>MU864350.1:1063059-1443989 GCA_033296905.1 Podospora australis
ACGCCCCCCCCCCCCCCCCGCCCCCCCCGCCCCCCCCCCCCCCCCCCCCCCCCCCCAGAAACGGTACCTTCTTCCCGTTTACTGTTACGGCGCCGTGGATGACGAACTGACGAGCCTGTCTGGCACTGCTGGCGAAGAGGGCGCGGAAGACGGCGATGTCGAGACGGCGTTCTTGGGGTGCGTAGGTCATCTGCATGTGGGGGGTGAGCATGTGGAGGGCCGACGTCTTCTCCTCTCCCAGCTGCTTGCGACCGGAACCGCGACCAGCGGCCTCCTCGCTGCCGTCGTTGGCGGCCATGTACTGCGGGTTCATGTTGATGACGGTCTGGAACTTTTTGCTAAACATGCGCTCCCACTGGCGCTCGGGGATGTGCTCGCCGTGGTAGGCGCGGGTCATGGCCTTGGCTTTCCATTTCTGCTGGAAGAAGGTCTTGCCGAAGAGGGATTCACGGACTTGGAGGCCGGCGATGTTGAAGAGGTTGTACTTGTTCCAAGTTTGGCGGACACGCTATATAGTGTGTCTGTCAGTTTTCTATGTTTGTTTAAGCGGGCAGCCGGAAGCTGGGGATAGCTTCAACCAAACCACCACCCCCACACAGTCATTTAGAAGAGATTGATTGGTGTAGTAGTAAATTGGAATGAAATAGACCTACACCACGCTTCAGGCCATGGTACCTCAGTAACCTGCGTTGCCTCATTTTTGTTCTGATCACTGACTGCCGCTGAGCCCACCCCGTTTTGAGAGAGAGTGGTTGTAGCTCTATCGCAAACAGCGGGCGTGTGTATACTGGGGCTGCTATGCTATCGCCGCTATCCACCGAAAAGATTTCCAATTCGGAGCGACCAGGAAGCTCACGTGATTCCGTGAGCGCTCGGTTGCACGGTTTTGGAGACTTGGGGAAATTCAGATTTACCAGGCGGGAGCTAGTACCGAGATGGTCTAGCGTTTTACTTTCGCAGCATCAGTGGAGTCAAGGGGGTCAGCGCCAAGAGCATCAGCCGTGGGCGGTGAAGAGCTGCACGAAAAAAATCCAATTGACAAGCTTCCCAATGTGGGGTAGCAGCAACCTCTTGTCGCTTTTTTTGCCCGCCGTTCGCGCGCGACCAGAAAATTGATACCCTTGAAATTTATAGAGGAGTCGCGCCAATTGATCCAGGAAAAAAGACAATTGTAGACAATAGACAAGTGCGGAAAAGTGGTTGAGTATCGCAACCTGCGCCCATTGAATTGAATATCGAATCCTATTGTTCCACAATAAAAACAATAGGCAACCTAGGCATACCAAGTTCTCTTCATATTGTTCGAACTGAGATTCGGTATTGCAGAGTCAAACTCTGACTCTTCTCCGAGGCGCTCGCTGGTACCTTTTGGACAGTCGCAACTTTTACCCCACCATCCCATTTATTTTGTTCTTCTACTCTCTTCATCCTAAACTCTTTTCTTTTTCTAGAAAAAACACCCACTCAAAACCTTTCAATTGTCATCCGCTCGTCTTTACAATATTTGACTCCAACGACATCACCCATTTCAATCCCTTATTTACTTTAGCGCATTCACAAATTCCCACCGCCAGCATGAGCGACTCCGTCCAAGATCAGGCCGACGTTGTCGCCGTCCCTGAGGTCAAGACCGAGGAGACCACTCCCGTTGTCGCTGAGCCTGCGCAGACTGAAGTCAAGGCCGAGACCACTGATGCCGCTGTCGCCGATGCGCCTGCTGTCAAGGAGGAGGCTAAGGATGTCGCTATGACCGACGCCGCCCCCGAGGAGACGAGCGTGAAGACCGAAGAGACCCAGCCCGCAAAGCTGCTCAAGACCACTGCAAAGATCAACCACGAGGATCACCGAAAGAACAGGAAATACGATCCCTCGGTCCTCCCCGAGACTGATGACCCCGACAAGATTCGCGCTCAGGTATGTTCAGCTAGCTCAAACCAGATCCGCTTTTTCTCCCTCCTCTTATGCCTAACCCAATTGTTTGCAGGTCGAGTTCTACTTCAGTGACAGCAATTTCCCCACCGACAAGTTCATGTGGGAAACCGCCCAAGGCGAGAAGAACCTCCCCGTTCCCATCAAGACCCTGCACAACTTCAAGCGGATGCAGCGATTCAAGCCCTACTCCGCCGTCGTCGCTGCCCTGCGTGAAAGCAAGTTTCTCGAAGTCTCCGGCGAGGAGGGTGAAGAGGTCGTCAAGCGCAAAACTGCCTATCGCCCATCCCACGATGGTCAGAAGGAGAGGACTGCCAGGAGCGTGTACGTCAAGGGTTTCGGTGACGAGACCCCTACATCCCAGTTCGATATCGAGGCTTTCTTCGCCACCTGGGGCCCTGTAAGCCACGTCAAGCTCAGGCGCACGAACGAGAACCTGTTCAAGGGATCTGTTTTCGTTGAGTTTGAGTCTGTGGAACTCGCCGAGAAGTTCCTTGCTCTCGACCCCAAGCCTACCTGGGACGGTCATGAGCTTCTGATCAAGAAGAAGACCGAGTACCTGGCCGAGAAGAACCAGCTCATCAAGGAGGGCAAGCTGGAGCCAAACCAGAACCGCAAGAACCTCTTCTTCGAAGGGAAGGAGAAGACTGGAATTCGTGGTGGCCGCGGCGGTGGCCGTGGTGGACGTGGCGGTGGTGACTTCAAGAAGAGAGATGGTGACGACCGCAAGAACGGCTTCAAGAACAACAACTCCCGTGGCCGCGGTGGCAGGGGAGGAAGGGGTAACGGCCGTGGTGGTCGTGGTGGCAACCGTGATAACAAGTCGCGCGACGAGCAGAAGCCTGAAGCTCCCAAGAGGAATACCAACGAGTATGTCCCCATCTCTTCCTCCGATGATTTGTCTACAATCTTGCTAACTTTCTCATCCAGTGCCGTTATGCCCACCATTCAGACCACAGATGAGACCGGCAAGGTCCTCAAGCCCGTCACCAACGGCAAGCGCGCACGTGAGGATGATGGCGAACCCGCTGCCCCTGCTGCGAAGAAGGTCGACACCAAGATCGAGGCATAGAGGGGGATGTCGAGCTTGATTATTCTGGATCGGAGCACAATGTAAATTATCTGGGTCGGCGTTTCTGGACGGGGCTCTTTTTGCTTTTTCTTTTTCTTATTCATTCTACACGGAAAAGGGTTTTCTGTTTTATTTCATGAGACGAAAGATCACACACACACATCATAGTTATTTGACAGCGAAAGACGGAGGAAAGTCTAGCATGGCCTTCTTTTTGTTCTCCTGGGCTTTTCTTTTGCCAGCAGACTGGGCTTCACTCCGATCGGGAGTTTTCATAGAGAAAGGGTTTGACAGACGGGACTTGCATGCATTGATCAGCGGCGGTCTTTGTGCCAGTGTTTGGTCGCAGTTGTCAGATTAATACAAAATATCCAAAACAGACATGATCTCGCAGCTGAGGAAGGTGATTGCATGATACTCGAGAGGGCACCAACACATATGCAGTACCTACTGGAAAAGCTGGCGCACTTTAGCAGTCAGAGCACAAGTCGACACACTTTATCCATGGCAATCACTCAAGTGACGAAAGATGTACTGGCCTGGAGTATATACGCTTCTTTCACTTCATATTTCTGGGGTATCTTGATGCTCGCTATCGGTAATATCGTGTGTCCATCTTTATAACTGCCCACCACCATTTGTTCTCTGACTTCTTGGGTATCTTCTCATTTTTTTTTAACATCCTGTGCCCGTCTCCTTCACAACTGCCCACCTCCTGTTGAGCCAGCTCCCTTCCCTAAGTACTTCTCAATCTTCCCATCCCCAAATAACTCCTCCCTCAACCTCTCCCCCTTTCGTTTCTCGTCCGCAGCCATCTTTCTGACTTTCTTCGCATCAAGAAGCTTCTCACGAGGTTTGGGAGGGGGTAAACCCTTGGGAATTTCAATGCCGATACCAAGACGGTTGTCCTTTGGTTTGGGTTTGATAGGAACAGTCAAACCCTGCTGGGAGGCACCGAGACCTTTCCGGGAGTCGGGGTCCCAGCCGTATTGGGTCAGGTAGGTTAGGCCCATGCGAGTGCGGTCGAGGTGGGATGGGGGGTGGGAATGGGGGAGGGAGAGTTGATGGGGGAGGGATGTTTCGTGGGTTTGGAGGGAGAGGGATGTGAGGGGGGAGGGGAGGGGGAGGTTGCATTCTAGACATAGACGGGGGGATTCTTCTGTATTGTCTTCTGTCTTGACGTTGACTCCGCCTCCTGCTGTCGTTGGGTATTGTGGTAGATTTACGATTTCGTGTTCGAGGGGCTCCTGTTTGATGATACTTCCTGGCTCCCCTCCTAGTTGTTGCTTGTGAGTACCTGCAGTTGAATCCTCTCTCGGTGTAGCTGAAGCTGCATTTGTTTTCGGTGGTGCTGGTCGCCCTGATCGAGATGAAGAGGGCGATGATGGCTTTTTGTTTTTCCCAAGTATGCTCAAGTAGAGGTCCGCTTCATCAACTTTTGGCGCTGATGGTGGTTTCTCTGAGGGAAGATGTGAACTGGAAGACGCTGGTAGAAACGCTATCCTTTGCTTGTATAGGCCTGCGCCGAAGGGGCGTCTATGGTGTAGAGGAATATCATCTTCGAAATCTTCCTCCTCATCTTCTGCTGGAGGTCGATGATGGCTGTGATTTCTTGAAGTCATCTTATCTTGAATTGGTGTTCATTAAATCACCAAAAATATTTTAGTGACAGCTTTATGAAAGTCGTGAAGCTTCTCATATCAGGGAGTTCCTAGGTATTCAACATATCAACGACACGGAGATTGTGGGGGCCGGATGAGGACGGATAACAATTCAGTCTTCCATTTTCCTTCCAGAAGATTTCCAAGCACCCGGAAGAGGCGATCGCGGCCCGCGCTGGCTCGCTGTAAGCCACCCCCTGTGATCCACTAAAATTACCCGAACACGTCAATCAGGGGTAGGTAGGAACGGAAACGCTACGTCAGCCAGCGTCTCCCCCAACCTGGAAATTGGTTTGTCCAAAAAAGGTTCGAGAAGATCGCGTACCTCTGCCTCAATTCTCTCCTATTCTCCAATTACGATGCCCTTTCGATAACAAAAACAACAGCCAAAAATGCCTCTCCCCTTCATCGCAAGCATCTTCTTCGACGGCCTACCCCCGTGGTTCCCCGACCCGTGGCTCCTCTTAAAGGCAAGCACAGCCGTCGGCTCCGTCGCCCTCACGAAATGGTACACCTCCGGCCGCACCAACCCAGCCGAGCGCAACCTCCACGGCCGCGTAGTTTTGCTTACAGGCGGAACCTCTGGTATAGGCGCAGTCACAGCCTACGAACTCGCCAGCCGCGGCGCCCAAGTCGTTCTTTTGACGAGACAACCCGCCTCTGACCCGTTTCTGGTTGACTACATCGACGACCTCCGCCGAAAAACCAACAACCAGCTCATCTACGCCGAGCAAGTCGATCTCTCCTCCCTCTGGAGTATCCGCCAGTTTGCGACGAAATGGATCGACAACGCCCCCCCGCGGAGACTGGACATGATTGTCCTTTGCGCAGCCACCTTAACACCCCCAGGTGGGAAACGGGTGGAAACAGAAGAGGGAGTGGAAAGTACATTCATGGTCAATTTCCTCGCAAATTTTCACCTACTGGGGATTTTGAGCCCAGCGATCCGCGCGCAGCCGTTTGATCGCGACGTGAGGATTATTATTCCCACCTGCAGCAGCTACATTGCCTCGCCGAAACTGGAGGATACTACCGTGCTTCCGCTCAGCAAAAAGGATTGGACGCCGGGGAGGGCATATGCGCAGAGCAAGTTTGCGCTTATGGTTTTTGCCAAGGCGTTTCAGAAGCACTTGGACGCGTATCAACGGCCGGATGAGCTGCCTATGAACGCACGGGTTGTGCTGGTTGACCCGGGGTTTGCGAGGACGGTGGGGACGAGGAGGTGGATTACACGGGGTTCACTGCTTGGGTTGTTATTCTATGTGGTGTTCTACGTGTTTGCGTGGTTACTGCTCAAGAGCCCCAATATGGCTGCGCAATCTATTTTGTTTGCGGCTATGGACTCGGGGATCGCGAGGGTGCCGGGGGGCAGGCTGATCAAGGAGTGCATGGATGTGGATTGTGCTAGGAAGGACGTGGATGATGAGAAGGATGCGGAGAAGTTGTGGAAGGCGAGTGACAAGCTTATTGAGAAACTCGAAAAAGAGTCGGCGCTGAAGAGGGCACGGCAGAAGAAGATGCAGGAGGAGAAGGAGAAGGAGGAGAAGAATGCGAAGGAGGAAAAGGAAAAGGTTGAGGAGATTGAGGCTTTGATTAATAAGATCAAGGAGGGGAAAGCGAAGGAGGGGCAGAAGAAGGGGACGGGGAAGAAGAAGGCTGCGAAATAATCGAATGGCGATATATATATATATATATATACTATCGAGTACCCCTGGATGGGATCGCTTCGGCATGGGATTGCTGGAGTGGGAATACCGGCCCGGTGGTTGGTGACCCGCTGATCGCTTTGTGTTGGAGAGCCGAAGCGGGGCCTTGGACGGTCGGCACTGCACGTGAAGACAACAACAACAACAACAACAACAACAACGCGGGACGTCATTGACAGTGGACTACTATCTCATTCCAACTACAACATCTCACGACAACAAAATATTTGAGATATCAGAGCCCGGGCAAAATCATCTCGCCGAATACTCTACCAAACTTCAACCAGACAAGCGTCCAATCAGCCAACCACTCACCGCCATCTGACGTTCTCGAACACCAAAGAGCCGAGGCACCAAACCCCTATAAGCCATCGACCTCCCACCTCAACACGTGCACACAGCGCCAAACAATATCATGGCCGCAACAACACAACCACTCAGACCAGTACCTGTTCCCCAGGAGCTTATCGTCCCCTGTCAAGCAGTCTGGCCACAACAACATCTTCAACCACAATTACAGCCACCAAAACCACAATTCAACTCATCACACTGTCACCCGGTATTTTTCACCGACAAGCTGCGCAGACCACCATTTGCCATGGGATCAGGGCCGCAGTTAAACCCAGTCGCGCATGGCTATATATATCAGGATGCGCCGAGTAGGGGGACCAACAAATCGGCTGGGCCGAGATTATGAATCAATGTACAAGGCGCATCGGCATGAAGTGAAGGAGTTAATAGCATTGTAAACCCCAAATGCAAGTAATACAGTCTTGTCTTGTCGTTTTTCGTTTTACCCCAAAAGACAAACCAGGAATTCAAGGACAGGAAAAGGAAAGAGTCTCGTAGTAATAAAACAGACGCAAAGAAGCCAAACTTGGAAAAACAACCCTGCATATTTCCGCTTCCAACAAAACTCCCATGCGTGACCTTACTGTTGACCAGGCCTTCCAAGAAACCATCCATAATACAATTCCATCATCGTCTGTTCCCTTTCCTATCGGTCTTTAGAGATTACTCTTGACCGAAATAAAAATCGTCAACAGAATCAGCACCAAAACCAACCCCAAAAGCCCCATAAGCTTGACGTTCTTCCACCACATCTTCCTTTTGAGTCCTCTACTCCTGACCCTAAACTCCCTAGCAGAACCCCCAAGCTGATCCGTCTTGTCAACCAACAAATCAATCCTCTCCCCCCGCTCCAGCAAGCCTTCGATATTCCTTGTCATGATCCCCCTCACATCCTCAATCTCCCTCTGCGCAGTGGCGATCGCATCCTCCCTTCCTTGCTGGCCAGTCCCGTACTCCACCATCAGGTGCTTTAGGTCCGTGTTGAAACTCGCGCAGCCATAGTTGGGCAAATCGGAAAAGTCTGTAGAGTCGGGAGGGTAGGCTGCGAGGAAGCGTTTGCGGATTTCGACTAAATAGCCAAAGGCAATGCGACGCCCCAAAGAGGCGCTGTCGGCTATTACGAGAAAAGTAAGGCCGCCGGCGGAGGACTGCGAGGCAGGGAAAGAGGAGGGGGCTTCGGAGATGTAGTGGATGTGGTAGGTTCCGTGGGTGTAGGTTAATTTCTGGGGGGAGGAATGGGAGATTTTGGGGAGGATGAGGGAGGCGAGGGAGGAGGTCTGCGAGGCTGCGGAGGAGGTGCTTTCTGTGAGGATTGTGGAGTTGTGGGCTATGCATGAACTATACACATGCAAGGTTAGTAAAGAAGTCAAGATGGGTGAAGAGGCTGTGCTGAAGGGGATGAGATGGGAAGGGGGACGGGAAGGGGAGAAGAGGTGACGAGATGATCGGAGGATGGTTACTCACTAGAGGAGAGGGGTGGCGGTTGAGGAGGACGCCATGATGGGCTTTCTTGTTGTTATGAGTTTGATATGCAAAGTCGAGGTTGTATGAAGCGGTTCGAAGATGAGATGAGGAGATGCTCGGCGATGATTGATCACTTGCGGTGTGTCTCCGTTGTTGCAATGCGTCGCAATCGTTTTTGTTGTTGATGGGTGGAAATGCACAATGACGAATAACGAAGCCAGAGATTCGGGGGCGGATTCCACTGGGTGGCACCGTGGAACAGTTCCAAACGCCAAGCCGCCAGGGGACCGGTCCAAGCCTTACTTACCCTTGCCGCGGCGATAAGATAAGGAATTATCATTCGGGAACGGCAGTGGTTTTGGAACCAAAAAAATGTCCCCCTCCAAACCACCAAAACCGCCACTCATTTTGCGAAAACAAAGCCGAATTTCGACGCGATTTGCGATTTCTGACGACGAAGACGACGACGTTCCGACGATTGGCTCTGCCTCTGCCCGATCGAGTCAGACAATGGTTCGGAATACACCCTCGTTACCGTCATGAAATCGTTGCTTGGGAGTTCCTCAAGATGGCCCAAGAGCGTGGCGAGCGTGGCTGCTGCCAACGCCAAATACCTCGCCCTTGGGGGTGTGCGATGGCGCACAAAGTCTAAAGCGCAAAGGGCAAGAGAGCGGGACCGGGAATTGGAACGGCGTCACCCTGTGGTCAGCGAAAAAGCCCTGGACAGTAGGGATGGGAGGGGCGTGCTGCGAAACAACCTCGACAGCGGCGGCGAAGCGCCTGTGAGAAGCAGCAGCAGACGGTCGAATCCCGTGTCGAAGCGAAACTATGAGCTGTTCGAGCTTCTCGTCAACAAGTGTCTCAACGCCGTCAGGGGGGAGATGGGCGAGTACATCAGCAACCCAGAACAGTACCACTCCTTTGGCGTGACGAACCAAGCCCAGCTCGACCGCGAGTTTGGCCTGTTCAAAGAGCATATTCACAAGGCTTTTGTCCTAGCTACCGAGGGCGGAAAACTAGCGCGGATGGACAATCCCATTTTCTGGTCTTTACGAAATGCCTTCGTCAAGTCCGACACCAAGGGTCTCATGACGGAGCTTGAACACGAGTTTCAGACCTTTATGATGCGCAGTCGCTTCCCCCAGGCCATTACCGAACTTCATAAACAACTCGCTGACCTTCGGTTCCCCTACGAGTGGTACCCTGCGACCCGCCAGATGGAACGCACCATCCACCTCCACGTCGGCCCTACAAATTCAGGAAAGACATACAACGCCCTCAAGGCGCTTGAGGGCGCGAAATCGGGCATCTACGCCGGCCCGCTTCGGCTACTCGCCCACGAGATTTGGTCCCGCTTCACGGCGAAAAACGTCCCATGCGCCTTGGTCACGGGGGAGGAGATGAGGATACCTCAAGGTGCCGACCGATGGTTTCACAGCTGTACCGTCGAGATGTCGCCTCTCAACAAGCAGGTCGATGTGGCGGTCATCGACGAAATCCAGATGATTGGCAATGACGAACGCGGCTGGGCGTGGACGCAAGCCGTCCTTGGTATTCAGGCCAAGGAGGTGCATCTTTGCGGAGAGGACAGAGTCGTAGGCCTGATCCAAGATCTCTGCAGCAGAATTGGCGACAAGTGCGTGGTGCACCGCTATGAGCGACTTAACCCCCTCCAGACGATGGATAAATCGCTTGGCTGGAATTTCGACAAGCTCGAGAAGGGCGACGCTGTTGTCTCGTTTACTCGTACCGACTTGCATAAAATGAAAAAGGGTATCGAGGAGGCAACCGGTCGGAGATGTGCCATTGTGTATGGCAGCTTACCCCCAGAAACCCGTGCAGCCCAAGCAGCACTCTTCAACGACCCCAAAAACGACTACGACTTTTTAGTCGCCAGTGATGCCATCGGCATGGGATTGAATCTTGAGATCAAGCGCGTCATCTTCGCGGCGAGCTCCAAGTACGACGGAAGTATGCATCGCACGCTTGCAATCCCAGAAATTAAACAGATCGGTGGCCGTGCCGGAAGGTACAGGACAGCCAACGCAGAAATCACGTCGGCCAAAGCCGGTGATGGCATCGTCCCTGCGGAGAAAGCAGCACCACAGGCCCCGACACCGGGGTATGTTACGACGCTGGATAGGGACGATCTCGAAATCATCCAATCGGGCTTCATGATGGAAGCCCCTCCTGTCCATACGGCAGGTATCTTTCCTCCGGCCAGTATCATTGAGCAATTCCACTCGTATTTCCCGCCGCGGACGCCAACGGCATTCGTCCTGTCTCGCCTGCGCGAGTTGGGACGGATGTCGCCTCGTTTTCACATGTGCACGTTCCAAACTCCGATCCTGATCGCGAAAACTATTCAGGCGTACGATCTCAGCGTCGCGGACCGCTGCGTGTTCCTCAGCGCCCCCGTCGATTTCAGGAGTCCAGGCTCCGTACTCGCTCTCCAAGCATTTGCCAAGTGCGTGGCTGAAATGGGAAGCGGGCACATCTTGGATTTCAAGGAGATCGACCTCGAGGTCCTAGACCTGTCCGAGGAGGCGAGACACGCGCTTTCCCGAGACAAGGAATACCTCAACCGTCTCGAATCGCTTCACAAGACGGTCACGCTCTACCTGTGGCTGAGCTACCGGTACGAGGGTGTTTTCCAGAGTCAGTCTGTGGCCTTTAAGGTCAAGGAGCTGGTCGAGGCGAGAATCACAGAGTTCTTGGAGAACCTCAACTTTGTACCAGCGGCGCAACAGGCACGCCGCAGACAACTCAGGAGGCTCGCCGACCGTCACACGCAGATGGAGGAGGAACTGCTGGGTACGGAGGAGCAGCTGCAAGAGGGTCTGCAGGTAGAGGAGCAAGACACTATCACGGAGGAAACGGAGGAGAGTGAAGACCCTGGGCTCAACGATCTTGTCAGGTCGGCCCTGGAAGAAGTGGATAACACGGACACCTCTCAACCACAGGAAAACAAGGTTGAAAGAGATGAGAACGACCACCATGATAAGAATAAAGACAGGGCCGAGGGGTCGGCATGAGGTTCATAAGCATTTAAGGCTATAGTTGCCTTTGTACATTTCAAACATCGTAAACTACCTACCATATAGCATTCACAAGCACAGCCTGGTTGGAAATAGAGGAATGGCATTTGATGATAATGATCAAGAAATAGACAAACAAGCAAAAATTTCCTCTTCGTTTGTTTCCTTTGATACCACTCCTGATCTGATGTTTGCTGCTGTTATTTTCGGGGACCGAGGAAGGGTTCATCTTTACCCCACCATTCAGGGACAAATCGAAGCTATGAAGTCATTCTGCTACCCCCCCCCCCAAGCAGCCTTACCCCACATTTGTCGACCTTCAGGCAACCCCCGCAGGCGTACTCGAGAGCTGTTTAGGTACCCTCCTGGCTTGCATCTTGCATGGATGGGATGAACCATTTCAAACCTTTTACAAAACTTCCTGCAAGGGGTTCTGAACTCCACGATCAAACTTCATCACCATACGAAGGCACCACCATTTACCCTCATCTCATACTGCGCAACCACACTCGGCTCACTCACTCACTCGCACCGAAAACGAACAAGATGGCTACCCAAAAAACCCCCTCCGCCGACCCTCCCACCTCAAAACCAGCCTTCATCCCCCTCGAAGCCAACCCGGAGCTCATGACTTCGTTGCTCCACACACTCGGCCTCTCCCCCGCTTTATCTGTCCACGATGTTTTTTCGTTAACCGATCCGGAAATGCTCTCCTTCATCCCCCGCCCTGCTCTTGCGCTTCTGCTAGTCTTTCCTGTTTCCGCAGCCTACGAATCCCACCGTTTGGCAGAAGACTCTTTAGTCCCCGACTACACCGGCAAGGGGCCCGATGAGCCGGTCATCTGGTTTCAACAGACCATCCGCAACGCTTGTGGTTTGATGGGTTTGCTTCATGCCGCGGCGAATGGGCCAGCAAGGGACTTTGTCACGGAGGGAAGCGATTTAGATCGCATTATTAAAGAGGCGATTCCTTTAGACACGGAGGGTAGGGCAAGGTTGTTGGAGCAGGAACAGAGTTTGGCACGGGCGCATAGGGATGCTGCGGAGAAGGGTGACACGGTAGCGCCGGGGGCGGAGGATGATGTTGATTTGCATTATGTCTGTTTTGTCAAGGGAATGGATGGGGGGTTGTGGGAGATGGATGGTAGACGGAAGGGGCCGATACGCAGAGGGGATCTGGGGGGGGATGAAGATGTGTTGAGTGAGCGGGCGCTGGCGGTGGGGGTGCTAAAGTTCTTGGAGAGGGAAGGGGGGGATTTGAGGTTTAGTGCTGTTGCTTTGGCTGGGAGTTTTGATTGAGGGTTTCATGATAGTTTGGGGGTTGAGATGGCTCAAGATGGCTCAAGATGGCATATCTTTTTCGGGAGGGGGCTGTTAGTAGGTTCTAGGGCTCTCCGTACGGAGACGGGTTCGAGGCCATCTTAGGCTCTATGTCTGGAAGTATCTCAGGCTTTACTCTTCCATCCCCGGTGTCTCTCAGAATTACCTTTCTTTAATTCACAAATACTAACACAGATTCCACACACCTCGTAGCTGTTGTTGTTCATACATGCTGTCCACCCACTAGACCTCTCCCAGACACCCACTTACACCCGATCGAGAAGTTTCACCACTGAATTAGCTGACGTACGAACATTGCTTATTCATACCACCGCATCTCAGAAAAAAGGGATGGGCTGCTGCGGTGTAACACTGCTAGAAAACTAAAAGCTGCAGCTGAAACTCTGAAGATTTCTTCTGCGTTGCTTATTTTTGGAGACGGGATGGCGTTTCTTGGAGGCCAGAAAAGCTGACCCATGAATCGGTAAACGATAGAAGGATTCAGCCCTAACCTTTTCCCCTCTCGGGAAGAAATGGAAAGAGTTTGGAAAGCAGAAATTGACTTATTTCAGCTTCCTGGAACTGTCATGTCTCCTGGCGACCTGCATCGGCTCTGTTGGAGGTCATACACGGCTTCATGCGTCGTACAGCTCATCCACTTCGTACTGCTGGAGCAAAAACGACCAATACTTATCTCGGCTCCAGCCTGACCTACAAACGGAGAGAATCATCATCCTTGTTTCTCTAGGTTCTTCTGCATCTCGTCCCGTTACTGAGCCTGTCTGTCATACCTCACCTGCGGCGCCTTCCAGCCAACGGGAACCGAGCAAGCGAGGCAGACGGGTCGGTAAGAGGAAATCCTTCATGCCTTGTGCCGGACAGCAGCGCCGTGGCCCTGTCGTCAAACACACCTTTTGGGGGGGATTGTATGCCCAATACTCGTACTTTCGTACTCAAGCTGAGGATTCTTTGCAGAGAGCATTGCTGTGAAATCCTCATTTACCAAACTCGATGGTCTCGTTGAAGTCTAGCATTACGCACACACCCCGCCTTCCTCCGACGACCCTACAGTAGCGCTGGATTCTTGTCAACTTTCACTTCATCTCGGCCTAGGACGAAATATGCCGAGATAACGCTACCTTAGGTGCCCGTCCACGCCGTCGTCCGTCACTTCTGTCAGTCAGTCCACCTTGACTCGTACATCATTGGCGCTGATTTGTTTCCACGGCTTGGTGCTTCGCCGCTCCCCGCCGGTGCTGTGTAAAGGAGGGATGGGGTGACGGAAACCTGAAAGGTATTGGAATTTGGAG
This sequence comes from Podospora australis, assembly GCA_033296905.1. Taxonomy (NCBI): domain Eukaryota; kingdom Fungi; phylum Ascomycota; class Sordariomycetes; order Sordariales; family Podosporaceae; genus Podospora; species Podospora australis. The sequence goes on from MU864350.1 coordinate 1,076,911, forward strand.
TGTGTGTCGACATTGGTTGACGTCTTACAGACCGCTTCCTACCCTCCACAGCCTCTTCCTAGCTCCATACAGTATCTTCTTGGTTGGAAGAAAACACCTCTGCAGCCTGGAGAACTGCAGTGTGTCAGAACCTTACCTTGCCAACAGGGGACAAACAGAAGATTTCTCAATCGAGGATATCCGACAGCTTTCATCCCCCACGATTAACTGTCATCCGTGCATGCTGACGATGAATGAAGAAAAGAAAGACACTTGAAGAAACACCAAACGCGTTTCCACAGATTGCGAGAAACATGATGGACATTCGCTTCCCCGCGAAAACAACCCTAGGAAAAGGTGCCTGGATCGCCCGAAGGGGACCACCCTTGCAGATCGACGGGCCAGGGGGGTGTGGGTTGTTTCCTCACGCTAAATTGTGCGCGTGACAGGGGCTCCTTGCAGGTGCGCCGACGCGCCATCGCAACGCCAAGTGATCAATTCCCGCCGGAAGCCCACTTGGCCAGCCCCACCTTGCACTTGCACCCTGTTTCCACGATCCATCACATCTGAGGTTCCGGAGATCGTGGTTCGCTTCTGCCGAGAAAAAAGCAACTTTTCTTGTTCAATCTCTTCGTTTCGCCATGTGAGCGGTGAAAGAAGAAGAAGAAGAAGAAGAAGAAAAAAGATTCGATACTACATACAGATGTCAGTCAAGAGAAGAAAAAGAGGACAACACTGAAACAGTCTAGAAAATGTCAATCTTCCTCTACCAGAAGACGCGATACCGGGGACGCGATTAGTTCAATCAATCTATCAAAGTGATGAGAGCATGAATCATGTTAATCTTCAGCCGTCAATTCTTCCAAACGGACCTACGGTACCTGCGTTTTGTCTCATTACAGCCTTTCAGCCACAACCTTTGATTCCAATTCTGGCTGCCGCTCGTACGTCAGTCACATCTCTTTTCCCCGTCGTCGTCGATAACCCGTCCTCGAGCGGGAGTTGGTCGAGGTCGGTCACAAACATGGAATCACAACAAACAAACAAACGGTCTGGTGGCTGTCACACTGCCAGCTTCTCTCCCCGGCAAAAAGCAGGATTAATAAGAGAATGACAGCAGAGATAGAGGATCAGACCTCTGCCGAGACGGCTCAACCACGCCGCTTGCACTGTAGATGCCACAAAAGAGCAAACGCACGGTCTTTCACGATGTTGCTTCAGGGCAGCAGGGGGTCACTAAGAAGGAAGGGATGGGGCCAAATCCACCGCCGACGACATCGTTCGGACTCGTCGAAATCCACGCTAGAACGGATTATCTAGCCGCTCTGGTGCGGTCTTTCTTCCCGTACATACAAACGGCCGTCACCACCGGACGCAAGCCACCATGTAATATCCAGTGGCATCCTCACCCGACCCCTCTTTGCGCCCCATCCATGCGCAGATGGGTGTACCAGCAGATACCGTGCCGTGCAGCTGGACCCTCTCTCTCCAGCCCATCACGATGATACTTGTATGCTGCTCGCAAACAGACGTCTTCTCGGCCAGTGGCAGTAGTTAGTGGATGCTCTGTTTCCTTTTCCTTTTGCGGGGATCACCTCCGAGGGCAGAGAGGTACACAGGATGCCATGCATACGTCCTGGCATCCAGGGTTTGATCTGATGAGAAAGTTCAAACAATGACAACCCCAGCTCCTGTCCTGGTCCCCTCCCCCATTCCCCAATGCGCGTTGGGTGGGTATACGGGAGAGGCGGCGTACAGCAGTCCTCTCCGTTGTAACACAACCATTCGACCCAAACAATGAATGGCCTCTCGGCTCCCCGACCCTAGCCTGCCGCTATCCAAGGATGAAGGATGTACCTCATGTACCTTCACGACGCAGTCTTCGTCGTACGTACCGGTACCTGCCCTCCTAGGAACCCAGGCGTTAGGCTTGCTACCCAAGTAGTGGGCGGCCCCAAGTCCACGGCGTCATCTAGTATGCTCTGCCATCCCATATTTCAGACTCGGCTCGAATTATTAGTTCGTTCAAGCTCTCTCGGGGCTCTCAGCTAGCCAGCCCTTTCCCATTATTCCACCTTTTCCTTCCCAGGAGATCCTTGGTTGCTTGCTATCTGCCAACCCAACCTTCCTTGTGCTCTCCTTTTTTTTTTGTTTTTGGTTTATTCCCACTGTTCTATCTTCTCTTCTACTCTCTCATCATATGGCCCATGTCCGGTCTCTCACGGCCCCAGATTGATCTTGACTCCCGAGTCTCGCGTGTCACATATCAGGTCGGGCAAGCGCTTCAGCACTTGCGTCGAGTTGATCGCCTGCGGCGGTGGCGGATGGGAGCCCGTCTGCTATCATGGGCATCTTCAGTTTCTTCTCTAGGAAAACACATGACAAGAATAAGGCCGCTGCTACTCCTGCCCCCTTGAGGGCTCATGGCTACAACAACTCATCATCCGGGGCACGTCCTATGCAAGGTAAGAAGCAACCAGGAGATGGACAGGGGTCGGTCACATTTAGTTCTAGCTCACACCATACGACAGGGACGTATCCCGTTGCTGGAAATGGACCAAACGTAGTCGACACGCTCTCTAGGAGCCGCACGAATTTCAGCACAAACTTTAACAGATCACAGCCCGCACTGAATCCATCTTCGCGGAACGATGAGGCTGCTCCGGCACCTGGGATCCCTCGGTATCGAGACCAAAGCTCAGAGAGGCCAAGCACGGCTCCCAATGGACGACCACCCAGTCTTTCCTTCACAAATAGGCTCCGAAAGACACCGAGTCAAAAGAGAGCACCTCCGGTCTCCTTTCGCATGGCTCGCACTGGTTTTACGTCTACTGGATCGCGCCCAGCGTCCCATGACTCTGAGTTTGGAGGTAGCGGGTGCTCTCAAGGGACGTTTATTGTTCACTCTCGGTCGAACTCGCTTCAAAGTGATAGCGGAAAGGGGTTCAAGGATGTCCTGGATGCTCACTCCGAGATCAGGCCCGCCGATTTCCACGAACGAATCAAGGCAGCCGGCGCTAGGGATTATGGTGAAGATGTCGCCGAGAGGAACATGGGGATGAACGGATTCAACCTGGAGTCTGACCACGTGAAGGCCTATTACGCCCACTCAATCGCACCCCAGCCCGAAAAGAAGGCTAGCAGCAGGTCCCTTGCGCAGTCCAAGTCCAAGTCTAGCATGCGGAGCGTCGGCAGTGTCAAAACGAAGTTGCCAAGCTCTTCAGGTCAACCGTCAATACCAAAGGAATTGAGCGGTCAAATCCCGAAATACAAGTCAACCGAGACTGCCCTGTATAGCGACATGAAGACCAGCGGTGGGGGGCATCTGAAGCGGCGGGTCTCCGTCAATACGTACTTACCACCGACGTCGGCCCTGAACAGTGCCACCAGCAGCGCTTCGCTGAACAAGATGGATGCTATAATGTTCGATCAGGAGACCTCGAGACTTTACATGAACACGCCAGCACCCGCTCCATCGCCGGTCATACTTGGCCCCCCGAACATGACAAAAGACATCAACAGCTCGCGATCCTTTGGGACCGCTCGAGACTCGGTGATCCTGGCCAGGAAGAAGGGGGTAGTTGTATCGGATCATCCCGTTGCGGGAGAAACGTCGCCCGAAACGACTTTTTCATTCCGGTCAGCCACCACCACCACCACCACCACCCATCATCGGGGGGCTTCCACCATCAGCTCGGGGAGTGCGAGTGCTAGTGCGAGTGCAACTTTCCCGCGCACGCGCACGCGCCAGAGCTGTCACACCCTGCAGTCATCCATCTCCTCTTCCATTCTCAGTCACGATCCATCCATTCATACGGCCACCCAGTTGGCTTATCCGCGTCACAACTTTCACCATCCCCGTCTACAGCAGCAGTCGAGTGGGTCTTCAACGGCATGGGCATCTTCCACTTGTTTAGCTGGGGCGGACTCGGATTATGCCGGTACTGCTGCTGCCGTAAGAGACTCTATGGACTGTGTGTCCACACCTCGTTAGTCAATATTTTTTTTTGTTTTATGTTGGAGTGTGAGTGTTCGAACCTAGACTGACCGTTTCATCTTTCAGCCCACAAAAGAAGCTCCATGATCCCCGAGGAGGACATAGATTCCACAGCAGTGGCCACAGACCGTCCTGTCTCGCGAGCCCTTCTGGCAAGAAGATCCGTCCCCGCCATGGACGATCACCATTCTCATACTCACAATCACCACCAGCAACAGTTAGGACGCCGCAGGGGCTTGTCAGCGTCGTCCAGCGCCCCCACCTTGGCTTCCGATGCTGCCAGATCCTCCAGCCCACATTCCTCCCGACAAACCGCCAACACATCCATTGACTTCTCTGCCTCACCTTCCCTGAAACCGTCTACTTCTGTCGCACATCTCTTCCACCCATCAACACCCAGGTCCGATGACTTTAACATAGACGACTACCTCTCTTCTGACGACGATGAGTCCGTTCTCGGTGATGGAAGGAAACGCCCGACGGGCGAAGGGGAAGAAGACCTCCTGTTCAAAGACATTGAAGGCTACGGCGGTGGGGGCCTGCAACTGCCCGGTTTATTCGATCCCTTTCCTGATGTCAACCCCAGTTCTGGACAGCCTCCTAGGCCGAGGAGTCCGGATCTCAAGTCAGGAGCAGCATACAACGGCATCGGAGACTCGTTTGGCCCAGCAGAGGGAAGGAAAAAGAGATTTGTCCTGGACACGGCAGCGCACTCGGACCCTGACGAGGGTGATGATGAGGACGCCGGTGGTGGCTCGTCCTACGAACAAGAGTACGAGAAATTAATGGAGGGTATATCGAAAATTACTCGGGGAGAAAGGCAAAGGGAGACGAAAAGACTAGAAGCGTTGTATGCGGTGCTGCCAAGTGAGGAGGAAGACACTTTGTTAACGCCTCAACAACATTACCGCAGAGAGGAACACGTGGATGGGAACCGAGAGGAAGACAAAGAAAAAGACGCAGATGAAGAAGAAGAAGAGCGGGAAGGTCACGACACGGAGGTAAGGGAAGAGGGGCAAGGAGAGCAAGAAGTTATCAAACTCGACGTCGCTGCCGCCGTTAGACTTCGGAAACAAGTCAAAAAAGCGAAACGGCTGGAGAGGAACAGCTTGAAAGGGCTGAGGTTGAGGACGGCGGTCAAGAGTTCGGCGACGTCGTCTATTACTATTCCTGACAAGTTGGAATCGGCCGCTGCTGAGGACAATGATACCGCCGCCGACTCAGTTGTTGTTGTAGAGGAGGCGAAGAAGAAGGGGGGTGACGCTATTGCTAACTCGACTGCTGTGGAGAGTAGTAGTAGTAGTAGTAGTAGTAGTAAGCGGGAGAAGAAGAAGACGGCTATTGGTGCAGGAGAGAGGGTGCCCAGCATGGTCATGATGAACTTGATGAACAAGACGGTCCCGGTGCTGTATGTCGGTGGGGAGGTTTACCGGGAGAAGAATCCTTGAGTCAGATTGCTGCTCAAAGGCTTTGTTTTGCTCTACGTTTTGCTCTACGTTTTGCTCTACGTTTTGCTCTACGTTTTGCTCTACGTCACTTCATTACTTTGCTTTCTTTTGTTTTCTGGCGTTTTACGAGGAACGGGTTAGCGGATGGAAATAATTTGGATTTGGCATGGTGCATAGGTCTCGGGTATTTTTCGCTGGTCTTTATTTGACTTGTGTTCATGGCTAGCCGGCGTTGGGAACAAGGCATATGTTTCTGGGTTTTTTTTTGGGGGTTTTTTTTGTTGGTTTTTCTTTTTGGTCAAGAACTTTTACAAGAGTGAAGAAGACACTGTGCATGGGTTAGGGGCGAAAAGAATACGGATCTACCTACTCTGTACACTTAATTACTGGATGGAAGGAGAAAAAAAAATCAGTAATATCTCACCACACTACGGCCAAACTGATATCGGCGGAATAGACTCGAAGAAGGTTTTCACAGGCGAAACGCTTTTGGGTATTTTTCTCTTCTGCTTCCCTGGCACGTAGATAGATTGGATACCTAGGTAGCATATTCTTTCGGGCGGTGGGATCTTAAAATTGGGAGGGAGGGAGGGAGGGTTACATACATGATATGCTTAATACATTTGCCAATCAATTTGTATCTTGTCATTAGTCCTGCTTTCTTCCTACATGAAAGGATATAGGTAGCTATGCTCTATTCCCGATCGGCGATGAACATGTCACTATCTGTTGAAACCGATCCTGGTGTGTGTACCAGGTGAGACTCCTCCTCCTCCTCGTCTGCTGATTTACGTGCTGGCCTACCTCCCGGCAAGATAGAAAGAGATATTCCACTCTAATACGATTCTTCATGTTTGGAGGATTATTGATACTGCTCTTCCATATATCATCTATACCTCGGTACATTACATCCCTCTCTAGGGACTCGGCGTAAATTGTGTATAGACCGTAACAAGAAGTTTGTCAGAGCTCCAGACCCAGCATCTGGTAGGCATCAATCCCCGTGGATCTTCAAAGCGTGCCATTCAATCAGGGACTGAGGTGGTAAGACTCTATCACTTGTATCCTAGGTACTCCGCGTTATGTTCTGTTGTGGGGTGTGGTGGATATCTTCACTTCTCTCTATTTCTGAATATAGACACTTCCCTCCATCCTCATCTCTCTATCCTTCCTCCAACCTAGGTACTCTGTCTATATCTACTTGGAACTTGAACCTCCCCCTCCGTGGGTCACAGCCCCATTACCCTTCATTTTATCATCCTTCCCCCCATCCTCAACCTTGGGCGGCGCAGGGATATCCACCCTCAACACCCACTCCATCCCAACATAACCATCACTGACAACTATCACATCTAACTTCCTCCCCTCGCCATTGTCTTGCTCAGGTACTTTCATGACCACCCGCGCACTTGGCCTGTCCCCGACTTCCACCACCGCTCTTTGCTGCCCATTGTCATCCCTCTGCTTGTTTTGGCGTCCGGACCACCCCACCCGTTTAACCCCCACCACCTCATCCCTCTCCAAATCTCCCACAATCACAATCCACCCCTCCGTCTGCGGCTTGGGGTACTTTGGCGCGTAAATCCTTGCTTCCCTCTCCGTGACACTATTCAGTCTCCTCAACGAAACAGTAAACTGCCCCGTCCTGACGTCTTCAAGAGAAATGGCAATATCCGGTAGTATCCCAGCAGCCTTGACAAACCGCCCCATCACACTATTCGGCACCCCCAACTCCTCCCTTGCCATTCGTTGCAACTGCCCTGCGTTCTTCGCTATTTTGGCTACATCTTGCAATTTCTTCTTCCCCTTGTTCACCCCCGGCAGCAACAAAACAGGTGGCTCATCCGGCCATTTCCCCGCCTTGACACATTGCAAGAGCTTTATGAATTCGCGAACGCTGGAGAGATGACCAAGCTCAGCCATCACATCAATCCCCGCCTGGATGATACGTATCGACTGGTCCAAAACACTCGTCTGATCACCCACATAATCTGTTATAGGCAACGTAATCCCAGACATGTGCGCCTGCAACAGCAAAAAGGCCTTGACATGGGGATCCCACATTGGCAGACCAAAACTCGTCCCGGGGTAGGGGAGATTACGAGACAATTCAGCGTTGATCAGGTCCTCGTTATGTCGAACGGGGAGCTCATCGTATTCCGTCGCTTTGCTCATCCACGACAGGACATCCAGGAAGGAAGCACCTGACTTGGCCTTTTTGACGAAATGCCGGATGGTCTTGTGGGAGAGGTAGTAATACGACATTATCTTCCCGAGGGGGGTAGGATCTACGTCCCCGTTTGGAAAAACTTCGACGCATTTGCTCTCTGTGAGTTCTTTCAGAGAAGAATCGACCATGGAAATCATGAATTGATTCGCCAGGTGCTGAGCTGTCATGGTGTTGTGCTCTTCTGCGGAAATTTCCAGACCATAGTACGAAGGATTTTTGTGTAAGCGCCGGAAGAAGAAGGTCCAGGTTAGGTAGTCCAGTGCGTCTTGCTTCGTTATAATTGTCTCGGCGCAGATTTCGGCGCACAAATGGTTATCCAGGACGGTATGCAACGAAGATTCAACGGGGAAGCCGGTGTGGAGGAAGTGCTTGTAAAAGTCCTTGGTTTTGTCCTGGGTGAAAATCCTGGCTACGCCCGAGTTGTCGAATTGCGGACGCCCGGCGCGGCCGAGCATTTGCAGGACGTCGGTCAGGTCCATGTCTTTGTACGCTTCGATTTTGGCGTCGTAGAACTGCGTGCCCTTGACCACTACTAAATGAGCGGGTAAGTTGACGCCCCATGCGAGGGTGCTGGTGGCGATTAAGATTTGGATCTTGTTGTTGAGGAAGAGCTCTTCGGCTAGTTGACGGTCGGACTCGACCAGACCTGCGTGATGGAGGCCGATACCGAAGCTGATTGCCTCTTTCAGGGCGTCGTCTTTGACGCGAGAGAGGTTCAGTTGTAGGTCGTCTTCGTCCATGGCTAGAAAGCGGCGCGGGTTATCCTCCATGCCACAGAGGTTGATCAGGTCCTTGGCTGTTAGTCTTGTCTGTCGCCGAGAAGGTACAAAGACAATCACGGGCTTCTCCGGGCTGTGGTTCAAGATTGCCAGGAAAGTAGGGCGGTTCATCGACTGCATCAGCGGACAGAATCCCCTGACCTCAGGGAAGCCATCAATGTACAACTCCAGCGGCACGGGGCGCACCGAGTGTCTGAAATTGAACAAGCCCTCTCCTTTCACACCTAGCCAGTTGCCCAGGTCGGTAGCATTCGCACACGCCGTGGACATACCCAGGAGTCTCACCGGGTTCTTGGTCGACGAGGCAATGTAGTTCATACGCGAAACAATAATCTCCAGAATCGGACCGCGGTCGCCGGCCAGCAAGTGAATCTCGTCGATAATGACCAGACTGACTTTCCGAACATACCCTCTGGTCTGCCAGCTACGGGAGATACCGTCCCACTTTTCGGGAGTGGTAATGATGATATCTGCGTTCTGGATTGTTCGTGTGTCAGGGGTGTTGTCACCCGTCAACTCGACCAGTTTGAGTCCCAAAGGTTGGGCAAGACGCTTTCCCCAGTCCTTGACACGTTCCCTGACGAGTGCTTTCATGGGCGCAATGTACACCACCTTGGAGCCTGGCTTCTCCCGGAAAGCCCACCACATCGCCAGCTCAGCTGCCACAGTCTTGCCACTGCCTGTTGGTGAACCAAGCAGAACATTGACGGGACGGTGATACAGCGTATGAAAGACTTGCGTCTGCATAGGGTTGAAGTACTGGAACCGCTGCCCGTACAACTCCTCCAGTGGCGGATTCCTCAGCGCCGAGATAGGCAGAGGCTGCAAGTTGAGCAGGTTGGTATACACGCTCTCCGTGTCCGGCCGGATCAAATGCTGGAACGAAACAGCAGTCACCGTCTCTGCACCCAGCCACCGGTCAGATACAGCCCGGACATAGATCTGGTTCGGCAGAGGATCGCTCAAAGGAATCGTAAAGTTGAGCTCATGATCATCGTGAATCTTCCTCCGGTTCATGATAAAGAACTCGTGGTGATAAATCTCCGACGTCTCCGAATTCTCAACCCAGATGTAATACGACTCTGACGTTCCATGAAGATAGTCATTCCACCGGAAATCAGGCGTGACGAAGAGCTTGATCCTCAGCACATCCCTGTTCAGCGGTGCGATCTCTGCCTCCACGCTCAAGGTGGGAAAATTGTCCAGCAACTTTGCGATCTTGTGGCCCACCTTGAAGTTGTTGACAAGATTCCCAATCTCTGCAGGTTCCATCTCCCGCATCGACTCAATCGACAACGACTCCTTCATATCCAGATTATTCAGCACCGGCTTGGGGAGGTCAAACTGATGAAACGGGTGCTGGAATGCCCAAATCCGCTTCTCAATCGACTTGGCCATGGTCAACAGCACCAGACACTGGTATCCCCATCTCCTGTTCAGCGCAATCTGGAACAGAGCCCGGCAGATACGCCCAGCCTGCTGAGCAACATAGTTGAGATCATTCGTCAGCGCAAAATCCTCTGGTTGAATCCTGGAAATATACGACTGCAGCAGAATATTAGTCTTGCACTGCGGCGTATCAATCCCGGCGCTGATCTCATAGGGCGTGGCATTCTCGCTCTTCTTCATCTTTGACAACTCGTCCGCTTCGTTGTTGCGGGATTGGATGTTGTCAAACTCGCCCGACATGGCGATCATCATGAGAACATCCTTCTCCGTGGAATCTTGCTTCATCAGCGAGTTGAAGATCTGGATGCTCGTGTGCTGGATGTAATACTGGCTGGCAATGCGGCCAATATCCTTACTCCGCAGCTCTTCCGTGTTTTCGTTGAAGATAATCATCTGGCTCTGCTGTAGCGTGCGAGCAGCTTGTATCGCGAGCTTCCGTCGACGTCCCACCAGCATCGGATCGTCGTTGAATTCGGACCAGTCGATACCATATGCCATGGGGTTCCTCCGCATGCGCACGAATAGGTACGAGTACCCTATCCACTTAACCGCGTCCGAGATGGAATTCACCGTTCCCAGCGCAATCTCCGCATTCAAGTTATCCACCAACTTGCTCGAAAACCTCGATTCGATGGGTAACTGATCCGTCACGGCGGTAAGGTAATGCGCCAGCTTATCGTGCGTCGTGCAAATCATGCCGATACCGACATCCTCAAACTGAGGGCGACCAGCACGACCGAAAATCTGGAGCACGTCCAAGATCCCCAAATCCACAAACTTGCCGTCCTGCGCACTGTACACCTGCGTCCCCTTGATCACGACCGCCGCAGCAGGCAAGTTGACACCCCACGCCAGCGTCGCGGTACAGCACAGCACCTTTATCACTCCCTCCCCAAACAACCTCTCCATCAAATTCCTGTCCGACCGCGCCATACCCGCGTGATGTATTCCCAGCCCCTTGGGGACTAAATCCCGAATCTCCCTCGCCTTGGTCTGCTTAACGTCCCTCATAGCGGCCTCATACTTCTCATGCATACTGGGATCCAGCAGTCCCACGCAAGCATCGTCCGTGGCTTTCTCGTACAGCATCTTGGCTGTGGCCTGCGTGTCTCGTCTTGAATGCACAAACACCATAACCTGATGATCCTGCTCCAGCATCTCCCTGACTTTTTCAAACGCCACTTGGTCAATATTGTCTCTCGACTGCTTCGAGTTCGGCTTCCCTTTGACACCGATAAAGTGCTGCTCCAGCGGCACCGGCCTGAAACTTCCGTCGAAGTAAAACAAACCCGCCCGTTTGTTCACTCCCAGGAAATCCGCCACGTCGATATAATTGGGGAGAGTAGCACTCAACCCCACGATTCTGATGAAGGACTGCGTGCTCTCCACCTGTCTCTGTGTTCTTGCCACGAGGGACTCTAGAACGGCGCCGCGCTCGTCGTGCAGCATGTGCACCTCGTCGATAATTAAGAGTCGTACTTTATTGACAAGTTCCGTGTCTCCCGTCCCCTTGCGAGTGACTACATCCCATTTCTCAGGGGTCGTGACGATGATTTGCGTCTGCACAATCTCTGATTTGGTGAGCTGCATATCGCCCGTGTACTCCCTGCACTTCAACCCCAGCCACGACAGTCTTCTCCCCAGCTTATCTGTAATTTCTGCTGCCAAAGCTTTCATGGGAGCGACGTAGACAATCTTGAAATCATCCGCTTGCACGGCAAAGTCTGTTGCCGCTATATCCTCGAACGGGGAAGGGGTCAAATACTGCCCAATCGTGTGTAAAATCGTCAACATCGCCGCGTCCGTCTTACCTGCACCCGTGGGGGCGCAAATGAGCATGTTCTCGCTGGTCTTGTATGCGACTGGATAAACCAGACTTTGCATTCTGTTGAGAGTCTTGTACCCCTTGAAGGTATTCCGGCACAAACCATCCATCTCCGCGATGGTAATCAACCGTCGCCCTGCTCCTAGGGTGCCGGTTTTGCCTGCGGGGACGGTGTATTCTTCGTACTTTTCAAACTCCTCTCTGATAGACCCGGGAGGAAGTTTGTATTTATGCCCGGAATGGCTGAGGGTGTTACCCGCGGAGTAAGCTTTATACACATGAGGATAGTCCTCTTCCTTTTCTCTGGCGGCGGCAAGAGGGGTGGCTTTGTGTTCCCTCTCCCGACGGCGGAGCGCTTCTGCTCGCTGGGCTTTGGTTAATAACCTTGGTCCGTCGCCGTGACCAGAGTCGGCAAGAGAAGCGGAGGCCATGGCCGCTACGATCTCTGCGCGGTGGGAAGCGAGGTCGATGACGAAGTCTAGGTCGTCGAACCCGACTAGGTCTGTAAGGAGGGATTGCAACTCCCCTTCTGGGCGGGAAGTCCCTAGGATTTCCAGGATTTGCTCTTGCAAAGCGGAACGGGAGAGGCTGCCTTGCCCCTGCTTGGAGGTGACTTCTGCGCAGCGGGTGGCGAGCCAGTTGAGGTCGTGAGATACTCCTAACCCAGAGCCGGAAGGGGAGGTGTCTACACCGTCGTAGAGATCCCCGCTGTCGAATTCACTGTCGGCATAGTCGTCGGTGTTTTCGTCGTCCGAGTAGATGTAGTCCCAGATATCTCTTGGGCCGTTTTTGCGGCCTTGTAGTTGCTCCTCGTCCCATTCTGAGTCGCTGTCGTCATCGACTACTTCATCTGATGGTGATGATGTGTTGTTACTGGATTTGAGCGCGGCAATGGCGGCCTTCATGGCCTCCATTTGTGAGCGCCATTCGGCTAGTGAGGAAGCCATATTGATCGTCTTTCTTTTGAGCCGGAGATTGATGAGGTTTCTGGGTTGGTGAAGGGGATGATGACTGATCCAGCTTTATCTTCTTCGAATATTCTCTTTCGTCCCTGTAATCCCCGCGATGAAATATGTGCAAAGAAAAGAAGAAAGTTCCCGCCTCAAAAGGGTTCCTCCCAGAATATAAGAGAGGGGCAGGCAGGCAGTATATTTCACCACAGCGAAGTGGTGGTTGAAAGGTTACCAAATGTGGTATCAATTGATTACCCCTCCACGGCGATTGACTCAGGCCGGCTGGGCTGGTAAAAGTGGGCTGTGTTCTGCTGGATAAGGCCCACTGTGAAACGCCACCAAGAAAAGGTACAGCGTAATCGAAGAGTTGCAACTATTTCTGAGACATTCTTTTTTGTCTTGATGTTCAAATGAAGTTGACTGCAAGCAAAAGTGTAAGTATTTGGGAAAGTCCTGGAGGAATTTCATCTGAGAATATGAATCATCATGAGTTCCAATGCCAAGGCCTAAACTTGGGCTACAGGTAATTACGATACTTGAGGTACCTCACGTATTTTACAAGCTGTTACAAGCATCACCACTACTTCGTATTGCCTCTTGATTGGGACATCTTTGCATGTCGAACCTAAGTGGAAGAATTCGTACCCATTACATACTGAAGAGTCCACAGAGAAAATGCGTCCGTGGAGCTATTCAAGTCCATCCTCGGGGATTTATACGTGATGGTTGTTCGGACGTGTTCTGGAGGCAGCTGGCTAACAACCACTTCTTCCTGGACCCCGTATCATCCTGTTCACCCCGGCCCAGAGTGGAAGCAAGCGTGTATCAACTGGTTTGGCAAGGAAACAATGTATTAAAAGCCGAGATCAAAAACATAGAAACAAGAAGAGGGATCGAAGAAACCGAAACTCCAGGAAAAAGAAAACCCCAAAACACGATAGTTTGTCCTCTCTTCTGCTCTGTTTCCCCATGCCTTGGAAATCTGCCACGGGCTTTCTTCTCTAGTCACCCTTCCTTGTGTTCGCCGTATATGCTTATACTCCCAGGGAGAGGAGAAAATAATGCTTATTAGGAAGAAACCGAAGTTAACGAACATTTTCCCACTTCGAATTCCACACCTGTTTCCATGACAGATGAAAGTTTGGAATATGACATTCTTCCACTCCATCTGCACCGGTGTCTCGCGTGTGCCCTCTACCATCACTTCGGCCCCTCTATCCTGATCCCTGATTCCTCTTTCAGAGCAGACCAGATCCCGATCCCCTTCTTCGGTAGTTTCACGGTATTAAGTATCTCGTAGCCAAGACCCATGCTTGCGTAACTGTAGTGAGAGAAAAGCGTCGTGATATTTGCCGTATCGTACCGCCGCTCTTCCGATACCTTGTCCCTTCGTAAACTCATCCAACGGCAGCCTAACCATACACCTGTAAGTCCGATTCGTGTGCTTGCAGTAGAAAAAAAAAACGCAATGTCGCCTCTTGGATCCTCTTCCCCCCCCCCCACCTTCTCTAGCAGCACTTCCCCCCTGACCCAGCACCAGCCTGTTCGCCTACGTTCACTCCCGCTGATGTGGTGCCGCTTTGTTCTGTCTTGCTCGTGTCGATAATGCGCTTCTTGATGTCGGCTGCCAGGCTGTAGAAAGCCTTTTCGATGTTCTCGTTCGTCTTGGCCGACACTTCGAGGAAGGGGATGCCCAGCTCATCGGCGAGCGCTTGGCCTCGCTCTGTCGAAACCACCCGCTTCTCTTCCCAGTCGCACTTGTTGCCAATCAGGATCTTGTTGACGCCTTCTGTTGCGTGTTGCTCTACATTGGCGAACCAGGTGCGGATATCTAGATGCAGCAAAAAAAAAAAAAAAAAGAAACTTAGTTTGAGCAAGGGTCTTTCGGAGATCAAGAGGACGGGGGACAACGCACTGTTGAACGACCTTTCGTCGGTCACGTCATACACCAGCAGGATACCCATGGCACCGCGGTAGTATGCTGTTGTGATGGTGCGGAACCGCTCTTGGCCTGCAGTATCCCAGATCTGAAGCTTTACCCGCTTTCCATCGAGTTCAATCGTTCGGATCTTGAAGTCGATACCAATCGTGGTGATGAAGGAGGGGGTGAAGGAGTCCTCGCTGAAGCGGAGCAAGCAGCATGACTTGCCCACGCCCGAGTCTCCGATCAGCAGGAGCTTGATCTGTAGTTGCCAAAAAGCATCAGCACATGTTCCCCAGTAGTAAAGCCCTTCTTCGGTTCTGCGTGGCCACTTTTTTGGGGGATGGCGCAAGCCGCAACGGTTGTGACGGAGGTTGCGGAAACGATGATGCATCGGAGGGGCGCATTTACCAAAAAGTCGTAATTCCTGTTACTCGACATGTTGAAGATTTGTGAATAGCACCGACTTCAGGGTTCTAGTGTTGGATTGAAAGAGAAAAAGGTGGCCGGTTCGAAGCGGACTCGAGGGTTTGGAGAAAGTGGCGGTGGTGGATTAGAGAGTTGGTTCGTTACGTTGTCGCGAAATGCGCAGGCTTCCGTTTCGGCAAGCTGGTGTCTCTCGGATGAGGTAGGTTGCGTGTATGGTGGTATCACAAGCCGAACTGCGGAAAAAGAAGAGAGTGACGCGGTCAGCCTTTGGGAGGTTTGGGGTTTTGTCTTGTCCAGATGAGAGATACTATGGGGATGTGGTTCCGAAGTTGCCAGTGTGGTTACTTGCAGACGGGGGGAAAGTAAAGAACGGTCTGCACAACCTAAACCATGTTTGTTGGGTTTCGGTCGGTCGGGATGAACCAGGCACTCTCACGCAGCAACGGGAAATAGGGCAGGGACAGACAGAGACAGGAAAAGTGATAAAGTCGGTGACGACGGTCGAGGCTTGTTTTGTTCAACGGGACCGCTGACGAAAGACGCACCTGCAACAATGAGAACGGAAGACCTACCTAGGTAGAACAAGGACCTGGTTGCCTTCCCAATACATCCGGGGTGCTTTCAGATGCCGAACCTCAGCTCTCTGTTTGAGCTCTCGAGGTTAGTGTACCTGTGAAAGGTAAGGTACTGGGAACTCGTGACTTTTTGCGGCGAGTGAGAGGCGGCAATTAGTTTCTCTAGAGAATCGACACCGGAAATCAATACAGAGTTAAGTTGAAGTTGATTGATGATGAGCCGCAACACGTCAAAAGGGTCATATGCAGAGGGACGTCGAGGGTCTTGGCGGAGAGGGCAGGCCTGGAGCATCACCGGGGCAGAAAGGAGAGAGGAGCACGGTAGCACACCAAGCACCCAGCGGCAGTGGACTCTCGGCGGGCAACGCAGGCGAGGAGTGGCGCCGGTTGGCTCGATAACAAAGCGCCAAGAATTCTGGTTTAGGGGGTGCGCGCGCAAGGGGTTCGTTGCATAAAAAGCCCCGCTACGCCACAACGTGTCATCACTCACCCAAAGAGAACCGATCACAAGATGCGGGTGGTGGTGTTGGATATCGACTTGCCTTGTGAGAGAAGGAGCTTCGTGGTGAATGATGGGATTAGAAATGCAATTCTCGGCGCCGAGGATGGTCTTTCAAGTTCAAAGTTTCGATTCCATTACGAATACCGGCCGTATCACTTTTGGTCATATCAACCAGAAATGGAATACCTGCTCAAGAGGGGTCTTCACATGTACCTAGGTGTGTTATCTGCAAATCAGAGCCAGAATGGCGATGGGTGGTTAAGTATTGCATGTGGCGATCTTTTGATTGATACAGCTACCTCCGCAGAACAGTTTCGCTTGCGATATGGTATGCTCCAAAGGCAAACAATGCATGCGCTTATTCTAACCGTCTTCCATATATTTTTCATGCGGGTGTATATAACCAATCCCATGTCATAATCATCATTTACTTCATCCGGCCCAACCACTCGGCATATGCCCAGCGAATTCTGTCAAGAACCTTGGCCAGGTCAGGAATGACACGAAGCTTGGCAAACTCGTCGAGGTCTTCAATGAGCTCCTTCTCGATCTGCCCAGGAAGCATACCGTGTGCCATCTTGCGGAGCACATGGGCCTCGCAGACCAAGAGACCGTGGTCACGGTACGAGATGATGTTGTTAGACTGCGGGTTCGACGAGGCCGAGCACAGAATCTTGTCCATTCTCCGAAGCACGCGGACGCTGCGTCTGGCTTCCTTGCTACGACGCAGACCCTTACGGCTGCCGAATACTGTCCTCAGATATTGAAAGACACCGATGGATACTGTGCATGCATGTTAGCACTCGGTCAGGAATGAAAGAGAAGCCGGTAAGTAGGTAGGACAGCTTACCAAGCACACCAGGGGTGAGACCGATAAAACCAAAGACCAACTCCTGGCTCTTCAGCAAGGCATCGATGCCGCTGATAGCCACCTCGAGGTCGACCTTTGTCTTTTGCACCTGGATGAGCAGTGACCGGACCAAATCTCCCTTGATTGCGCCGACAAAGGGTTGCTTCAGATCTTTTTCATATGCTTTCAGAATCGGCGTCACGTCTCCCTCCTTGACCTTGGACCGGATGTCGGCAATTTGGCTGTCTGAAATCGTCGAGCTTCCAACCGAAATATCGGGGTTATCGATGGCAAACTCAACCACCATGCGTTCCAAGCTATCACGATCTGCCTGCAAGCTGTCTCTGCTCATGAGGGCGATCTCGCTATTCTCATCGTGACGGATGGTACCAATGATCTTTCGAACCGGCTCAACGACCCAGTTGAACCAGAAATCCCGAGTGGTAGTGCCGAGGTCCCGAATCCAGTTGACGATGTCTTCCTGTCGGTTGACGAGAATGCGCAAGATGGTGGACGAGGAGAGGAGAAGTGCGAGAGCAGGGATCCAGTATCTGACGAGTCTAGAAGGACGTCCATACCTGCGAGAGAGATGAGCGGCCGAGTGGTTGTGACGAGGAATACCGGTTTGAAGAAGGCTGAGAAGACGACGCGCAAGGACCGCGGGCCTCGTGTTATCTCGTGTCTCGTCAATATGAATCGAGAGTTCAGGATCTTCCTCAACTCCGGCAAAGACCCTATCTTCGTACTCTCCGACGTTCAGTTCCAACATATGGACGCTGCGAAGGGTGGTATCCATCAAAGCGACACTGCGTTCCAATACGCCGCGCCACTCATCATTATATCCTGCATCATCTGTGCTGGCACCGAGATCAAGTCCCTCGTCCAAGAGAACACCAAGACCGGCTGCTGTCATTTCTCTGAGCTTCTGAAGTCGGGCGTGTTTGCGTCTAGCCTCAGAACGACCGATATCTACCCGGGAGAAAATCTTGTGACGCATGTCCGATAGTGCTCTCTCGCTAATGCTCTCCCCTACAATGGCGTAGAACTGACGCCACTGCTGAGTGATCTTGAATTCGGTTTCAGCCACAATCGATGATGCCCCCTGAGCAGATTCCCCTTCCTGATCCTCGCCGCCATGCTGAATTCCTAGTCCTTGCACCTCGTCCTGAGTCTGCGGCTGGTGCTTGCTCTGGCGAGCTGCAAGTTGCTCCTGATGCCAAGCCTTGAACCGGTCTAGGCTGTCGAGGTAGATATCCTTGGACCATTTAAACATGCGTACTGGTGAGGACTGCATGGTATAAAGAAAACTGTGGGAATATGACCCCAAGATCTCGTCCCAGTACCAGATGTCGTCGCTGAGTGGGGGGATCTGGTCAAGCAGGGTGGTCATGAGGAGACCATAGGTTTGCACCGTAGCCTTGCCGACCAAGAGCCACTCGACATCAGTCTCGAGCTCAGACTTTACGTGTAATTGCTGTCCATCAGGTCTGGGTTCTGTCAAGCCAGATTCCAGTAACAAGTTTTGAATCCGTCTTGAAGACAAGTGAGCTCCAGACGGTGAGGTGGATGAAAGGCTCCTGGCCAAGCGTAAAAGCTCGGTGACACGGGGCGATGTCAAGGCAGACGCCTCGACCACATCGACCCCCTGGAACTGCTCATCCTGGTCTTCTGCAAGCCCCAGCGGTATCAAGGAGATCTTATCAATCTGCGCATCCAAACGACGCACACGGCTGTAAGGCTCAAGAAAAAGACAAAGTCAACGGTTTTTGTACTTAAAACATGGGGGGGGGACCCCGGAAGAGTACTAACTCGGCCACAATCGACATTGTGATGTTTCTCTCCCAGGCTCGGCGGCTTTTATTCCCCGCACAAAGAGCCCCAAAGCTGCACTGCAACAAACCTGCCGTGCACGTTAAGCCCTTCCTCCCAGGGCGTGGCGGATAGGGGTCGTCAACGTCGTTGGTATTCGGATCTCCAGCAACGAAAAGGGGTGAAGGACGCGTTGAGGTGGCGAGTTGTTGACAGGCCAGAACCTGGATATTCCGGAAGCCGATGGAGTAGCGATTAGGCCATCCACCAAGCAGTCGGATGCGAGAATTCCGGGGAGGCGGCACCGTTGTGGTCCAATCCACACGATCCAACGGTGGAGCTGATGATTCTCTAGAAGCCAAGAAAAATTGTTTTGTTTGAAGCTCTGCCGAAGGAAAAGCGCTCCAAGCCAATGACGGATTCGCCCTATGAAACGAACTGTGGACGGACTGGGGGGCGAATGGTGGGTTATCGTGAGAGGTTCAAATGAGATCACGCCGATGAAGTTGACTGCGGGCCCGGAACCCGAGCTTTCGCTCCCGAAGCTGTCAAGGTGTCGTTCGATGCAAGCTGGATGCAATGAATGTAACATCCATCAGCTGGATTGGATGGCAAGGTCAAAAAGTTTCAATTGAAAGAAACATGAAACAAAAAAGTTTGCATCAATGGAAAAAGAAATATCGAGCAGGCTCAAGCTGGTCTCAGTTGGGCTGGCCCTGGAAGCTGCGCTATGATTTCATAGCTGCCAAAAATTTCAGACATTCAAAACATTCGTACCGAGAGCATCCTTGACAGCTTTGTTTCCAAACGACGGGTGAAAAGTGTCATAGCTTGAAGCTTGACTTACAACTACTTTAAAGTAGCTCTGGGGACAAGCTCCTCTCGGAGGAGTGAAGTTTATGAAACAGTCAGGTAGAACAAAGAATCGAAACTGCATCAAAGGCAAAGTGATACGCAACCTGCGTACGGTAAACGTATCAGTATTCAGTATGGGTGACAGCCTTGATAGTATTCGTATTCGGCATCTGGACGAAAGTATGTGTATTCCGTGCAGCATGCATCCAAATCGCAGCACAAAAAGGGCGGAAATTGCCGTCAAATGCAAGCAAACAGAGCTTTCGAAGGCTTGGCAGGTACACATCAGACGACCAGTGGCGGACTGGCTCAACAGAGCTGTATCAGCCAATAACGGTTTGGCGTCGTCGCAAGGCGGCCCCCACTTGGCGTTCTCGGAAGACGGAAAGGGGGTTCTTGGTGGTGGGCCGATGCTGGTCTGAGGGAAACATTGGATTGGCTTGAGAGAAGGCGATTGGGGAATTGGGATCTGGGAACGACGGGGGTCAATGTCCGCCCATGAATAAAAAAAGCCATTTCATCCCTGACCCTTTTTTTGCTGTTTTCTTCCACCATCCCTCTATCGCGACTGGCACTCACTTGACCGCTTTGTGGTGTGCTGGTGTTTATTCTTTCCCTTCCTTTTCCGACCTCGATTCCCTCGCCTCAGCTTCGTGCGCTGACCTCGGGAACCGGTCACCGTTTTTTCTTCACTTAGCTGCGTTCCACGCTTGCCACACCTCCAAATCGCCCACCATGGCGACCACTTACGCAGCACTGTACGTCCTACTCTTCTAGAAGACAAGTCGCGTATAGACAAAAACTAATGTTTTCCCTACAGAAACCAGACCATTGCCGGTCTCGCATCAACAGCCTCCTATGCGACCGTTTTCGACGAGGTATCAAAATACAATGTCCACCTCAACATTGTCGAGCGTCTCTGGGCCGTACGTCGTGATTCACCGACTCTCCCGCGAACCACCCACATACTGACTGTTCCCAACTAGTCCTGGTACCTCTGGATGCAAAATGACACAATCGCGACCGGTATCATGAGCTTTGTCATGCATGAAGTCGTCTACTTCGGCAGGTCACTCCCCTGGATGATCATCGACGCCATCCCCTACTTCAACAAGTGGAAGTTACAAAACGTTCGTCTCTCTCTCACCGCTTTTTCTTCCCATCACAACCAAATAACTAACAATCCCTTCCAGACCAAGGTCCCCACATGGAAAGAACAATGGGAATGCGCCGCCCTCGTCCTCCTCTCGCACTGCACCGTCGAACTCCCCCAAATCTGGCTCTTCCACCCCGTCGCCACCTACTTCGGCATGGACTACGGCGTCCCCTTCCCCCCGATCTGGAAGATGGCCATGCAAATCACCATCTTCTTCATCATGGAGGATGCCTGGCACTACTGGTTCCACCGCGCGCTTCACTACGGTCCCCTCTACAAGAACATCCACAAGCTCCACCACACCTACAGCGCCCCCTTTGGTCTCGCCGCCGAGTACGCCTCCCCTATCGAGGTCATGCTTCTCGGCTTTGGCATCGTCGGTTCCCCCGTCATCTGGGTTCTTTTGACTGGCGAGCTGCACCTCATGACCATGTACATGTGGATTATCCTCCGCTTGTTCCAGGCCATTGATGCGCACAGCGGTTATGACTTCCCCTGGTCGCTCCGTCACTGGCTCCCATTCTGGGCTGGCGCTGACCACCACGACATGCACCACGAGCGCTTCATCGGCAACTACGCGTCCAGCTTCCGGTGGTGGGATTACTGCCTTGACACCGAGGCCGGTGATGTCGCTGCCAAGAAGCGCCGCGAGAAGAAGTTGGCTGCTATCAAGGCCAAGAAGGCGCAATAAGTGGTTGAGGCGGTGCGCAAACTGTTGGTTTTTGTGACAGGATGCAATTGGGAGGAAGTGATTTTTTGTAGCATGTGACCAGCTTGGTCCAACCGCCCCGATTGTGTGATGGGATTTGTGAACAAATCCTACGGCTACGAGCGGCTTTCGAAACTGAGAAGCAGGTCATCTGACTTCTATAGGGTGCCTTGTGTGATTTGGAAAGGAAGGAGGGAAAGGAAAGGGGTGATGTCCGTGATGATATCCAAAAAAAAGTACCAACGGTACATTACATACGCAATGGGAGGAAAGACATTAGACAACTGCGGGTGGGAGTCAGTCAACATTTGAACGCGCAAGCAAGCAACCGAGCGAGCACGGGAAAGGCGTTCTTGGGGGGTTGGTTGGCAGGCAAAGCAGTTTACAACCTTATATAGAACCTAATCATTAATCATTTACAACACATATTATCACTCATGTCACATTCAGACTATGACTTGACTCTTCTCTCCATTCTCCTGGCCGCATGAATTATTCTTACAGATACCCATACAATGCCCCATGATATTCAACCTGATTCTACCTAAGACACTTGGTAATTTATACATAATACTTATAAACCAACCCCCCACCACCCCCCTCATCCCGCTCTTGCTCTTCCTCCCGATCCTTCCCCTCGTTAATCTTCTCTTTGCTTCCCACCCGTCCCAGCTTGATTTCTGGTGCTCTCCGTTGAAAGGGGTGAGCGGTGAGTCCCGCCAGCTTGTGGACGTCGGAGTCGTTTGTTGTCTCGTAGTGTTCCGGAAGTGTGGGGAATGCGCCGTGTTCCCGCGCCAACTTGTCGCATTCAAAGGCGAAGGACGTGTCTTTTGCCGTTATGCCTGCCTGTTCGTCGTGGGTGGTGAGGCGGATGAAGACTTGGGTGTAGATCTAGGACGGGTTAGTATGGTGAACGAGAGAAGGGAAAGAAAAGGGGGATGGGAAAGAGGAACGTACATTGGACCACTCGGGGTGATGGCGGACCTTGGCGGCGTGTTTTGCTACGGCGGACATGAATCTCTGTCGGGACGGTCAGCTTTGTTTTCTTTGAGGGTTATGGGTTTTAGGTGAAGGGATATGTGAGTGGGAGTTGTGAAGGTTCAGATACAAAACTAAAAATGAAGAGAATAACATACCCAAGTCTCTACAAACCTGGGAAACTGAAAGTGCCGCTCCAGCGCTATCCTGTCCTTGGATATCCTCCACAGGCCCCCGTATGTCGTGAGCGCTGCTATCTCATCATGAAGGGCGTCATTCTCGGACCTTTCTACCTCTTTTTCCTCGGCTGATTCGACGGACGCCGCTCTAAGAGCGAGATGTGCCTCCAGCGCTTCTTCTGCTGCGCTCTTGGGTCTGGGGGTTCTAGGTTTTGGTGGTGATGGCGGTGTTTGTTCTCGAAAGGCAACGTGTGCTGCTGCTACTTCTTCTAAAGGTTGTTCTGATAATGAGGTGCGGATAGCAGCACAGGCTGACTGGGAATCTATTGCTTCTTCTCCTATAGATGGCTCTCCTTTGCGTTCCCGCGGTAATGGCTTGCCTGGTTCTTGCGTAGGTACTGGTGGCGCTACTAGTGAAGAGCGGCCGAAGGGCACTTTTCCCTCGAGATGCCGTGGGGTTTTCCAGAATTCTTTCTCTGGGGGTTGTTTCTGGGAGAGAAGTGCTGGTGAGGTTGTGAAGGTCCTTGTTGGTAGGGAGTTGAGACCCCTCGGCGGTCGAGGTTTTAGGCGGGTTGCTGGACGCATTTTGTTTTTCTATTTACAGTTGTCGTGATGACTTCGTGTGTAAGACGTCTTCTGTGTAAGAGATGCCAGACGGGGCAAATTTTGGATTGGTCTGAGTGAGATCATTGGCTGCTGAGTTTGTAAAGCAGAAAATGGGTTAGGGTTAGATACTGGGATTCTTCAGGAGAACACCCCATAGAACTCAAGTGTTCTGCTATTCCCTCACAAAAACTTGCATGGACTAAGTCGTGACGCTTTACTGGAATCCGATGGACGGTGACCTTTATCAGTTTTAGTGTGTATACCTCAGACGTATATACGGCCAAAACGGCAACAGGCCGACGGCGGACCCGTTTCCGCCCCCCTCCCCCGCATACCGAGGCCTTTTTGACTTATAACTCTCCCTTCCTTCCTCGCTTGGACTTCTCACGTATATTCATTTCAACCCGCTGAAAACTCACCGAACTCAATCAACCTGGAAATATCCTCAAAAATGGACTCCAAACAGTTCAAGGAGGCAGCAACCTCGACCATAGACGAGAGTAAATCATTCCCCTCCTCATCTTTGCCACTCCCCTCTCACACCCATCTCATACCCATTTACTAACCAACAATCCTCAGTAATAACCTACTTCGAAACCCTTCCCCAAAGAGATGTCGTCTCCTCCGTCACCCCGGGCTACCTCCGCCCCCTCCTCGCCCCCTCCGCACCCGCCGAAGGAGAGCCGTGGTCCCTCATCCAATCCGACCTCGAGTCCAAAATCTTGCCAGGGATAACCCACTGGTCCCACCCGGGCTTCCACGCCTTCTTCCCCTGCGCGACCTCCTACCCCTCCATTCTGGGGGAGCTCTACTCTTCCGCTCTCTCCGGCGCCTGTTTCAACTGGATCTGCTCCCCGGCCGTCACCGAGCTGGAAACCATTGTCCTGGACTGGCTCTCTCAACTCCTCGGCTTGCCCTCCTGCTATCTTTCGACGGGACCAACCAATGGCGGGGGTGTAATCCAGGGCTCCGCCTCCGAGGCAGTCCTCACGGCAATGGTTGCTGCTCGTGAAAAGTATCTTCTCGAAACCATCCCATCCGATCTCTCCGAAGAAGAGCGCGAAGATGCCATTGCCCTAAAACGTGCAAAGATGGTTGCCCTCGCAACAACCGCTACTCACTCCTCCACCAAGAAAGCCGCTCTCATCCTCGGTGTCCGCTTTGTCACAATCCCCGTTACCGCAGCCACCAACTACTCCCTAACCGCCCCCGCCCTGTCCTCAACCCTCTCCTCCCTCCGTGCCCGCGGTCTCGAACCTTTTTTCTTAACAGCTACCTTGGGGACGACAGATACCTGCGCAGTCGACGACTTCGCCGGTATAACCTCGTCCCTATCCACCTCCCCCTTTCCCCCTGGGACCCCGGGAGAAATATGGGTGCACATCGACGCCGCCTACGCGGGCGCCGCTTTAGTCCTCCCCGAAGTCCAGTCCTCCACAAAGATCTCTCTGATAGAGAAATTCCATAGCTTCGATATGAATATGCACAAGTGGCTCCTAACCAACTTTGACGCTTCCTGCCTGTTTGTTCGCGACAGGAAGTGGTTTGTCCAAGCACTGTCCGTCAACCAAGCCGTTTATGGCAATAGCGCTTCCGCCGGTGGACTCGTTACCGACTATAGGGAATGGCAGATCCCCCTCGGCCGCCGGTTTAGGTCACTAAAGATCTGGTTTGTCCTGAGGAGTTACGGAGTAAAGGGACTGCAGGAGTACATCACCCGCACCGCCAAAATAGGGGAGGAATTCGCAGAGTGGGTGAACGAAAAGAAGGACTTGTTTGAGGTTTTGACGGGACCGAGTTTTGCTTTGACTGTTTTCCGGATGACTGGCAAGGATGAGGAAGAGAGGAATGAACGCACAAAAAAGTTGGCCGAGAAGATTAATGCTTCGGGCAAGATCTGGATTACCAGTACGGTGTTGGACGGGCGGTATGCGATTCGCTTCATGACGGGTGTGGCGAGGACCGAGAGGGAGCACGTGAAAGCTGCTTTTGGGGTTATTTGCGAGGCTGCCGAGGGGATTGTGAAGGGGGAGTAGGTAGCTGTTAGGCGGGAGGAGCTGTAGAGTACGTGGACACATAAATAGAAGATGAAAGCGCTTGGAGTTGGGCAGCATACACTAGAAGATACCTTAGGAGAATACATGATGAGATGAGCAATAAAAGATACACTTATAGCCCAAACATTTCAGGCATGGCCAGTTATTGAAAGGGTGATCTGGAAAAGCGTATGATGACTAAATGCAGATGGAACCAGATACCCATTGTTGTCCTATACACTCTAGTTTATCTCTGGGTTATACACAAACCCACCTCAAGCTATATACAGAGATAGTACAGTGTAATGTTCATCTAAAAACAACGCCCACTCCCCTGCCTTGACCAAAACAGATCCCATATATACACAGCCAACCCAGTCCCCAAAGAAACTAAATACTAGCCCGTCTAGGCGCCATCGTCCGCCTCAATGCCCCAGCCTTGGCCCCCGTCTCCTCCACCAGCGGCAAAACCCCCTGATCCCTCAGCTTCTGCAAAAACTCCCTGCCATACGCATACCCCAGATCATAAATCTCATTGAACTTGCCAAAATCCAACGTGCCATAATCATCAATCGGCGGCCGCATGTAAAAGCACCCCGGCATGGTCTTGGCCATCTCCAACGCGCCCACACTGGAAACATACGCCAGCCGGGCCTGGATCTCTGCCAACGTCGGCGGGTTTGCGTATCTCGAAAACGGATTCCACCTGTTGTAAAACGCCCAGAAGCCCGAGAGGTAATCCCCAAAGTCTTGCGGGGTATTGTCATCCAACGAACCAACGTCTACGGCAAAGATGACGTTTGACCCCAAAGACTTCATGTGCGAGACGGTGAGGTTGTCAATGTACCCGCCGTCGAGCAACATGTTGCCCTCGTCACAGAGGGGTGGAAGTAAACCGGCAAGAGACATAGATGCTCTCACATAGCGCCAGGCGTATCCGCTGGTGTGGAACTCTGCGCGGCTCTTGCTGATGTTTGTCGTGTTGCAGTAGTACTCCAACCAGAAATCCTCGATTTGGGTGTTTTCAAAAGTCTTGAAAATACCGCGGTTGAATGCGTGGCCCGTGGTATACGATGCAGAAGGGTAGGTCAAATCCAGGGCAAACCGCCACATGCTCGCCATGCGACCTGCAAACTTCTTGGCCAAACCATAGATGGGCACAACATCAGCGTGGCGTGCGTAGAGTCCTCCGATGAAAGCGCCGATGGAGGTTCCTCCGACCATGTCGATAGGGATACCAGCCTCCTCCATGGCTCTGATGATGCCGATTTGTGCGATACCCCTAGCTCCTCCGCCTCCGAGGACAAGACCTACGGATTTCCCGCAGAGTCTTCTGGCTAAGCGGTGAAAATCACCCTTATAAGGGGCATCGGGCAAGTAGCTGTGGCGCACTTTCCGCGACGTAAACTTTTGAATTTCGGCTTGAATGATCTGCACCCGTTGCTTGAGACCCATCGACCCTCCACGTTTCGCGGGAGTGCGCATCTCAAGGGTGTTGTTGAAGTTGTAAGCCATTTGCACGTGAAAGTGGCCACCGTTGATCCAAACTCGGTTCCTGAGCCACCGCCTCGTCAGTCCAGGGTAGGAGTACCGTTCTTGATGTAGAAGAACGAGAATCTTTCTGGCAGTAGATTTCATGCCAATCAAGAACCGCTCGTACTCTCCAATTTCGGGCGAGCCATCAGCCATTCCGACCAAGAGAACGCAATCTGCTTGAGCAATACACATCTGTGTCCAGGGGGCATTGTAATGCGTATCTATGATAAACCAGTTAGCCATGATGTTCGACTGTCAATATGTGCGCGCACGATATAACTTACCAGCTACGTAGATCACCAGTCCATACTTCTCCTCTAGGTCTGCCAGGTACTGGCTCAGCTTGAGCTTTCCAATCTTGCTGAAGGCATGTTTTCCGAGATGATTCAAGACCGCTTCGTGGTTGAGCGACGTTGCCCCGTTGGGAAGTCCGACCTGTGTCAGCGCATTCAGCAGCTTCTGGCCGAAATCCACCACAGGGACACCCTCTCGCACAGGTAAAATAGCAACTGTTCTAAGGTTCAGTGTGGAAGTGTTCCTGTTGATGGAACTCCTTCCAGCTGCATCCTTAAGACTAAGGACTGCTGATGGGTCATCAATGATCGCCCTCATACGAGAGGCAATAATCTTGGAGATTTTGATGGTAATGTTTGGGTGTTCCTGCGCCAAGCTGTTGAACAAGGTACGGGGGAACTTGACAACCTCGGTACTACGAATGGCTCCCAATGTACCTGATCGTGATGACTCGGTCATGACCTCGAGTTCACCGATACTATCGCCCTGACCAAATTCTGCTTTGACATTCTTACCGCCACCTTTGCGATCTTCCACAAGTCTGAGACGACCGTTCAGAACAATGTAGATGGCCTCGCTTTCTTCCTTTTCCTTAAAAATAACCTGACCTGCATCTATCTGCAGCCACTCCAACGCAAAGTCGATATGCAGAATCAGGCGAGGGAGCAGGTTGGTGAGCCTCTTGGCCATTGTCAACAGCACAATTGGATAACGGTCAACAATCTTCTCAATTGACGCCAACGGAAGGAAGCCGACAATGACGTCTGTCTTTGCCACGACGTCGATGAAAGATCTATACGAGGAGATGGTGCCGATATAGCCCGCAAGCCCTCCGGGCTTAATCAGGGCTACGCTTCGGCGGCCAGGCGTAGGCTTCTTCCGCGTGTCTTTGGCCGGCCCTCCTTGAAGTGTTGAAGGCGCAGCCATATGGGGCGAGCAGGGTGTTTCGTGGCTGTCCATTGCATGCAGTGATGCATTCCCTGATGGTTGAAGAATGTCGGCTGCAGACTGTTCGACTTGGTGACATATGTCGAGGAAGCCGTCTACCACGTAGTACAGACCTGGATTTCTCTCGCCTTGTTCGACCAACACAGAGCCCTTGGGGAAAAAGACGATCTCAACATCATCTCTCATCTCCTGGGCCAGTGCATGCACATTGACCGGGGCCGACGAGAGCCCTGTGGAGGTTACCGACTCCGTATCACCATCAATAGACCCTTCCAGTCCACCCATGAACGAAAATGCGTTGTTTGGGAAAGATGGCCTCTGACGCCGACCATCGATCGACACAAGCCGGGGAGAGGCTTGTACCGAGTCTGCCTCTCTCGCTGTTCCAGTACTGGTCAACCCCACGGCTTTAAACATACACTCTAGGATTGACTCTCTGAACATATTATCTTCGTCGAGTGACTCCCGCTTATCCAAAGCCGCATGCGGGCGCAGTGTGTTGAACGGGTCAGGTGTGCGCTGAGCTAGCGGCGACACGGCCTCCCTTGTGATGACATGTGGGGACAGGTTAGGTGACGCTGCGCTGATATGGCGATGCCCGCCACTCCTTGCAACTTGAATGCTTGTCAAGAGGTCACCCGGGCTGGGAATATCTTTAGTGCCGACGAGAGATCTGTGTCGCTGTTTCGAGAAGGCTTGTAGAATGGCCTCTTTCCGGAGTGTCGTCGCAGAGCCTCTCCGACGGCCGGCACTGGAGTTGTGAAGAGCAATTCCCTTCCCAAGCTCATTAGCTCCGATCCGTTCCATCTCCCGCTTAAACTTCTCTTTTAGTCTGTCTAGAGCATCTCCTCGTAAATGATTTGGCAACTGCCGCATCGAGTACTTGAGCATGTTGCGCTCGATCTGCAGAACCTCGCCCGTTAACCCCAGATAGTTATATGCCGTCGCCAGCGTCACTCTCTGGAACCTCGAGAGGATGACGTGGACAATATGTGAAGTGGCCTTGGGGTATATCCTGATCAGGCGGCGGAATGCGCTAGCAGGAATAATCGCTATCGTGGTGTCTACCGTCGCCCTAGCAATGATATCCGGGTGGGCAGAGCTTGTAGCCAGCCTCTTCGGTACCGGTCGTTGTGGTCGTTGTGGTCGTTTGTGGCTTGGCGTATCAAGGGAAATTGGAGGAATCTGAGGCAGGCCGCTGCCATTACCGGGGAGTTGGAGGGTTTCGGCGAGGTTCTCTGTCGAGTTCGCAGCCGAGTCGCCCATCTGAGGTGTACCTGGGATCGATGCTGGCGTATCATGCGGCTTGGGGAAGCCGGCACTCGCTGGGAAGTTGGGCATAAAGGCACTGTTGGGTGTGGTCCCAATCTCTGGGGTGTCGTCATCCGTATATAGCATGGGAACATCTTCTGTGAATAGCGACATGATGGAAAAGAGCGACGACATGGGAGACCCATTGCGAACCTCGGTCAGCAACTGGTAGCGCTGTTGCCCAGAGGCGTAATGCTCGTCATCGTCACTGGAAGTCATTCCGCCTAGGGGGCTCGCGCTGCTGTGGGCAAAGCGTCTCCCATCCCCAGAGGATTTGACGAAGATCTCCACCAGCCCATTGACGACCAGACAAAATCCTTGTTCCTCCTCGAGATTGAGAGTTTCCCCAGCAATCAGGGTCCTAGTTTGCATGCTGCGGGTCAACTCGTGGAAGACTGGCTTCTCCAGATAACCAAATATCTTGATGGCACTCAAAAACTCGTCAAGATAGGTCGAGAACCCCGACTTGGTATCTCCATCGTGCGTCTCGGGGAACAGGTCGACATCGGGTTCCCTACGTTGCGGCTCGTGTGGTAGCTTTTCGTACTTGTTTGTATGGCGGTACCGTAGGAAGGCAGCAATCGCGCCGGATAGACCGAGGATGAGTAGTCTGCGGCATGGTTAGGGAATGGAAATATAATCACCCATCACTATGGACCTTGACATACATAGTTGTTAGGCTCATGGTAAATGTGAGCTTGGTCGAAGAGAGGTTCGAGAAGATAGTCGTCACCGAGACGGTAAATAACCACCCAACCCAGTAGAGCATCGTCGAGGCAAGCTGCAGGATCCAAAGTCCTAGTGTCGCGAATAGCCCTAGCCATGATGAGGATGAGCCTTCTGTGCTCGCGACATCGCCTGCTGCAGCCACAGCAGTAGACAAAGCATGTGAAGCTCCCACCGGGGAAGCTTCCGCAACCGCGGGCGAGCTTGCTATCGTCATCGTCGCCAATAACGTCAAAGGGATTGTTGCGGTCTATAGAGATTCGAGGGGGAATTTCGGAATTGTAAGAGTGGTTGTAGGTCACGCGCGTCACCTCGACATGACGGTCCGTCTCCTCTCCCTTGTCTCTCCGAGGCTCGTGATTGCGAATTAAAGTGCTGATTGTGCTATGTGTGTACCTTTGAACAGTCTGGGGAACCAACAACGCCCTCTAGAAAGTAACCTGGAAGTCACAGTTTACGTTTCCCACAGAATGAACTCCACGCTAAGAAAAAAAAAAGGAGAGAAAAAAAAGGAAGAGATGACAGCTGCGAGTCAAGAGTGATGATCCGCAAAGTCAAAGCAGATCTCCCGCCGTTTTATTTTCTATTTCTGAGATGGAACACTCCCCGTCTGCCGAAAAGCCCCTAGCAACCTTGAGTGAAAGCTGCAAGTTGGAGAATGGACAGCTCCAACCGTTGACGTAGTGTTCTGTGGAATTCTGGCACAGGGCGGGGTCTGCCAAGCGGTGTCACCAAAGAGCTTCGAGCTTCCCCATGTGATACCGTACGGGTATTACCGATGCCTCAAGTGGTAATTATACTTAATATTCAGATCCATCTTGATCTAAGTTCCGGCGGATCGAGGGAGGTGGAAAGTCTGATTGTTCACCTTACTTCTAAATTTGATATGTCTTTGATATACCATTAAGAGTATTCGTAGCACTTTGCTGTTTAGAGACCGGTATTTATTGTGTATTCTTATCAGAGACATACCTGACATTCCGAATCCACCCCCACAAAGTATCATCCTCGAGGAGATCTTGGTGTTTGATAAGGACGATTCTCTGCTGGCATAAGCAATGTCAATGCCTACAGAATAGAGGCATGATTGTCATGACAGGACATCGCTACGAGTACTCGAACTTCGATCTCTCACAGTATGCAAGTCACAACTTGAGGAAGTCCCTTATAATGGCAGCCCTGGTTGTAAATGGCGGGGAATGTTCCTTTCTCACTGTACGCCCCGCTTTTCCACAGCAGAGCCCTGCCCGACATTTACAGGGGTTTCTGCCTGAACAATCGTAGGACGACCGCCGATTCAACCACCCCGCATCGAAAATTCTCAGCCACAGCCCACTCAAACTTTTGGTGGCGCCTCCAGAAAAGACTGCGGGCCCTGATGACTGTTCTTTGACTTGCGTTTCTTGCCTTGCCGCATCCATACAATTCAAAGCAGTTTCGTAGGTCGTTATAATTTTCTACCCACCACTGCCACTCGATATCTGCGATATCCTCGATTTTAAATCACGTCCGAATACCATCTCGACGTGCCCTGACGAATCCGTCCCCTCGACACCACCTACCAACAAACACACATATCACAATCACCCCCAGCCTGGGAAACGGCCTATACGTCAAGATGTCTCTCTCCAACTGTCGCTTTTACGAGGAGAAGTATCCTGAAATTGACTCCTTCGTGATGGTCAACGTAAAACAGGTAGGTCGTGCCTATCCAAGGCAAAGCACCCCGGTCGCGGGGCAATCTGATGTCGACAGTTGCTAACGCACCCCCCGCCAGATTGCCGACATGGGAGCCTATGTTAAGCTCTTGGAATACGACAACATCGACGGCATGATTCTGCTCTCCGAACTTTCCAGACGTCGTATTAGATCTATTCAGAAGCTCATTCGTGTGGGCCGTAACGAGGTTGTCGTTGTGCTCCGTGTCGACAAGGAGAAGGGTTACATTGATCTTTCCAAGCGTCGTGTGTCGCCCGAGGATATCGTCCGTTGCGAGGAGCGCTACAACAAGAGCAAGATCGTTCACTCCATCATGCGTCACGTCGCCGAGAAGACCCTCACCCCTATCGAGTCCCTCTACGAGACAATAGGCTGGCCGCTCAACAAGAAATACGGCCACTCCCTCGATGCTTTCAAGCTCTCCATCACGTATGTCTATCCGTGCCCGTTCATCCGGCCAAAGCAGTCACTTATGTATTACTTCCCCGTTTAGCAACCCCGATGTGTGGAACGACATCCAATTTCCCAACGAGCAGTCCGCCGAGGAGCTTAAGTCATACATCGCTAAGCGTTTGACGCCCCAGCCCATCAA
The DNA here is from genome assembly GCA_033296905.1 of Podospora australis. Lineage (NCBI taxonomy): Eukaryota > Fungi > Ascomycota > Sordariomycetes > Sordariales > Podosporaceae > Podospora > Podospora australis. The sequence goes on from MU864350.1 coordinate 1,109,302, forward strand.
GGTGCGCGCTGATATCGAGGTCACTTGCTTCGCCTACGAGGGTATCGATGCCATCAAGAGAGCCCTCCGCACTGCTGAGGCCCGCAACACTGAAGACTCCAAGGTCAAGTGCAGACTGGTGTCTCCTCCCCTTTTTGTGTAGGTGATCCCCAGCTTCTTCAAGCTTGCTTTACGTTTTGGTGCTAACATGCTTGTCAAAGTCTTACCAATACCTGCTTGGACAAGAATGCCGGTATCGCACGGTTACAGGAGGCTATCGTCGATGTTCGGGAGAGCATCCAGGCCGCAGGCGGCAACCTTGTGGTGAAGATGGAGCCCAAGGCCGTCACCGAGTCTGATGATGCCGAGCTCCAGGCGCTTATGGAGAAACGCGAGCGCGAGAACGCCGAGGTTAGCGGCGACGAGGACGTCAGCGAAAGCGATGACAACATCCCCGAGACAGTCTAAAGGTGTCACGCACGCGTATGAGTAATTTCGGGTTAGGGTCAGCGAGTGCTTTTTAGGCGTCCAAAAGATGGTTTAGGGCATATAATAGAGCTAGCTACCCTGTGTCAGCGTAAAAATGAATCATGATTTAATGAGCTGTACGCGTACAGTTCGCTATGACAGGACTGTTGGCAGGTATTCATGCACTTTCTCATCGAAAGTTCAAACACATGCTAGTACTAGCAAGAGGAGGTGCACGCAAGTATTGGCACACCCAGCTAACGCGTTGAAAGGCCTGCTAACCAAAGACGTTGCATGGGCTTAGATACGTAGATTCCTGCCCTCACCAGAGCGATATGCCTGTCAAGTCTGCACACGAGGTCGCATGCTAGGGAGCCTCGAGAGACCAGCCTAGCAGCGGGATCACGAGGGTTGAAGGTTCGACCTATTTCATGATAACAAAAACAACAACCAGAAATCGATAGGAATCTCAGCGCCAAGGTGAAGAAAGGGGTTAGACCGTTGTTGAGGTGGGATGGCAATGTCGATGCATCAATCGGGGCAGATTGACCCCTCCAATGTTTTCTTATCGTGGCTCCTTATCTCAAGATGCCAAGACTTTATGCAATCATCAAGCACTTTACCGTCTCACTCACTCAGTCTCGATAGCACCGTTTACAATGCCTGACTACCTCATTCTTCATGACAGACTCATGATCTGAGATTTTATTTTTGAAAACAAGCAGTTCATCAGCATTTGACCCCCCGGTGAGAGACGGCATAAAGACCAAAGTCGAATGGCATCAAGATGGGGAGCTGCCTTCGCCGGAGGAGGGTCATCATCATCACCAAAACTTGACTTTATCAAGCGGTTCTCTCACTACCTCGTCCGCTACGCGACATGGCTGCCGCCATTCATGTGGTTCAACTCTTATGTCGCTGAGGTCACGTTTATCAATGGGCCATCAATGTACCCGTTTTTCAACCCGAGCTACAACGAGTCGCTGAGGCGGGATCTGTGTTTGGTTTGGAAGTATAATGCCCAGCAGGATCTGAAGAGGGGGGAGGTTGTGGTTTTTCGGTATGTCTCTGTGTTTCCCCTCTCCTTGACTTTGGGATACGAGAGTAAATGGGGAAAGGGAAGCTGACGAAAGAGAGAGAGAAAAGGAGCCCGAATGATCCAAAAAAGATTGCAGTCAAGAGGATAGTGGGATTAGAGGGGGAAGTGATCAAGACGAGGGGCACGTATCCGTACCCTTTGGCGGCCGTGCCGGAGGGGCACGTGTGGGTGGAGGGAGACAATGGAGACAAAAGCAGGGACAGTAATTACTATGGACCGATTTCTGTGAGGTTGGTTACGGGACGGGTGACACATATCTTGAGTCCGTGGGAGAGGGCAGGGAGGGTGAGGTGGTGGGAGGCGCCCATACGGAGGTGAGGGTGATAAGATAAGGGATTTGAGGAAGTTGGAGGCTGGCTGGGATGGCTTGATGTAAATCAGAGGCAAGACTGTAAAGTATTGTACATTACGAAAATAACTGTGTTAGGATTAAACCTTAAAATTTGAAGTGCAATATCTTCAAAGATACTGGATATTAAGGTCAGAAATAAGTGCAGTGTCAAGAGGTGTCAGAGGTACAGTACATGTTCAGGTGCACTTATAGTGCAGCGGGTAGCACGTGCCAGGCCTAGATGACGACCCGACCCTAGCAAGAAAAAAAAAAAAGATCGGATCCTCGGGCCCAGAATTTCCAGGTTTGAACTTTGGGGGCATTGGGTTTGCGATTCAATGCGCCACACCTTGAAGAAAACTAAGAACTGGAGATAACCTCGTGAGGCAAGAAATCGACCGAATTTCTGCCCGCTGCCGCGAGCGGCGCATTCCTCTTCACCTCTCTTTTCCTTCGGGGCTATGGTACTAGGGTTCCACCTAGACAGCAGCAGCAGCAAAACGAGCGAAAAGGACTCGATCTTGCACTCGAACTCAACAAACGTCCTCCCCACGTCCTCGCACAGCGCCGCCGCCTTGGACATTGGGGCCGACCACCATGTTATTTTCGAGCCACAAGGCCTCCCCTCGCATGTCAATATCGAACCCGAACCGCACGTTCACCGTAATATGAGGTCTGAAGATGGAGATATGGAAGGGCGCCCGCCTTACCTCGCCGTACGTCACCGCCATAATAAACCGAAACACGACTACTGCCACTCACACTAACTTCGAACCGTAGTGCATGCTTGCCGGCGGGCTAGGCGGCACCAGTGGCGACATGCTCATGCATTCGCTCGATACAGTAAAAACACGACAGCAGGGCGACCCCCATATTCCGCCGAGATACACCTCATTAGGGTCGTCCTACTACAAAATCATCCGACAAGAAGGGATACGAAGAGGTCTCTATGGCGGATGGCTTCCAGCGCTTGCGGGATCTTTCCCCGGAACGCTCCTCTTCTTCGGCAGCTACGAATGGAGCAAGCGGAACATGATCGACAACGGTGTCCAGCCCCATCTGGCATATCTCACAGCTGGTTCGTTGGAATATTCAAGGTTGGGAACGTCGGTTGGCTGATTTGTGATTTTCTAGGGTTCGTTGGCGATTTTGTTGCTTCCATTGTCTATGTGCCCTCGGAGGTGATCAAGACCCGTCTTCAACTGCAAGGGCGATACAACAACCCCTACTTCGACTCGGGATATAACTACAGGGGTACAACAGATGCGCTCAGGACGATTGTTCGCACCGAAGGACTTTCCGCTTTATTCCACGGATACGGTGCCACTTTGTGGCGCGACCTGCCGTACTCGGCACTTCAGTTCATGTTTTATGAGCAGGGCCAAATATGGGCAAGGGAATGGAAGAAGAGCAAAGATATCGGATGGGAGATGGAACTTTTGACAGGAGCCGCTGCAGGTGGTCTTGCCGGCACCATGACATGCCCGCTTGACGTGGTCAAGACGAGGCTTCAGACTCAGCTTCACCCTGAAGCTGAAGCAGCAGCAGCGGCTGCAACACAACAATCCAGCACTTCAAAGCCGTCGACCATAAAGGATGGACAAAAGACGGCCAAGGCTACTGCTGAAACATCAACACAAAAGCTACAGAAGCGGTTAATATCGACGTCCTCCCCATCAACACACACCCCTCGACCGGGGGCCGTTACTCTGAACACATCCTCCGTTATCACCGGATTACGACTTATCTACCAAGCCGAAGGAATCGGCGGATGGTTTCGCGGGGTTGGGCCCCGTGCTGTTTGGACCAGTATTCAGAGCGGATGCATGCTTTTCTTGTATCAAAAGATCTTGCGCCAGCTGGAGTCCTACATGCCTGCAGAGCGTCGCGAGGTTGCTTAAGACAGACGATACCATGTACGAATCATAGAGAAAACGGGGGAAACTGTTATTTTTGTAAAAATCTGTATATAAAGACCTGTATTCTAACTCTGCTATACCACGGACGGACGGACGTAAGGAGAGGCGGCGGGGGGGGGGAATTACTTGGGGGCGTTTTTGGGAGGTCGGGGCTGGATAGACTACAGACTCATCAGAGGGATAGACATGTAGACATACCCAAATCTTCATTCATCTACTATATACATGACAGACTGTTCAGTTTTAATCGCGAGTTCGAGAAAGCTTTGGAGATAAATGCGAGGTTTAAATATGCGTTTATCCACTCATCGGCCCGGTGGCCTCGGCCCAGACTTGATAGCAGCTGGATAGTGGGATGGGACTACGGGCGGGATGCAGGTCTTGGTTACACTATCTAACTAGTTCCCCAGTTTGAGGACCAGTCCAGCTCCGATTCGAGGCAGCGATGAAGAGAACGGCAATTTAAAAGCGTGGCTTTACTTCCTTAGAACCTCAAAATACAGACTATAAACTATTCAATATTAAACATTAATTTTTAAAATATCTGGTTGTGTTTCGTCCCAGAAAATAACTCTTGATCAAAGCATGCAAAAATGACGGGCAAGTGATGAATGAGCTGTCGCGATTGGTCCAAGCTCTGGAATTACCTTCCAGAAGAGACCCCATCCAAACGACGATTCGCAGCATCATGTCATGCTAAAAAAAAATAATTAACTGCCGCACCTGGGAACCCAAGATTTTTAGCTACAATCCACGGTCGCCATGAATTGAGCGGCGCACCACCACAGTTTGGAACGACTCCCGAACACACACGATGCGCCTGACGAAATGAAGACCAACAGAAAACGACCACGATGCCGTCCTCTCTTCCCGTACCCTCCAAGGCTGCCTTGATGGCACTCCGAGGACTCGCCGTGGGCACTACATGCACCGTCGCACTCATCGTCGAGGACCGCCGACGAAGGATCAACCAAGCCGTGCGCGTTATTGAAAACGGCGAGAAAATCAAGAATTACCGAAACTATACCCGGCACACCGAGAAAAGGGCGACGGGTGCAGCTGCAGCGCTGGAGGAGGCGGCAATTTTCGACGCAGGACTGCTCCGACTCACGACCGAGCCACCACCATTACGTTCAGTACTGGAAGGGAATGCGGATGGCAGGTTGAAATACGAGGCCCAAGATTTGACGACCGCATCAAATACTGCAAGGCCAACTGGACATGAAGCCGGAACTGCCGAGGGGGGACAAACAAGCCAACATTCTACCACTGCTGGAGTTGGGCACACAGCTGAGAAGCCAGACCCTTTTCTGGTACTGAAGCCTGCGCCCACCATCTCTCCCATTCACCATCCTGCCCCGGGGTGGGCTGTCACGAGTCGGGACTTGGTGAAGGAGTACGCTTTCCCGACAACCAACGAGATCATAGACACAATTTCGGAAGCTTCTCGCACCCAGGATATTCGCCAAATCGATGCCGCGATACTACAAGTCACGCAAGCGTTCAAGCAGGGGATCGCACCATCAAATTCTCAAAAATCTTGGTTAGACGCTCTGGCATTACTATGCACCACATGTCAGAGTGTGGGCAAGGTTGAGGATGCTGCGGCGATACTGCACCAGGTGCTGGGACGAAGCAAGATCAGCGAAGCGAGCTACTATGCATTCGACCCCCCGACGCTCATTAGGAAACTACTCGAGTTACCAAATCCAGTTGAGGGTCGTAACACGGCCTACAACACGCTGCTCAACCTAGCTGTCTATCTATATCTTCCACTATTTCCAGAAAAGCCCAAGGAGTCACGGCCAGAGATGGGCGAGGTTGGCAAGATGCTTCTCGAGGCCATGTTTTCTGCCAACCACCTGTACCGGGCAGGATATGTTTATCGACGCACTCAGAGCTTTGCAGCTTGTGCCCCGACTCCTGACCGCGAGCTGGCGCAATGGTTTTTGACGGAGCTGTTCGAAACAAATCACTACAAGACAGCGCTCAAGACGTTTCTTTCAGCACCGGAAGATTCGTTTCTGAACAAGGACTCGCTGGCTGAGACGGGAGAAAGCATGGTTCAGTGTGTCGAGCACGCCTACAACAACCGAGCAGACGAGGTCCTGAGAGCCTTACACGGCCTCTGCCAGGAGACAGAGATCAAACTAGCTACGGAATGGGCCATACGGCTGTTGAGCGCGCACTGGAAAAAGCATAAAAACATGCAGGAGATTCATTCGCTCTTCGAACACATCAAGGCCCCTACAATTCATGAGTCCGTGGCTTACCCAGATGGAGTCTATCGTGTAATGGTCGAGCTGGCGTTAGAAGCAGGCGAGGAATCAATGGCCGAGTCCTATTTCGAAGAAGCTGTTGCCCAGAACATCGTGCTTCCCTCAAACTTACGGATATTAGGACGTTTTGCCCGCTTCCATGCAAAGAACGGCGACTGGCAACAGGTCCGTGAGACTTTCGAGAAGATGGATGTCCCCGACACACCAGCGGCACGGAAAGCGCACGGAGGGGCTTTCGTTCCCGTTCTCAAAGCCTATGCAGAGGAACATACCGTTCATGAGACAGATGAGTTCATGAGGTCATACATCGAAACATTCAATGTACCAGTATCCCGCTACATGGTTACGTTAATGGCCAAGCAGTACGCCATGCTTCGTGATGTCGATGCCATCGTTGACTGGCTCGCGTACTGCTACCAAGCAGGCGTCAAAGTTGGCGCTGCTTTTAGTAACATTATTCTTATCAACTGTCGACGGCAATGGAACATGCCATTCAGGGACCTCCGCACACTCTTTCGAAAACTCAGGGCACTCAATCCTGACTTTGTTGACGAATATACCGAGAAGGTCATGGCGGATGCTGCGCTCGACGACTGCAAACAGGACGGTATGCGCGCACGAGGCCGACTTTTGTCTCTGCGGATCAGCCCGAATCTCTTGACGGCCAGACGCCAAGGTTCCGCCGTCGGCGAGGTTGAGACCGCTATGAAAACCAACCTGGTCTGTCGTCGACCTGCAAACGCACTCGGCGTCTACAAAAGAGCCCGACACGAGGGGATGCCGATGACGCCGCACGTGTTACGACTCGCCGTGCAGGCGCAATTAAGTGTTGGTGAAGATGGATATAAGGGCGCCTACGAAATGCTTCGTGGCCTGCAGGAAAAGGGTGAAGACATAACCCAGGCCGTGAACTACCTCCTCGGCCGAGAACTAGGCGACATTGCCCGGTTTCACAACGGGGTAGACGCTTTCGCATCCGTTCAACGCTCTATAAACCGTTTCGAGAAGCGCGGGATCCAGCTATCTGCCAGCACCCTCCACTCGGCAGCGTTAACATGTCTGGACGTCGGCCACTACCGTGGCGCGCTCTTATATGCGAACAGAGCTTCACAACTTGGCGGTTTCGGCCCATGCTTCAACCTGCAGAACTTCAAGATCTTCGTCTCAGCCTCGGCGTCGCTCGTTGACTTAGCCGTGCTCAGCGGTGCCCTCGCAAAGGGACGTCAGAGCAGTTACTGGGAGAAAAGGGCGTGCATGGACACGCTCAAGCACGCTCGCCACCGCATCAAGTCCTCGAAAAGTGTAGATGCCACAGAGTACAGGCGAAACGAGGCAATCAAGATGATCAACGAGGCGATAGCCACAACTGTCCAGGCAAGGGCTGAACTACGCAATGAGGGCAGACGCTTTGAAGAGGCTGCGCTGGAAATCATGAAGCAGGCTGCTATTGACGCTGGCTGTCCCCCGGTAGATTTTGACGATATTCCCTGGTTGGGGCAGTCTAAGTCCAAGGCCGCGGTCGAACAGACAGTCCTTGAACAAGAGGACGACGGGGACAACGACTCGGATTACGGGGTAGAAGGCGATAGATTTGGCTATCGCGAGTTGGAAAACTCGACGGTGGCCGCCGAGGCTCTGGTGGGAGTGGAAAATGCTCCCAAAATCAGAGACGATGAGGTTGTATCGGTACAAGACGAAGAGGAACATGATTACTTGCATTATCACAATGGGGTGGATGGAAACAATGGTCTTGGGTATCATGGAGTTGAGAATAAAAAGACAGCCGTGGCTGTCGAGGCCTATTAGTCGGCCTCCTCCTTGCTATTATTTGTTTACCTAGATCTTTTCTCTAGGAATAGGGGTATCATCCCCCTTTTTGCTGTAACAACATCACAGCACACGCATGCATAAGCAATACAAAGGATAAAGTTGTGAACAATACTGAATCCAATGTACCATGGAGACAACCTCATCGACACTCCATCATGTAGATCCTTCCAAAGGAAGGTATTGCGTGTCACAAACAAAACAACAGGCCATTACGCAGACGATGGCGCCTGTTTTGGGCGTGGCCATCGACTGACATGTGAAATTTCTTGTCAGGGGTTTTTACGCAAAAGTACGACGCGGACTGGCGGCCCCTGCATCGCTGCGGCGCGATTGGCCTGTTCCGCTTTACAGGGGTGCACACGCAGACAAGGGCGGTCGGTGTCTGCCGACTTTCGTGGGACGATTCCAGAGAAAGATCGGTTGCGAATAATTTCAGGGAGAAGAGCTTTCCCCAGATCATTATCCCAGGAGGTCGGGGCAGTTGATTCGAGAAAAAAGACAGAAGCGCGAAACCTAAATAAAGTCAATTGGGACTTACCGACACGAACCACGCCACGCGATCTTGTCACGGCTTTCGAAAAGACCGGTCTAAAGCGTCCCTGAATTCAATACTTATTTTCTCAAAGACAGCTTCTATTCTATCTTACTTTTTTTTTAAAAAAAAAAATCAAAGCAATCGCAGAAAGACAGGCGCATACTAATTCAACGACCTACCTGACCTGACCTCGAGAAAAGACGGAACAACGTCACACCTACCAATACTCTAAAACGGACGAACAATCGATCGAACCAGTTCATCTGATTTCCTGGGATCGACTCTCTTATTACAACCTCCGCCGTCACCACCACCACCACCACCACCACCTCCTCCTCCTCCTCCTCCGCAAAACACAACAGCCTAGTTCGAGTTGTCGCAATCCCAATTGCAATCCAAGGAAAACGACATTGAAAGAGAAGGGACATATACCCACAAGATCAGAGCGGCAAGATGGCCACCAGCACAAGCAAATCCGCCCGCGCCCTCGACCGGCGACAAAACCACCATGAAGCGGACGTCGTCGTCGTCGGCGCCGGCGTCTTTGGCTGCGCCATGGCCTATAGCCTCGCGAAGCAAGGGCGCAGCGTCATCCTTTTGGAACGCTGGCTGCACGAACCCGACCGCATCGTCGGGGAACTCCTCCAGCCCGGCGGCGTCGACGCCCTCCGCAAGCTCGGATTGGAAAAATGTTTGGAGGGAATCGACGCCATCCCCTGTTTCGGGTACCACGTCCTCTACCGCGGCGACGAAGTAGCCATGATGTACCCCCCCGTCGACCAGCACGGCAACATTCTTCCCACCCCCTCTTCCCCCTCTCCAGACACAAAGACCCCCAAACGCCCAGAAGGCCGCGCCTTCCACCACGGGCGCTTCATCTCCCAGCTCCGCAAAGCCTGCGCAGCGCACCCCAACATCTCCCTCTTCGAAACCGAAGTCGTGTCTACAATCAAGGGCTCCCACTCCTCGGCCGTTCTTGGGGTAGAAACCCGCACCACTACAAACAAGGAAACCAACACCAAAACGCCCGACTGCTTCTTTGGTTCCCTTACAATCATAGCCGATGGCTACGCCTCCAAGTTCCGCTCGGAATTTTTACAGAAAACCCCGACCGTCAAGTCCAAGTTCTACGCTTTAGAACTGATAGACTGCCCTTTCCCCCCCCATGGGTACGGACACGTCTGCATAGGCGACGCCTCCGTCGTTTTACTCTATCAGATCGGCACGCACGAGACTAGGGCACTGATCGATGTCCCCCTTGACACCCCCGCTGCCTCTCCCGCAAACGGCGGCGTCCGCGGGTATATCGAGAAAGTTGTTCTCCCCTCCCTTCCTGCACACGTCCAGCCTTCTGTCCGGGAAGCTCTCAAGGACGGGAAAATCCCCCGGAGCATGCCAAATAGTTGGCTACCACCAACCAAGCAAACTACCAACCCCGGCGTGCTTTTGCTCGGCGACGCGTACAATATGCGCCATCCACTTACCGGAGGGGGTATGACGGTGGCGTTCAACGACGTGCTTGTCCTTTCTTCTCTGCTCTCCCCGGAGAAAGTTCCTGACCTGGCAGACCACGAGGCGATTCATCGGGCAATGGACACGTTCCACTGGCAGAGAAAGTCGTTGACGAGCATTATCAACGTGCTAGCTATGGCGCTGTATTCCCTTTTTGCGGCGGACGACTGGCAGCTCCGAGCCCTACAGAGGGGGTGTTTCCGGTACTTCAAGATGGGATTGACAGACACCCCCGTGGCGCTGCTGGGCGGGATGATGCAACGCCCCGCGGTGCTGGCGTATCACTTTTTCAGTGTGGCTTTTTTGGCGATTTGGTTGAATATCAAGGATGTTTGTGGGCATTCTGTGACAGGAATCTGGAAACTGCCGCTGGCGCTGGTGCAGGCTGTGTTGATTCTTTGGAAGGCGTGCGTGGTGTTTTTGCCGGTGTTGGGGACGGAGTTGAAGTGATCTTCTGGAACTACTTTGTCCTTTCAGGGACGACAAGAGGGATAGACAAGGGAAAGGGTGGGACACATAAACCACAAAAGAAGGGAAAGGGGGGGTACAAGAACAGGGGAAGGGATAGAGGGTCATAGGGAAAGATATATAATGGGAGGAAGAATTGGGGGTAATGTGGTTGGGTTGGGTTAGAAGCCGACAGGTTTAACGATTTGTAATCATTTAGAGGATCTGTAGTTTTTGATTCTTAATGGTAATGAGAGATGTGTTTGAAGATATTTGTTCAAGTTCATAAGACAGCAGCAGTTTGCTGTGAGGGGAGTAGATGGCACGAGAACTCAAACTTGGTGAATGATTTGTTACTGTAGGTTGGCCTGTAGAAGAGTGATTGATGGGTTTACATGGATAAGCATTAATGATAATATTGTGAGGTATTATATTCGTGTGATGAACCAAGACTGACTCATCATTAAAAATATATGTTTTATGTGATCAAATATCATATCATATACGCCCCCGCATGCTTGCTTGCTTGAATTTATCTACGCTTTCTTGAAATAAACAATGTAGGTAACAGAAAAAAATGAGTATAAGATCAAGTTAACCGCCGCCTATAAACCCCCAACATCCAACTCGCCCGGAGAATCGCCAGCCCGATCGCCATCCTAACACTGTCCGCCACCAGACTCATTTTAGATCCCTCAACTTCATGCCAACCCACGGGGACTTCGGCCACTTTGATCCCGTAGCTGGTCCCAATGACCGAGCCGTCGCTGGCCAAGACAGGAGTGGCCGGGGCGGACTCGGCCAGCATCAACATCTCTATGTCGAAGATCCAGCCCTCGGCGTGCATGTAGGGGACGATATGAGGCAGCGCAGCGCGGGAGAAGAGCTTGAACCCGCACTGGGTATCCCTTATCCTTGACGTCGCGGGAGGGGTCAAAATCATGAGGACGAAGTGGAAGGAGCGCATTAGGAAGTTGCGGATTGCGGAGCGCTGTTCTCGTTATTAGTATCTTTGGGGGAGAAAAAAAGGGGGAGGGAAAGGAAATACCTTGACAACAGCCTCGCTCCCCACGAGATGGGCGCGGCTTCCGATCGCCACCCCGCGGTTGGAGCCGTCTACTACATCCTCGCAGCCTTCTATTAGTCTGCCCAAGTCGGTGAACCGTGATGCCCCGTCCGCGTCGGCGAAGACGGCGTATTTCCCCCTGACATGCCGCAAGCCGTGAGTGACACCCCCTCCCTTTCCGCGGTTCTTTTCTAGGGTTACTACCCGTAAAATATCGTGCAGGTGGTGCTTCCGGGAGAACTCCAAGCAGACCTCGACCGTGCGGTCTTTGCTCCCGTCGTTGATTATGAGAATCTCGTACCCCCGCGGTTGTGTCTGTCCAGAAAGGGGGAGTGGTGGTTTCGAAATATCGTGCTTGAATACTAGTCTGTGCGGTGTAGACGGCCTCGAGTTTTTTCTTTCTTGCAGACCACCGGGACGGCCAAAGTTCGCGTCTAAATACTCCACCATCTCCTCCAACGCCACAGTTATCCGGGACTCTTCGTTATAGGCCGGCACGACAACGCTTATTTCCACCTCGGCCGGTTCAATGGTGTCGACAGGGACGGGGACGGGGATGGGGGTGGTGGGTTCTTCTGCAGCAAGAAGGCAGCCTTCGGCGTGCCAGCGGTCGTACCAGCAGGGAAGCGGTTTTGGGTGGGAAACGGAACCGTCGGGGAGGGTGGTTATGTAGGTTTTCTCGGAGGGAAGGGGGGGACGGGGTTTGGGTGCGAGGAGGTGGAGGGCTATGTAGATCTTTTTGGGGGTCAGTTGAGGGAGAAATAGGGGGAAGGGGAGAAAACGTACAGAGCAGACGGCAAGGAGAGAGAGGGGGAATATAAACAGAAAGAAGAGTCGTAAGGGGCGCTCGCGGGCTGTGAGGAAACAGAGCGAGACCAGCTGCTCTAGGGCTGCGAGGACCCTTTCGGTGGTGGTTGGTTCGGTCATGGCGGGCGAGGTCGGCGCAAAAGCGCGCAGGGGGGAATTGAAAAGAATTAGGGAGGGCAGAACATGAGGGATTGGGTGGGAGCTATTCAATTGGGATGTGGTGGTGTTGTCCAGCCGGGATAGACCGGAAGGCTGAAAGAGGCCATCTGTTTGTTTCTGGTGTAATTGCGATAAATGGATAAGGCTGGAGGTAAGTTCGTATAGAAAGCTGGGAACAGCTTACAGGAGACCCTTGTCAGGTACTCTGATTATCAGTGGCGCTCGAGGCTAGCGAATTAGATTCGAGGACCAGGGGAGTCCTTGATGTCTGATTGGCTGTTCAATATATCTGACCGATGGTTACACGAGAAGCACCTGCATCAAAGACAGTGGAATCAGCCAGACTCCAAGGACGCCGTTGATGACCAGAAGTGTTTAAAGAGGGGATAATGTGTTGATTGCAATAACTCTATTTATTCAACCAAATATGTTCCAAAATATTTCCATGCAAAGCTGCACAACCTTTCCAACTCTTTCTTCCTCCTAAACGACCTATATACCCGAATTGAAACGCCCTGTCATTACAAAAAAAAAAGAAGTATCCAAAACCTTATGTATGTCACACACAGTTCCATGTTCCTTTAGCAATTATGTTCCAACGCCAGAAAGTATATCCGAGTAAGTTTGCATAGGCTGACAAAGCAAAAGCTGCAAATGTGTGCTCATGATAGGAAACAGAAGTAACAAAAGAGACGGCCAAAGTGGGCTGGCTGGTTTGACTGTTGCGTCGACGTTGTTTATATATCCAAAAACTCCCAATTCCATTTCCAGCTAAAAAATATCAAATAGTCATAAACCGTTTCCTGCTGTTATATCGAGATTTACACAGCGACTGCCGAGTTCTTGTTGCTCCTTAGCGACCAGCGGGGCTTTTTGCTCAGTTTGCCGCCGGAGGCCTTGGACAGCTTCTTTGGTGCGGGTGCTGGCAGGTCGAGCTCTTTGGGCGCGGGGAGGCTGCCTTCGTCAAAGTTGATGGGGAGAGTATGTGCGATTGTCGAAGTGGGTCTTCGTGTCTCGTCGATTTCGGCGATGGTCTGCTCGGGGGCCGTCTTGACTTCTCTCAGAGTCAACTGGGGAGAAGAGGTTTCAACAGTGGCGGAGATGTTGGAGTTGATCGTGGTCAGTTCCGTGAACCTGGTGTATTTGGAAGTGCTGCGACGCCCGGTCTTGCCAGGGGACCGTGGTGGGGTGCTCGTGGCAGTAGGGAAGGTGATTGCGGTCCCGACGGGAGAGGTCTCTTCGTCACTTGAGGGCTCTGGGGTAAAGTAGATTTCGTGAGTGTCTTCTTCTCCTGGTGTGTTCGGAATCGCGACTCCTGGCATCTTGGCGGAAAGGGATGTGGTGGATGCGACTGGAACCATTGTGATAGAGCTTGCCGCAGAGTTGACGGCCGTCGGGGCTGTCATGGCGGTTCCAAACTGCATGGGCGGAATTGATGGGACGGGTGGGATCCCTGCGGGAAGGGAACTGATACGCGGGGCGAAAGAGGCTCGGACTGGTGAGGGCACTGCTGGTGGCGTCGTCGCACCCGCCTGCTCGGCGTCAGAGAGTCTGCGAGCTGGGTGAAGACGGTGAATTGACCCGTTCGCGCTCGTTGGCCTTGAGGCTTGAAAATTCCTCGTGGCACTGGTCGAGGGCGGCATGGAGGTGTGTTTTGTCGGCTTCATTTCAAGATCCTCTCGCGAGCTCGTCGAGTTGCTCGAGCTATCGACAGGGGAAACAGACACATCCCCAGTGCCGACAATTGCATTCATGGGCACAGAGTACCGGCCAACTGAGAGCTTGCTGGACGACCGGTTGGCGCGATATGGGTCATTCATTACCCTTTCCACCTCCTTGCCCTTCAGGGACGTCCCGGGCATTTCCATCGGGGTGTAGACGTCGCCTAGTGGATGTGCCCACCCGGCGGGCATGCTGCTGTAACTATAAGTTCGAGGCATCGCTACGTGAGGACTGGCGTATGCCGATGGGTACGAAACATGTGAGAGGGCGCTGTGTACTCGAGGAAGGCCGTGATGTACCGAGATCATGCTGGGCATGTTCAGACCGTTTGCCGTCATGGTGCTGCGCCTTTTGTTCTCGTCAACGATTTTTTGCCTGTCTTCTGTCTTCCACCCTGCAGGTCCCCCGGAAATGGCGTCGATGGCGGCATGTCTTGGGATGTGCTTGTAAGGAGGTTTCTGCGCTTCCTCCTTTTCCTTCTTTTCCTTCTCGGCCTTGTGTTCCTTTGCAGCCTGGCGGCCCTTCCTGATGAAAGAGAACACCGACATGGTGGCGAGGCGAGGAGGTATCTCCCAGCTAGCAGCCCGTATACAGGCGGATAGCGGGCTGAAAAAAAAAACCGCCCCAGCTCAACGGCTAAGCCCGTCCGAATAGTTGCAAAGCTAACGACGATTGTCTTATCGACTGCCGTTCAGTCACAGATCGTTGATTTGTTGACGCCGATAGAGTCGTGATGATGATGGAGGTCCAGAGGAGAAGTGCGGGAAGAGTCTCTCCGACGTCACACACTTTTGACTCGAGAACACCTGACCAGGAAACAGGTGCAGATAGAAAATGGCTGCGGGGTGCAGGTTGCGTCTGGATATATCAAGCCGTGCTGGGTTGCATCCAGTGGCGGGAGGAAGCGAACGTCGAAGGTTTTAAAAAGGGGAGGCCAAGTTTAGGGGTCCTCCTCGAGTCAATACCTAGGTTGCTGAGTAAAGAACGGCTGAGGACGGCAGGTGGGATCGATGGCACCTCGACGACGAAGAAACGAACGATGGCCAGGCGAGGGTAAACTGGACAACTCAGCCCCTCGATCCGAATTCCCAGCACCTGGACGACCACGGCCAAGAAGAACAATGACTTGTAGCACAAGCCAAGGCAGCGCTAGGAAAGGCAGAAGATGGGAAGCGATCACAAGGCGGTGGCGGCCTCTCTCTCTCTCTCTCAGGCTGAACCGTTTATAAAGATGGGTGAGTCTTCAACTTAAAAGGGTCCGAGACAGGACCTATGTAAAATAAAAAAAGATCGGAGGTTTATGATCCGGCGAGAACTTGGCTCTGCCTCACGAGAACCTAGGGGCTTGACGCCCACATTATAAGAGACGGCACTGGCGCTCGAGAAAAGAACAACGAATGAGCAGCCGCTAGAACGAAAAGGGACTTTCAGCCCTCAGCTTCCACGTCCGGTGCAAGACGTGTGGGTTGACCGACTGCACTGCTGCAGCAAGCAAGCATCAACTTTTTTTCATCAATCAATGAGAAGACAAGGGACCGGGCCAGCCACGCGTGGGGTTCCAAGATAGGGAAGAAGATCCTTGCAACCAGTTCACCACTCACCCACCCACCCGCGGCACCAGGGCCTGACATGGATCATGGGCCGTCGGTCGGGACAGACGAGAGATTTCAGATTCGAGATGCGCACAGCACAGCGGGGTACCTTACTTTGTGCTTCGTAAGGGGACCTCGCTTTTCCATCTCGGTACCACCCATCATCGCCTATCACCTGAGTGGTAAGGCGGATGCATCTTGCCATTGAGTTATGAGAGACAACTGTCAAAATTAGAACAGTCTGCTGCAGTTCTTCTGCAACGACAATGTCTTCGAGTTACCTACATATCCTCACCTCGGTGAGTCTTGAGCATCCTCTTCTTTTCCTTGTTCTCGTTGGCCACCTGCAGCACCAAGAAAATCAGGAATTCGAGGAAAAGCGGGGGATCCTCGTATCCAACACGAGCAAAGTCTTCTGCTGCTGTGCTCCATACAAAAAAACACACCTGGGCTTTGCACAATCCCGCCAGGACGGCACGCCGCAGGAGAGAAAACTTGGCAGGTTTCTTCTTTCTCTTCCCGAATTCCAGCAGGTTGGGCTTCAGTCGCACAGATACTGGATACCTGCAGAATACTCGGAATGACAGCGAATGGACGAGGATTACGAATAATTCTTCCCAGCCAGCGCCAGCAGAAACGGGACGGTCCAAAAAGTTGCGATACTGATGGACAGGTCTTGGCAAAATGCTACGCCGAAACGAGCACCGTCCAGCCGCATCTGGGCTTTCTGGGCATAAGGACCAGGGGGTTCTTGATTGAACATGGAAGTTTTGTGCCGCCGCCAACAGGGGAAACGAAGATCACTTCCGTCACACACAATCGAAATGCCAGCCGACAGTGCTTGCTATGTATTATCTCCCTAAACAATTGTGATGGGAATTGGCCCATGGCGTTTGACAAAAATATCTTTATGACAACAACGTCACTTTGTCCACTTTGCCGCCGCCAAACATCTCCGGGATGGGGAGCTCATTTCAAGTGATGTTGACGCCAGACGAGGCGCCACTGCGAAAAAGGCCTATCTACTACCTATATATAATTGACTGTCTGGCACGCTGTCTCATGACGACGGCGCACCTCTTTTGAGGCTTCTTCACAGTTCCAGAGGATGGATATATTCGTATCGGGTTGTTCAAGCAGTCCGTCCTGAAGAAATCATACCTAACCAACATCAAACGGATAGACGGAAGCACAAACGGAACCTGAGACAAGAGATGGCGAACAGATCTTGACGCTTTGGACTCCGTCGCCTCAGAATCAGATATCAGACGGTGCCTTTCCTATCGCGGGTTCGTCTCATGCCCGACTCGATAGCGCAGTGGAACCCAAACCGGTGGTGGTGTTTGATAACACTCCGACAGTGACACCGACGCCATTCGTCTCGATGGGGCGGGGCTGTTAAGAAGAGAGGGCAGCCAGACAACAGCAAACACCCGATGTTACCAGAGTATCTTTCAGCTTACTGGAGACATTTCATGCATGCATGCGTGCTAGTATTTTTCTGGATTTTGGTCTGTCCAGTGAACAATCGCCATGCCTCGCCCAATCGCACGATTGTTGCAGCACGATTGAACCCTTCTCGGCATCGTGTCTCCATCCACTGCCCAGAAGGGATTCGCGTGGAGATAAAGTTGCGACGCTAGCTCAGAAATGATCTGCGCTAGAAGGAAATCCCAAACACTTGGTCCAGCACCGTCCGTCCACCCACTGACACCCACTTGTTGAACAATTGGCAGCAATCCTTTGCTTTCTCGACTTTTCTCGACCCCAACTTGTCAACCAGCGGTTTGTTTGGAGCTCCAAAGAAAAACGTTTTTACACCGTTGACAACGCAAAGACAAGACGCTAAACAGGAACGGTCCGACTCATGTGACCGAGCACTGAATCGGAGGACAGTTCTCTCCCCGAAGTGGGAGAATCTCCCCCACGTAGCATCAGTAGGTATCGCCATCGCCATCGACATCGACATCGACATCGAGGTGATGAATGTTCGGTGAACAACAGTGCCTCCTGCTGGAATAGGGAGCAAATGACAACAACACCATCGTTGCGGCTCCGGAGCAACCCCAGCACATGCCCAGCCCAGCCCAGCCCCTGAGCCCATGCGTATGCCACCCGCTTTTCCCGCAGCACTCACCGATTTCCTTTTGTTTTTTTCTCCCCCATCCCATTCGGTGTATCCCGAACCGTCATCAAACATCGCGGTTCTTTGGCCTCGTTGAGTATGTTTTTGCAAGATGCAATGCGACGCGATGCGATGCGATGCGACTGCTACCCTTCACGTCGCTACTCTGACAGGGCTGACTCTTTCTTGGGAGGCTCTCACTGCGATGGTGATCATGATTTTTTGTCAGGTCCTTCGAGCTGACCGCTTGATATTATCGACAGGGAAGATGTTAATATTGGGCGCCATCGCTTTTCCACTTCATACCCGGTCACGGGGATATCTCTCTTATCGCACCGCGGCCATCAGGGTCAGTGCTGCTGCTGCGAAGCTCAGCGATCAGACATTTTTTCCGATATTCTCTTCCTTCTACCAAAAGATGTTAAATTGGATGACGTGACGGACGCGCTTCTCCCGTGATGATGGCCACCTGGATGCAGCATGCAGATAGGTAATCTGAAAAGTCTTGGGGGCGGGTGAAATAAGCGCGAGGCTTGCAAGTAATTACAAGCGAGGCCATACTGAATGAATACTTGTCTGTAGACATATGAAGGTATGACACGGCACACATCACACTTGCACAAGAGATAGGAACTTGTTGCTCTCCCTACAACAGAAGCTCGCGCATATACTCTTCTTCAGCCTCCACCTCATTGGCGTGCTCGGCTCAGGGCTTGCCAGCAATTCTGTATGCAGCTGCAGCCTTCCCAAATGCGCCCTCGTATTAAGATCTACGGATCTTACGGCACCTAGATGATAAGCTTCTACCTAACCATTCGATGGCTTCTTGTTGGGTTCCCAGAGCCAAACCAACAACTGTCTCGACTGGAACGATTCACCGGCATACCGCTGGGACAACCTGCGCATGTTTGTGCGTCCCGCACTGTATGTCTCAGTGATAACGTCAGCAGTGGGCGGCATCCAAGTCGTGGGGGTCACCTCTCTCCCAAGGCCTACACAGTAGAGAGTCAGTGAGACATCCCAAGACGATAACTTCAGCCGTCTTCTTTTCAAAAGCTTCGTTCACCGCATTACCTATCTCTGGACAGCGAGGTGAGGAAACGATGAGTATGAACTAGGTGCAGCTTCCGCTCCCCTGTTTCCTTCGATGGGCGCTTAACCTTTCGGGTTTTCTTATCTCTCGAGATGAACAAGACCTCAGCGCGGTTAGGGCGGACGGTGAGCTGGCAGTGCCCAAACCGGAAACGAGAAAACCAGAAGGAGAAGGAAGGAAACAACAAGTACAACACACATCTCCCACATAACTCTTCATCAAGGACTCTTGCTCGCCCTCTGCGCCGTGCCTATCCTGTTTGTTTGACAGACACGGGCAACGCCCAAAACACCACTTCGTGCCGGCGGACGGTGGGCTGGCACACTGCCAACAGAAAGCAGAAAACAGAAAACAGGACAGAATCAAGAACCCGGAAACAAGAAAGACAACACACATCTCCCAAACAGCTCTTCGTCAAGGAAGTTTCCTTGCCTTTCAGATTACTTCGTTGGTTTCGCGATCTCATGCCCCCGGGTTCAACAGAGTGAGACAGCAACGCCCAAGCCTCGGGTGCCTTCCCCATAGCGGAAGTTGCTTGCTTGCTTCTGCGTACCTATTTGATTCAAAGAACCAGTCTTGTCATGAGCGAGAGTTTGTTTAGTTTGATGAGACACACAGAAACAAGCAAACAACCAGCAAGTACCACAACCAGGCTGAGAAATCCACGCCCATCAAAACGAAGGGTAACAGCAGGTTGTTTCGAGAAGACTGAGAAGCTTCGAGGTGAGGGTATCAAGTGAACAGTAACCGTCTACGCTCCCTGGTGCCTGTAGACAGGCCCGCTCTTCAACTTTCCCCCACTGTGAGTGAAGTTCGGGGCTTCCAAGTCTAAGGAATTACATATCAAGAGATGGCCGTCTCCTTGAGTACGAAACTTGGAGAAAAGAATCGCTGTGATGAGCGTGTCATCAGGTGGAAGCTGTGAGGCGCTCTTCAAAGGCGACCGACCAAATCATTTTTCGAACTCGTTGATTTTAACGAGACTCGACCAGACAATCGGTCATGGTAGGTACCTTTTTGTACATAAGTTGATGGTGTTTCAGCAAGAGCCCGTGCTCAAGCAGCTGGATGGTCAAAAGCAGAGGGATTTGAAAATCCAAGTAGGAACGTACCTAAGCTTTCACCCCCTGTCGATTGCGGCCACAACAGTCTCTGGTCGAAAAGCAAAGGGTAATTAGGAACACGCGATAGCTATGTTGGAGATGAGGCTCTCCGGAGCGAGGTATGAAATATAAGAGGGCGACAGATGCGCTACAGCTAGCTGTTGATGTTAGATCATGAATGGCATCTCACAATGACTATACGTCTCCTCGTAGATACACATATAACTGGAAAACATCAAAACACATAGAATACGAACTCCGGCCGTCCGGTCATTGATGGAAGCTTTGACCATCAAATGGAAGCTAGAAAGAAGGGCCAAGAATCGGGGATTTATTTTAGACAAAAGTTGAAGAAGGACTTTGACATGCCGAGACGACCTACAGACGGGTGGGTGGGGCCGTCTCATTTTTGCGCTTTCACCGAATACCCGGGTCGGTGGAAGCGGAGGGTGGGTTCAGAAAGAATGAAAGAAAAGTTCGGATGGAAGTCCCCCTCCCCAAGTTTCACGGCCCCGGATGTGTGGAGCGGCAGAAGACAAAAATGTTGTGTCAAGTCGGCAAGCGGGATAGATGGCGGGATGGATGGAAGCATTCCCCTTGTGCTGCCGTGTGTGGGAGGGGAGGGGAGGGGGGTCCCCCGAGTTCGCTCGCCAGGCTCACAGGATGAGAATCTCAGGGTCGCCCAGGGTTGTATGTGTGTTCCCTCTTGTTAAAAAAAAAAAAAAAAAAAAAAAAAAAAAAAACGGAATTGAAGAGAGTGACATCAGGCCGCGCTTGTTCTTAGCATTGGCGCTAAAAAAGCCGGCACACAGGCTTGCCACTAAACCAGTTTGGGGACCCCGCTTGACCAAGCGATCACGCACTCCGCCCGCCCTTTCGATCGCAACCTTGGGCCTGCTGCAGCATATTGATTTGCCAGCCCAAGGAAATCAATCCATCGCCAGTCGCCACACCAGTGACCACACCACACTTGTCCACACACCTATCCAATCCAACGCCATCCGAAATATTCGAGAACATCACAACAGTTATCGTATTCTTTTTTTATTTTTTTTTTATTTTTTTGCGCGATTGGACGAGACGAGGAAAAAGAAGGGTCCGTCCGTCAGGTTTGTGTGTCTTATCGCACGACAAGATAGATAGATCCATACCTTGGCTCCTGAACTGAGTGAACCCTTTCCCGAAACCTTTATGGGCGTTCTGAACCACATTCATTTAAACTCGGGATTTTCTTTTTGCCAAATTTTCGACGTCACCGCGCGCACCGCTATCCACGTACAACAACAAGCCGCGACAGAGAGATCCGATTACCGGCTACCGAAACATTTTAGTCTTGGGCACGTCAACCTACCTACTAGCACCTAGTTCCTTCAGCAGTCAGGTCAGGTCAGGTAGCAGCCATCTCCGCACCGCACCACAACCCACTATCCGACCAAAGTGTCTGAACGCGCCTCCCATCCTGGAGCGCGCAACCACCGAAACAGTGGCGGCCCTTGCTCTTCTCCCGGCTGAGCCCGAGCTGTCGCAGTCGTCGCATCATCTCGATATCGCGCCTCATTTGCTCAGCGAGGACCACGACGTCCCGGACCACCTGGAGAACGAACCGTCGATGATGGCACAAAACGTGCCTCATCAGACGGTGGCGACAGCGACAGCGACCTCGACAGCCTCATCAAACCCGGCGGCGACAACGGCGACAGCAACCACGGCTGCTGCCACCGCAGATAGGAAGCGCGTCAAGGTCTACGAACTACGAAATAATGACTGGTTTGATCGGGGCACTGGCTTTTGCTCCGCCTGCTTTGTGGTGGTATGTAGACATCTGAAACCTACTTGTCCTTCTTTCCCCGCACTGTTGGCTGATGACACCTTTTCACTGATCTTCAGATCGAGGAGGGACAGCCCAAAGAACCACGCGTAATCGTCCAGTCCGAAGACCAACCCGACCGACTGCTCCTCGAAACCAAGATCGTCAAGGATGATGGCTTCCAGAAACAACAAGGCGCGTTGCTGTGGTTGTCGCAAAACCCATTTGTCTGTTCTGTGTCTAACATACTCGACAGATACCCTCATCGTGTGGACCGATCATGGCGTGGATATGGCGCTGAGTTTCCAAGAAGCGGAGGGGTGTCAAACGATATGGTACGCACTGCATCACCAGCTCCGTCACGCGACTTGCCGCAAAGTCTAACACAATTACCTGCAGGAAATTCATCGATGGCGTCCAACAAACGTTCCACGCGGTGATGGGAGGTCCAGGTACGAACTACGCTGGCCGCCCCTGTGCGTCGTTCTCTCCATACTAACAGGTGACAGATGACATGATGGATATACCAGCGGTGATTCAGCTTCCGCCGGCGGAACTCGGCGCCCTAGCCGACATGGAGAATGTGTTCAGGCACCTGGCGCAATCACAACCCGGCCGCGAGGTGCTTGCGAAAGCGGTCGTGACCGAGGATTACATCCCGAAACTAGGCGCCCTGGTAGAATTGGCCGAGGACCTCGAGAGCTTGGTCGACCTCCACCGATTATGCGGCATCATGAAAACGATTTTGATGCTCAACGATACCGCCATCATCGAGATTGCCGTTACCGACGAATGTATTTTGGGGGTGGTGGGCGCCATGGAATACGATCCCGATTTCCCGAGCCACAAGGCGAATCACCGACAATGGTTGAACGATCAGGGCCGGTTCAAGGAGGTGGTCAGGATTCAGGACGACACGGTTCGCCGCAAGATCCACCATACTTATCGACTACAATACTTGAAAGATGTGGTACTGGCGAGGATCCTCGACGACCCGACCTTCTCGGTACTCAACTCGCTCATATTCTTCAACCAGGTGGACATTGTGCAGCACTTGAACTCGACTCCCGGCTACATGACCGACCTTTTCGCCGTCTTCCACAATCCGAACGAAGAACCGCAAAGAAAGAAGGAGGCCGTCCTTTTCATACAGCAGTGCTGTGCGATCGCCAAGAACATACAACCGCCTTCCCGCGCGGGTCTGTATGGAAACTTCCTCCAGCAGGGTCTCTTGTCGGTAATCAACTTTGGTCTGCGTCACACGGATGTCACGGTTCGGATTGGTGCAACAGATGTTCTCATTTCGATGATTGACCACGACCCCGTGGTGATCAGGAAGACCATCTACGACTCAATAAATCGCAAGTCGCTACCGCTCACCGATACCTTGATCGACCTCCTTCTCGTCGAGATCGATCTGGGCATCCGATCTCAAATTTCAGAAACTTTAAAGCTTCTTTTGGACCCAACACCACCGAATGGACCTCAGGAGAGGGGCGGATTTGTTCCGGATCAGGGTCGACCAAAACCGCAGCCAACAGTTGATCCCCAGCAGGAATTATTCTTGACATATTTCTACGAGCACTCGGCGGTTAAACTTTTCAGGCCCCTCTTGGATCTCGAACATCGACCAAATATGCACTTCAACTCGCTAGAAGATGGGGTGTTTGGGTACCTGAACGATATTCTTTGCTTCTACATTCGCCAGCACCAACACCGCAGCAAATTCTTTATTCTAAACTACAACATCGCTCAGCGTTTTGCTCAACTTCTCGAATGCAAGCAAAAACACTTGCAGCTTGGTACGTATATGCTTTTTTTCTTCGGGTGACGAGCTATTGGCACTAACCTGTCTAATCAGTTGCCATCCGATTTTTCCGCCAGCTTGTGATCTTACAAGATGAATTCTACATCAAGCACCTCGTAGAGAAGAAGGTGTTTGGACCAATACTCGACGCTTTGCTCCGCACATTGCCTAGAGACAACCTCGTCAGCTCTGCATGCCTCGAGCTCTTCGCTCAGATCATGAAGGACAACATCAAGGACTTGATCAAGCACGTTGTCGAGACCTATCGGGAGAAGCTTAACCTTCTATCTGGGATCGACCTGTTTCGAGAAACGCTCATTCGCTATGACCTAACCCAGGCCTCTCCCAAGACCATCGATCGCTTTTTCGCCGACGCAGAGGACGAGCTGACCAGGAGGCCAGCGAATGCAGGACGAGGCATGATGGAACACCTCTCGGTGGATCCAGCACAGGAAGAATACTGGAACACCTCGGACGACGAAGAAGAGAATCAAGGACCCGCGACGAATGGCAATCTTTTGAAACCACTGGTCGAGTACACCTCGGACGAAGAAGACGACGGAAGTGGCGATGCGCTCATGACGGTGGATTCAGTGGCAGCAGAAGAGGCAGCAGCGTCAAAGGAGAATCAAGAACCAACAAGTAAAAGCGCGCCGACTACGCCCACGCCAACAACGGCACCGCCTGAACGGTTATCGGAAAAGCGTCGACGCGAGGAGGACGAGGACGATGCGCTGGACAAGCTTATGCAGCACAAGCGCCGGAACAGCAGCAGCAGCAGCACCACGGGGAGCAACTCGTCGATGTCCGGTACGCTCGTGCAGAAGAAATCAAGTTTCAACAATGGCAAGCCAAGGAGTCGAGAGGGAAGCCCTAGTCCCAATGGCGTCGGGGGGCCGAGAAAGATTGCCATTTCCATCTCTCCATCCATCAAAACGGCAGCGGTTGAGACTGCGTCCGAGGGAGGGGCAGAGGAGAACGGCAAATGAAAAACAAAAGAAATATGATACCCCGTGGTCCATCCACCCATGAATTTCTTCCTTTCGATACCGACTTCTTTTTCTTCTTTGGCGGGTCTAGACGACATTTGCTACCGGCGCCGCTACAGCCGATGCCGCACCGAAGTCACGGCACCGCATTCAGCAGATTTCATCGTAACTCCTGCTTTTTGCTTCTTGTATCAAACGAAAGAAAGCCTGTTTTATTCTTCCCTCGCCATTTTCTGGAGAAACGGATTACGGCGGGGGGTGTTCTCTGACTGATATTCAATTTTTGGTTCATAAGGGGGGGCTAAGGGGTGGTGGGGTTGGGGTTTGGTTGAGGGGGGAGGGAGGGAAACAGGTGGCTGCTTTTCTTTTCAAATTCTCTGTCTTGTGTGTTGACCTGACACATTTTTTGCTTGGACACTTTCTGGCTCTGCTGGATTCTTTCTTTTTTATGGATGGACCGAAATGAATAAAATGAACAAATTACTTTTCAACACACACACACACACACAACTCTACATGGAATGGATTGAGTGACAAATGGGGTTTGAGGAGAATGGAGATGGGGGGAAAAGGGGGGATGATACCCGACTGGAGTCACAGACATGGATGAGGACTTCCAGAGAACATCACCGAGCAAAGGGCAAAGGAGTTGAAGCGTCGTGAATGGTAGATGTTAGTTGTACAGAGGTGTGGCTAAGAGAACGGGTGAGAAATCATGGTTATCCTACGCGCTCCTTCTCTCTGGAACCTGAGCTGAGCTACCTTTGGCCTCTTTCTAGGCCGATATCTTGCTGTTTTTGTATGGCAATCTTTTGTCAAGAGCCAACCAATTCAACGAGCGAAGAAGAATTTAATATCTCGAAACATTCATCACGATGAATTGTTGATGTTAAAGAAGAGCTGCTTCGAGGTGCTGATTAATGTGCATTGTCCTTGTGCTCCCCTCCTCAGGCAGATAGGTAGGTAAAATAAGGTAAGGTAGGTATTCATATGAAGTGTGTGTATCTTCAATTATTTCTCATCTCGTCCTTTGAACCGAATCAAGGGTGATCTCAATAGTAACTAGCCCGAAGCGACCACCTCCCTCCCCCTCCTCTTTCTTCTTTGGAGGCGGCATCGGTTTTTGTTTTGATCCTGCCCCAGAAGTTGTTCTTGTTGTTTTCGTTACCGGTTCCACTGACACTTGTCATTGAGCCTGTCCTGTCGAAGTCTTGCGCCGGGGCAGCTGGGGTGTTGAAAGCGGAAGAAGATGCGTCTGTGAGAACGGGTGCTGGTGTGGCCGAGGCTTGCGAGTTGAACGAAGTTGATCTTGACCTTGACGGGTGGCCGGAAGTGGTGGGGGTTGTCATGAGAGAGCCTTGAAGGGAGAGAGCTACTAGGTGGGAAGTCGTTTTTGTTGACGATTTTCGGAGGGTAAAGTGCTTCTTTTTGGGTGGGAGAGGTTTGATGACTGGCTTTTGTTCGTATTGGTCCCATAGGTGATTGTTTGGTTGATCATTTGCGGTAGCAGTAGTCGGGGAGGTGTGGTCGGAGATGGTGGGTGAGTCTGGTTGTGCTAGAGAGATGGTTGGGGAGTCTCCTTCCACTTCCTCGCGTAAGGCGCGCCTGATTTCGGCGTCGAGTCGGCCGGTGGAGCGGCGGTAGAAGCCTAGGTTTGTCTCCTCGGTTGGGCTGAGGGGGGAGACTAGGTCGGGGGTTTCGTCTTGTGGTTGTACCTTTTGGAGTGGAGGGTCTTCGTTGGTGTAGTGTTCAGTCCCGTTCCATGGGGTTGGCATGGCCCAAGGATCAGCCGCAGGTATCTCTGCCCGTATCGGCAGGAAAGTATAATCGGTGGCCGGGGCAGCAAAGACGACTTCCTTCTCGTCGGAAAATAGAGGCTGTGGTCGTCGAAGTGGTGGGACTGCAAATTCCCAGTCGGAAATGGGGTCTGGTTCGGCTCCCATGAAGACCATCCCTTTTTGTCGGGGGGCTTGGTCTCTTCTCATCATTTTGAGTCGGATTAGTTCGCGTCTTACTGCCTCGGCCCTCTCTGCTTCTTCCTCGGTTTCCCTTTCTGGCTCAGTTTTTGGTAGGTGGTGCTCTGGTGATGGGGACGGACGCTCCAGCTTCATCCTGACAAGGACGTCACAGATGCTTAATACTGCGCTTCGTACTGCCTTGCTGATGTTGGTGTAGACTTCCTCTTCGAAAGTTTCAATGGTGAGGTGGTCGTCGAAATCCCAGAGGAGCTCGTTGAGTCTTTCTCGGTGACTTCTTATTTCTTCTGCTGCTTTCGTCAGTAACAGTTTTTGATAGCGGCTTGTTTTCACGATTTCACACACGGGACGCAGGATTACCGCAGGCGTGGATATTAAGAAGACGAAGAGGGAGAAAACATACCGCTCTCTTTTAAAGCATCGATAAACACCTCCCCATACTCCTCCAGCAGTCTTTTGCATAAAGGTTCAATCTTCCCGAGCGCGCGTTCGCTTTTGGTCAATAGCCCCCGGGAGGCTTTTGTCATCGCTTGGACACCAGCATCATTTTGTGCAGTCTTCGCATTTTCAACTGCCTCCCGACATTTGACGACCACCTCCCGAAATGGGGAGAGGACGAGATGATTTAATTGAGTTTCGTTGTTCATTTTTCCTCCTCGTTCAGCTCCCTCGAGCTGATAGGTGGACTATCGGGTACGTGACTGAAGCTCAGATACCCTCAAGGTTTACGACTTTCTGATATGAAATGCGTTAAGAGTTGAGCCGTAGAAATATGATAGTAGACGTGAGGTAGGCTGCCAGACAGTTATTAAAACCAGATATCAAATATCAAAATCACCTAGAAGGCAGAGCTGTAAAAATTGGGGCGCAGGGCAAAAACGTGGCAAGGCGACCGAGCAGGCGCTATCAATTCCACCAGTTATTTGACCAACCTTCCCCGTGGTATGGACGTGCAACAATGGAAATGATTGTTTGTATGTCCGAGAATCAAAGTTGGACTCGTGGTTTGAGATGGTCGAGGCGGGCTGTGCAGAATCACCATTTCTTAGCCTTAACTTTCATGCCCAAAGAACACCCAACGTCTGATGGAAAATGAAAGAAATCTACAATTCAACCACATGAATGCCTACCAATCGACCCAAACGTCTGACCGAAAAAAATCTAAACCAATAAAGGTACGTAAATTCCAAAAAAAGAAAGAAACAAAGAAAAGAAAAAAAGAAAAGAAAAAAAGAAAAGTTCATATGATTACTGAAATTTATTTCATCGTCTAAGAAAGTGGAAGTTCTGCCTTGCAGATAAAGGGGTAGCACAGCCCACCGGTTAGGCGCACCGAGGGCAACGACAACGCGTACACACAGGCAGATTTACACACCGCACGACTTCCATCAACAATAGTAAACAATAGTTGAAATAACAGCTATCTTTGATGAGGCAACTTAAAAGCTGATCTTCTCTGTTGATCGGATCG
This sequence comes from Podospora australis, assembly GCA_033296905.1. Classification (NCBI taxonomy): domain Eukaryota; kingdom Fungi; phylum Ascomycota; class Sordariomycetes; order Sordariales; family Podosporaceae; genus Podospora; species Podospora australis. Next base: position 1,137,418 of record MU864350.1, read on the forward strand.
CACTTCAGCTCGACTTACATCTGGAATATATAACATCTGTATATAAAAGAGATGGATGGATTACATGAGCGAGACTGCCTGTGGACTGTTCACATGTCCATCTCTTTGGAGATCTGAATAGCTGATTGTGTCTTCATCTGTATATAGTTGATATCTCACATAGTATACAATTTCATGGGGAACAAATGGCCCCCCTCCCCCCCCCCCACACACACAAAAAGATCATGGTCCTATTCAAACGGTATTGAACATAGATTGACGCCAACATGTCCCCCATCAAAGTTTCCTAAACTGCCTCTCCCAATTCTCAAAACCCAAGATCATCTCCCTTGTAATCTGCTTCTTCTGGTTCCTAATCGCCTGTTCCAAATCCGCCATCCTGATCACGGCATCTTTATCCCCATCCCCTTCCTCCCCCTCCGTCCTCCTCAGTCGCAACCGATCATACGCCGCGCTTCCCGCACTCGCGCAAATCCCCTTGATCTCGGCCCCCGAGTAGCCCTCCGTCTCCTTTGCCAGCCTATCCACATCCACGTCGGGGTCCATTCTTCTTTTCTTCGCTTCCTTCTGGAAAATTACCCTTCGCGCATCCTCATTCGGCGGACTAACGTAGATCAAATCGTCAAATCTCCCCGGTCGTAACAAAGCCGGATCCAATGCCTGAGGGCGGTTCGTAGCGGCTAACACTACCACACCGTGGAGAGCCTCAAAGCCATCCATCTCGTTGAGCAAAGTCGTCAAGACATTGACACCACCGTGTGACCCGCCGTGGGAGCTGGAAGCACCCCCGGAAGAAAACCCGGCGCGTTGCCCAGCGATACTATCGATCTCATCGAAAAAGATCATGGAAGGGGAAACCTCCCTCGCGCGTTGAAAGAGGCGGCGCACGGCACGTTCCGATTCGCCCACGTACATGTTTAACAGCTCAGCACCCTTGACCGCGAAGAAATTGAGACCGGATTCCGTCGCCATGGCTTGGGCGGCCATAGTTTTTGAACATCCGGGGGGACCGTAGAGCAAGAACCCCTTGGGCGGGCGGTCAAAGAACCGAGACAAAATTTCGGGGGACTCAAGGTTCATGCTAACCGCCCGGCGAAGGGCTAGTTTGACCGGTTCCTGCCCGCCAATGTCGTCCCAGTGGATGGAGGGGGGTTTGAGGTTAATATCGTACATTAGGGAAGGTTTTACGAGGCGCAGGGCTTCGTGCCAGTCGGCGGGGAGGAGGTATTCTTCTTCGTCCGCTGGGTTTTCTTCTGGTCGTTTCTCATTGGCAGAGTCTGTGACAGAAAGTGCTTCGAGCTGGTTGGTGAGCTGTTGCGAGGCGTCATGGGTGGGAGCAGAGGAGCAATAGCGGTTCATAGCTATGAGATAAGCCTCGTCTTCCAACCGGCGGAGGTCCTTGCCGCTGTACGCGTGGGTACTGGCGCTTAGATGGTCTAAGAGAGCCTCTTTTTGGTCAGGAGCAACGCCCAGGTCTAAAGAGTCAAGGATCTCACGACGCGCATCGGCGTCGGGTAAGGGGAGGAAGATTTCTGACGTCAAACGGCCGGGGTCTTTGAGGTCCTCGGGGACGTCGGTGGTGTAGTCTAGGCAGGTGGCGATGATGAGAACCTTGGGGAGGTCGCCTTTGGCTGCGGCTTCGGAGGCCAAGCTGTCGAGCATGTCGCAAAGGGCCAGGATGACTGCGGCACGATTGCTGCGTTCCTTGTCTATGAGGCGCTCGAGCTGGTCGATGAGGATTATGCTGGGTTGTTGTAACTTGGCTTTCTGGAAGGTTTCTTGGATTTCGGAGAGTTTGTCTTTGTACTCGACGCGGAAGACGGTGCCCCAGCCTGAGCTGGCGATGTGGTTTAGGAGCATGGTTTTGCCTGTGCCGTGGCCGCCGTGGATGACGATGCCGGGGAAGCGCTGGCGCTTTTTGAAGGGGGTGGAGGTTGTGAATGTGCGGAGGAGGTTGTTGAGTTTCTTGAGGGGGGTGTCTAGGCCTCGGATGCCGGTTACTTCTAACTTTCGAGAATCTGCTTTCGTGACTTCTCCTCCTTGAGTTCCGGCTTTGGGGGCCGCCGTGCCGAGTAAGAGTCTGGTTGTCCTGTCGATGTATTTCGCATTTCCAGTCGACCTTCCATTCACCGATTCCACGACGAAGGATCGCTCTGGGCCCCTGACAAACAAGTTCTTGAGCACCAGGCCGGCATAAACGTGCTCGACTTGAGACAGTCGTCCAGCGAGAATCACCTCCCACCCGGTCACATCTTCCGGGGCTATTGGTTCGGGATCGTTTCCGTCTCTACCCGGTATTTGCTTCATGACAACTTCCTCTGCGGTAGGGATGGTGCCTCCCAAGACGGTAACCTTGACATGCTCGCCAAGCTTGAAGCCGCACACGTCCCTGAAGTCTTCGTACATTAAAGTGACGGTTTTATCCAGCTTCTCTGGTGCCTTCCATAACGTAGCCTCTCGCCTGACTGGGTGCTCGTCTATTGACTGCGAGACTTTTTCCACACACACTGCTCTGCCGCCATCTTTGGTGCCGGTTAGCTCGATGAGAGCCTCCTCGTTAACGTAGATGCGGGATGGTTGTCTTTTCTGCAGCCGCTTGTCGGCGTCTGTGTTGACATGCAGCTTTCGGATTCGAAATTCCAGCCACTTCATCTTGCGTTTTGACGTCAAGAAAGGGGGTGTGGTTGAGAAGGCGAACAAAATTCTTGAAGTCGGGTTGGAAAAGTTCTTATACTGGGGCTGGGCTTGGCAGCTGCCAGCAAAATTTTGATATTGTGACTCTTATGAGAACAGTTTGGTGCCTTTCCAGCCAAAAAGGCGCCGTACCGAAGACGTTGAAATAATCAAGATATGTATTTGAAAAAGTGATGACATGCCTTGATGAAGAAAATTGCCGTACTTGAAGACTCGGCAGGGCACCGGGGCCGAAATTGACGGGCCGGGTGGGCCGTAACCAAAAGGCCCAATTTTCAATGGTCTTCCCCCGGATCGTTCAGATGTCTACCGGTGTTAGCGTGTCCCTACAGCGTGATATTTTCCACTGAACAGGTCCAAACCACGATCTATACTCCAGCTCATCATCACCAACACACATAAAAACAACACAAAAGGAATTCAATATTCCTTGGGTATGCAATCCATATTTTAACCATCAAAAGGCGTTTCGCATGAATGCTAATTACAATTTTCAGGTATTTTACTTCACCTCATACAACCTTGAAGTGTTCACTCAACAGCACCACGCCCCTATTCCCACTTGTGAAGAGAGAACAAACCTTCACCATGTCAAAACGCCCACAACTCCTTCACTCCGTCGCAACAAAATGGCTAGGCCCTCCTCAACCATCAACCATCCTCAGACCATTCTCTTCATCACCATCTCATAACAGCCGCGAAAAACCGCCTTCCCGTCCACAACCATCCCCTCACCTCCTCAGCAACCACGCCCTAGCCCAACAACTCGCCAGCCTCAAAGAGTCACTATCAGAAGAACCTTCACCACCAAAGAGAAAATCCCCCTTCTCCAAACCACCTCCCCTGCCCCAAATCGCCGAGGAGCACGAGCACGATGAACCCCCTCGCCTCTCCCTCGAAAACGACAAAGAACTCGGCGCGTGGCTGGAAAAGGTAGCCGCTGCTTCTCAGCAACCCACCTCCCACAAAAAAGCCTTCTTCTCCAACCAGCCACCAGAGAAGAAGACACCCCCCCCAACAGTCCTGATCATCTCGGCCCCTCGCGACTTGTTAGAATCCGATTTCTACCGCGTAGCCTCTCTAGCTTCCCAGCGAAGTAAACACGTCAGCGGCTGGGCCGGTGATCTGATCAAAGTTATTCAGGCCCGTCACCATTTGACGTTGGAACCGCGCGAGCAGTACTATTTGTTCTTCGAATCTCGTGAGGCAGCGGAGCGGTATATGGAAATCACAAAAACCCGTCACGCCAGAACCGTCATCATCCAAGATCTTCAACAGGAACAATCTCTCCCCCCTTCCTCCCCTTCTCCCTCCACCGAATCCCCCTCCGACCCCCCCTTCCCGTATTCCCTATCCACCCCCCCTACCACCCCCGAAAGCTACGAACCCCAACCACCCACCCTCATCCCCCCCTTTTGTCCACTAATATTCACCCACCGCACCCTCCCCTCCCTCCTCTCCTCGCACTCCTCCCTCCAAACCGCCCGTTTGATCCCCTACCATTTGCGGCACCACTTGTCCAACCCCACAAACCCCACCCTCCTCGACCGTTCCCGCGTGCTCATCCGCCTTTCCGGAGGAAAATTAACCGCCACTTCCCTCCTCAACCTCATCCAAGCAGACAGCCTCGCCCGGGGTTTAAACTGGGAACTAATCAACTCCCACGAGACATTTTCCTCTGTCGTAATTCGCGGGTTTTCCCTCCCTCTAGTCCCGGTCAAGGCTACCAGACAAAAAGCCAAGACTTCGGCTAGGGGAGAATGGGTGGAGGCTGAGGGGAAGTGGTCTACCGACCTCGAGGCAGAGGAACTTGCAGCAACAGAGAACGAGGAGGGAGAGGGGGGGTGGTTAGCGGGCGCAAGAAAGGGTGTGAAACTTGTCGAGCAGAGAGAAGTAGCGGTTTACTCACGTTTCGTGACCTCTTTCACGAATCCGTTGGAGGCCAAAAGGTTCGCGAGGGTATGGCATAAACGAGAAGTGGTTGGCCCGAGAAACGCGGAGAGGGTCGTGGTTAATTGCTCTGCTATGTGGTGATTCTCTTCATAGAAGGGGAGATGGATATATATTGTGGACTGAATGATCTGGAAAAGGGGAAGATAACCAAGAACAGAGGGATTATGATACAACATACAACAACAGAAATACTTACCTTATGGAAGCACGGGAGCTAGATGTGGATTGCGATAGATATGGTCACCGGATGATATATTGTAGAGGGAGGAGGCAGGGTTTTTCTCTAGAGAAAAATGTCTTTCCTTCCACGAGCCAAGACATGTTGTGTGAATTTCCATTCTTGAAGCAATCTGATATCTAAGGATATATATAGCCTCCGTGTCCACAACGGGCAAGGAACTTAGGAATCCTGCCTGCTATTTTCCTCTTCGAAAAACACCATTACCCAGTGAAGAATCGCCCTTCTTTCAACACTCCATTCCCAGTTTTTCCAGGGATTTCCTCCCGGGACCGAAACACTTGAAACTATAAACCCAACCCAGATACCTTTCAAGGCAATGTTCGAAACCAAAACCCGAACCAAGAAAATGCACGCTTGCTTCGAAAAGATGACAAATGAAACAATTCCCCGTCCAAAATATATCCCTGATATAATGTTTTGTGTGGGTTAGATGTGGCAGATTCCCGAACCAGTGCCATCATCCCAAAATAGTAACAAAAAACGAGTATCTGCTTGCTGTAGACAGAAAAAGGCAAAACAAATCAAAGAGTGTAAGAATTTTGCCAAATGGCATCCCATAATCCCTACAACCAAAAGTCGAATCATGGATCGACAACCTCAACCAGCTCGCTCCGCCGTATATCCTCCCTCCCGTTCCTCCCCCCAACCACCACCAGGGTAGGCACCCTCACAATCTTGGTCTCAATCACCGGCCTTGACCCCGTTGTCACAGTACCGACCGTCGCACTCCGCCCTCTCAACGAGACTTTAGCACCGGCAGAGGATGAAGACATGGTAGCTCCAGCGCCAAGGGGCCTCAGCATCTTGCTCTGCTGTCGAGAAATGCTGATTTGTCTCGCGATCGAAATCTCCACGGCAGCTTTCAGCGCGGCATCGTCTTCTTCTACGCGGACGGCCGAAGCAGGTATTGCTGCTGCTGCTGCTGGTTCAGCCGGTATGGGAGTCGATTTCAGCGTATCGAGGGAAGGGCGAGTCGTGACGGAGGATGCGGCGGACGAGGGCATAGTGCGTTTGCTGCTGGCCGAATCGCTTGCTGCTGAAGATGACGACGAGGTAGACGTCGGAGGGGAGATCATTTGCCATTCCGGCTCGGGGGCTACAACGGCCGGTCGGAGGGGGATGGCAATTGCGTGGGTGCCGAGATTTGCTGTTTCTTGCTCTTCGTCACCGAATGAGGAAATAGAGTTGGGCGAGTCGAGCATCAGCGTTGATTCGTTGGGGCCAAAGTAGAAGCCAGGATTAATGACAGACCCGGTAGCCTCGGTTCGCTGCGGCTGGCGAGGAGGTTGTAACCGTTGAGCCTGTTGCGCCGCTTGCTGCTCGCGGAGCTTTTCCACCTGTGCTGCACGGTTCTGCTCGTCCATCGTCCTAGGCGACACGATTTTGACGCTCTTCCTTTCTCTTCGAGGAGCCTGTTGCGGTCTGATATCGAAGCTCGCCCTCGATGGTGATGGAAGATGAGCGGGCGATGTGTTGGAGCGGCTGAGTTTGCGGGGAACGGCAAGAGAAGCGGTTGACGACATGGCCTGTGGGAAGAGCGTGAACCCAGGTGACTTCATCGGCTGCGGAGACGTCGCCCTGCGTTGTCGGACCCTTGCATTCTCCTCTTCCTCCCCAACTATCCTGTCGTTGATCGTCTTGAGTTTCTCTAGCGTTGCTTGTCGCCTTTCCAATAGTGTGCCCCTCGGGCCAGCAGGACTTGCCGAATTAAGTACACCGCTAAACATGATACTGTACCTCTCTAACCTGACATCGGGGATCTCGATATCCAATAGCCCAGGTCCAGAAGGGGAAAGAGAAGGGGCAGGTTCGGACGCATTACGCCAATCCCGCTGCACTGTTGGCTCTTGCATCGTGTTTGCTCGGATAACGATGGGCTTATGCTTCGGTGCCTTTTTCCCGCCCACCGTGTTACTCCTCGCTGGAATCACTTCGTTTTGCGGACTTGTTACTGTGATCGACACAGCACTTCGGTCCGCCCCGGCGGCTTCCATCGCCTTTGCCTGCTCTGTATTCTTCCTGCTGCCAAATAATGACCCAAACAGCCTTCGCTTCTGTGTCTTGGTCCTCTGAATGGTAGGTTCTGGTGCCGGTTGTACGCGTTGTATGGGTTGTACTGGCGGTGGTGTGTATGCTTCCTGGATTGGTGCTTGCCCTTGTGGTTGCCAGCCGCTATAGGGACTGGTGGCATATGGACTCCCGGCATAAGGACTATTGATGGCAGCAATCTGTGTTGGACTCCCCAATGCCATGCCGATCGGAATGTCCCCTGAGAATACAGACTCAGGCGTCAACGCTCTGGGTGGTAACCCATAAGTAGGTGCCGGAGAAGGCGTTCGCATCATCCTGCCCGGACTCGGTTCGGGTGTAAGTGGTCCACTCTTGATGCCGACGATATATGGTTGTAGCCCCTTTCCCTTTCCTATACCCATCCTACCATTCAAAGCCATGTCGTCCTTGGAGAGTCTCTTATCGAAATTCGGTTTACCAGCAGCCGATTTGCTGGACGGGCCAGAGGATGTGCTGGGTCTAGCCGGCATAGTGGACGGAGCTATGGAGACGGCGACAGCAACAGCGACGCCCTTGGAAACTGCGTTCTTGGGCGGTGGGCGAGGAGGGAGAGGTCGATCAAGATAGGGATTCTTCCCTCCGGGAAAGGCAATAGGGGGAAGGTCTGCATTTTGAAGAACTGGTGGGTGTCTGGCCAGCCTGCTTGTTGTATCGCGTGGACCTGATACATTGGAGGGGGCCGCGGAGCCGTGCACCTCTTCATCCTCAACTCCTGCATGCTGCCCTCCAATGATACCCATGCCTGTCGTTCCTCTGCTTGACCCCCCTGTTCCCGCTGGGCCTTGTTCGACCCGACTAACCGCTTTCATCATGGGTAGCCGTTGAGCGTAAAAACGACTGCAACCACTCAGCTTTCGCTGCAGGTGATTTTACTGCAATCGTCACCGTGGTCCCCTGAAAGCCACCGAGCTTGGCTCCAGCCAGGGTGGTGGGAGCGGGGAGCAGTCCCTTTGGATCCCTTGAGATGGTTTCGGAAATATCGTCTAATCACGGAGGGGCCACCGTTGGACGAATCGAGAAGGCGAATCGCCTTGTGTACATATGGGACGCCGCAGGAACGAGAAGAAAACGAATTAGACCGTCATATAAGGCTGCCAGCTGAAGAGCCAAACAAACTAGGGCAGCGCCAGGGAAGAGTTCTAACTGGAAGACACTGGGATATTGTGGCCTACATATTCTGCAAAAAGTCATCTTACTCGCGGCGAACCGTGAAGCAGCAAGCCGTTCTCGGCGTCGCGACATGCTGAGCTCCGAGTCTGAAATCTCGAGCCTGAAGTCGTGTCAACATGTTGGCGAGCCATTTTCTCTCCTGGGAAACACCCTATCAGTCTGATGTGGACGGCGGTTATTTCGAGCAAGGTTGATCGCCAGCAAGGGTTTCCTACAAATCCCTTGGCCGTGGTGGAAGATGGACAGAGAGAAAGGAAAATCGTCATGCTCTCCGGCTTGTCGAACGAACAAACGATTGAGGGGTGCCAACCGACCCATGTCGCGGGAGATCCCTGCCAGGGTCCGCAGCGGAATCGTGTCTCAGAATTGACCCCAGTCAACACCCCCGGCATTTCGCTGGAGAGTGCCGACTGCTACCAAGCCGGATGCAGGTACGCCGCCGAATAACCTTCTTTTCGTGCGCGGGCCGTTCAAGACGGTCTGATATTTACCACAGGCTCAATGTCGTCTGGACCTTGCTAATTTCCTGGTAAACAATCCTCAAAGGCACAGTCAACTGTGGAGAGATTGGGATGGGGTGGCCGATGGTTGTTGTTCCTCTCCTGATCTCAATGCAATCAGCAAGAAAGGCCAACATCCAGATTCCTACCTGGACCTTTATGAGACAGCCCCTTTCGTCAGTTGGTGAGGGGACCCTGGACTGGGGCCTCGCAAGCAGAACCTGAACAACTCAGAGCTGCATTTCAGAAATGCGATATTTTTGATGATGCTGTTCCTTCAAGGGGCGAAGACGCTAGTGATGTGTTTCTTGAAAGTCATGCCAAGCCGATGAGGGTGTTTTGTGTTCTAGCCAAGCAGGACATTGCTCTGTAATAGACCAGATTGTTGGTTGGTTTCCTGAGCTGGTGTTTACTGACAACCGACCAAGATGGTGTGGTCGCCGGGTGGAGGATTCAGGGATCTAATCTTCCTTTGACAATGCATTCGAGGTCAGGGCTTGGTGGCCCGATGTGGAAGCGGAGGTCTTCGTGCAAGTGTACAAACCACGCATAGCAAGCCATATAGCCAGACCTTTTCTGAAATCATTTCTGGTCGGATGTTGCCTCTCATCGGACTCATCTGTCGAGCTGAAGACCCAAGTTACATCGAGGGTAACGTTATCAACAGAAAAGGAGAGTTGACGTTGCCCTCGGACCGTGCGTTGCAGATTCGTCTCCTCTGATTTTTTGCTTGAAGATGTCGCCAAGAGGAGGTCTTCACCAGGTGCCGAGACAATGTTTCGCAACTACAGATGGGGCTAGGTCGCAGAGGCTACGTCTCAGAAATACAAATTCCCCGCCATGCCATGCCTCGGAGCCAGCGAGGTCGTTGTCAAACTCGAGATCAGATTACCTAGAAGGACGTCCTTGCGAATGACCTCCGAGTCAAAAGGTTCTGCTGGTGACCAGCTTGAGAGCGATTACACGCCTGGACGGGTAAATCGGTTTCGATCTCGAACTTCTAGAACATTGTTTGGGCAGACTGGCTCGGGCTTGAAATTGGCGGTAAACCTTGAACCGATTTCCAGGATCGACATCTGATTGTCTCAGACACGTACCAGCAGCGAAGACTTTGTGTCTCGACACATCAGGCCCCGCTTCATCGCGTGGGTAAAAAGAACAAACGTCTGTCTCTGTTTCTGTTCCCGTTGAAAAGTGATGAAATAATATAGCTCGAGCCAGAGCTACAGGACCTAAGTACCAGAGGAGCTCGTAGCTGGACCGGAGATATCCTTCCTGAGGGCTGATCTCATGATGGTAGCGAGCTTCCTCCTCTGATGCCGAGCCCCTTTGAATATCGGGTAATCTGTATGTGCCGAATTTGACATGTTCTTAATTTTCAAGAATACCGGTAGGCTCCTAGATGACTCGGTTCAGTAAGGACTGCGAAAGTGAGTTCGGTCTTTCGTCGTTTTGGGGCAGTGACAACAAGTCCGCATAATTGCTTGTGAGTGGTTGTCCAGACGCAGCCATCCTGGGTGCTTATTTCGACCCGTTAAACGTCACTCGTGATTCTCGGATTGGCGGGAAGAAAGGCTCAAAGCCAACCGGTTATTTTTCAGACGACATTGAGTGACACAACTGGGAAAAAGAAAAAGCAAGTTCATATGCAGCACTGCTCATACGAGCGGCTCGAGATGAAAAGGCTTCGGCTGCCAACGGTAGCTCCCGTGCCCTTCTTGCGCAATTGCCGTTTCCAACATCCAAGACAAGCAAAGATCAATCAACGCACTCATCAATCGGTCGGGTGCTGCCCGGTCACCACCACGAGTTGATGAATGAATGAGGTGGTCAGTTTGTGGAACACCTGGACCATCAAAAAAAGTACATAACGCTTCGCTTACCTAATGACAAAAACCCGCAAAGCCCCTCCCATTCAGGCATCCCCGCTGCCCCTCCTTGCTGCACTGCCTACAGAACCGATAGGAATCTCTGCCGCCCAGGCCTGGCGGGGCATCTTTGGGAGGAGGAAGAAGAAGTGAGGAGTGCTTTCGACCTTCTTCGTCCACCAGCCAACCCTCATCTCCCGACGCCGTCTCCACGCCGCGAACTTATTCCCCTCTACCGCCTTTGAGAACCGAAACCCGCAAAACAGCAGTCCTACGAAATCCAAACCACCTATCTTCCCCGTACACTCCTTTTTTCTTGTACCAGATTTCACAAAACACATCCTCGCTCATCATGTCCTGGCAAGGTACGTCGTGCTGCTTGCTCCTTTCACTCCTGAAAAAAGGGGGGGTTTCCTGTTGCGACAGATAACCCCACCTTGAGGGAATGCTTCAGGTCAGGATCTCGAAGCTAACCCAAAGGCTTGCCGCCCGCCGCAACAACAGCATATGTTGACTCAAGGTAAACATCTTTTTACAACATCACCTTTCAACGGGAAACCTTGTTGTCATTTTCCTTCAAGGATGCAATAGCTAATCCCATCCCCTTCAGCCTTGTTGGCTCCGGCCACATCGACAAGGCCGCTATCGTCAGTGCCGCTGGCGACAGCACCTGGGCTGCCACTCCCGGATTCAGCGTACGTTTACTTCCGTCAAGTCGACTTTTTCGTTTCCATCAGAATTCGAGTGCACTGACACTTGGGAGATAAATAGGTCGGTGCCGATGAGATCAAGAACATCATTGCCCTCCTGAACGAGAGCGACAAGGTACAGGGCGCGACCGCCGTCAAGGCCTTCTCCGAGGGCATCCACGTTACCGGCGAGCGCTATGTGGCGACCAGAATCGAGGACAATCACATCTACGGCCGCCACGGCAAGACGGGCATCGTCATCCGCAAGACGAAACAGGCCATCCTCATCGGCCACTACGGCGAGAACGTACAGGTCGGCAACGCCACACAGACCGTCGAGGCCCTCGGCGACTACCTTACCAACCTTGGCTACTAAAGAAGAAAAGAAATTGTTCTGATAAGGGAGGGAGGATAGTTTGATGTGTGTATGTCCTGCGAAGCGTTCTTGATTCGAAAGTGGTCAGGGCAGGCCAGGGGGGGAAATATGACTGGTACATAATAGACTCGGACACACTTGGACCGAAGAAGCGCGCAAGTGGGTGGCTGTTGTGAGTTTGATGATGCTAGGGGAGGGAGATACCCCATCCAGACGACAAGACCTCAGAGCTGGACTTGGGAGATAACAAGGGTTTGCTTATGGGGAGAGGATGTTGGTGCAGGAGGAATGCCCCATTTTCGAATCCGGTTTACCTACAACAATATAGGCTCGACTCACCGCTGTTTAAAGCTGGGATCTGCACTCTACCTGATCCGTACTTGCAAGCATACTGGAAAGGGTTCGAGGGTCAACCCGTGCTCTTCTTCTCTTCATTGTGTTTCGCTGATCTCTATATACATACCTTCAAGCCCGTGACTCATACATATCGCCCATACAGATAGTGTCCAACTCCTCTTTCGTTCCTTAGTTATAACCCGGCATATGACAAAACCGTATATATCCATACCCAATGTCATCATAGTTTCTCCCTTTTTCTTGTTTTCCTTTCGTAGTGTGTCGTCGCTTGCTAGAAACAGCTTGCTGTGCTTTCTTCATGGTCATGTACATGGTGCCGGCCGAAAATAGCAGAAAGCCTTGGTTGCCAGAACTGACCTAAGACTTGGTCGATTATTAAAAAGTTGTAAATGTTGTTTTGTTCAAAACTGAAGAGCCGCCGTTGCACCCTCAACCCTCCGATTCTTCGTTGTTCTTTCGTCACGAAGTTTGCCTCGTCCCCTATTCCGCAGGGGTGGGTGGGCGTAAATGCTGGACTTTAGACCGGCAAATCCGCATTCCTCCTCGACCCCAGCCCCGTCCTGTCCACAGCCATGCCAATATATGGTCCTACCACAGGTACATTTCGCGCGAAACCGGCAATCGTCCCCAGGAAATCCCCAAACAGCACCATGATGCCGTATAGTTCCACCAGGAAGCCGATCAAAGGCCACCTGAGCAGAATCAGGGCGAGGCCGGCGAAGAAGGCGGCGGTGCCCTTGAGTTTTTGTTTTCGGGCGAAGAAGAGGGCGGTTTTGGACGGGCCGATGATGATTGTTAGGCCTATTAGGAAGAGGATCTATTTTTTTCGGGGCGGAAGTTAGCGAAAGGAAAGGGGTGAGAAAAGGGGGGAGAATGGGGGAAAAGAAGGACGTACATTGCCCATGGCTAGCATTGCGCGGTCGAAGAAGAGGATTACGCCTCCTATTAGGAAGAAGCCGCCTGTTTGAACCAAGGTATGTCAGTCGACTGCTTGAGAAGGAGGAGGGTGGGCGCATCGCAATCGTGTCGCATGCGCATTCGCATCTTGCGGGAAAGGTGACGGTTGTCCAGATGTGAAGTTTACATACCGCCTGAGCAGAAGGCTACTCCGATTTCTGTTCACATCAAATTAGCACTCTTGCCTTGAATCTCCTGAGAGCTTCCCTCCCAAAGCTCCATCCACCGCTGAAGCTTCTGGGAGCAGAAAAGGGGGCGAAGAGACGTACTTTGGGAGTCTGATAACCACATGGTCGGCATCTTGTATTTGTGTCTTGTTTTCTGCCGAGTGAAAATCCAACGGTATTTTCGGCCGTTTCGCGCAAAATATAGCAAAATCGGTGAGGAATTTCCGGGCCTGCTGTGAATTGCTTCAATAAATCCGCTTGCGCACACACGATCTCTCGAAAACAGCTGGAAGACAAGACACCAAAACACAGTTTCCCTGCGGCTGCCAAGCCAACGATTGTCCAAGGGGCGCAGACAAGGGGGTTCTGTTTTTAGGAGCGGCTCTGATTGGTCGAAGCTACCGGCAGTCTAAAAAAGCGGACCCTCTTCTTGGCTTTGGAGCTTTTCTCCCAGCTCCAAAATTTTGGCTTCCATCTTCTTCTCCTTGCTCCCAACTCCGCAAAGCGACACGTTCAAGTGAAGCATTCCGCCATTAATCATGTCGGAATTTGCGCTCATCAGGAGCTGAGAACTTCAATCTTCTTGACTTGCGGAATTGGCATGTCTTCCGGGGTTGATTGACTTCCAGGTTCAACGGTTTGTTTCTCACGTCTTCTCCCCTCAGCACAATCACTTGCCGCGGCGGCTCCAGCATCTTGCTGGGGCAACTGAGTTTGGTATCTCGATCCTTACCCGGTGGTCTGTCGCAGGGTTCACCGAAACTCTTTAATGGCAAAGAGCAGAATTATTGATCACGATTAAGCCGGGGCGTCGACTTTTTTACTCTTGCTGTTGAAAGGCAGTCAAGTGCATAGATGGGGCCTGACTTTGTTGGTCGAACATTTCTTTTTTTACAATTCTCTGCAGTTTTGATGTAGCTTGATGATAATAAGAATTTGAATTGTCTCTGATTCCATAACGCCTGCCCGCTGCCATGATGATTCCTTGTGTCCGTAACGCCGTGCTTATAAACCCAACACAAAACCTCCCCCGGATACCCAATATCTCCAGCAGTTCCCTCTATGTGTGATGACAGACGTCGCTCTATTTGAGCACCGTCTGTGCCCCTCTGGCTTCCAAGAATTGCTCTCCAACGCCCTGCGGTAGACCGCGTATCATGGAAAACACCTCCCTGTTGTGATAGCGCATTCTAGATTTGGGATCCAAATAGGGTGCAGGCAGTCCCGTAACGTCGCAGTACCGCCTCATCGGCGCCAGACTCGGTGCGCTCTCGATGTTGGTATAGGTCGCCGTCGGTGGTGTGGGTAATACCACATTGTTTCCATTCCCATTCCCATTCTGTTGATCCGCGCTCTTCCCTGTCAGGGTCTTCTCCAACACAAGCTTCGAGAGGCTCCTAGACGCTTGCGCGAGGTTCGGCTGGAGGTTGTTGTTGCTGCCGGCAACACTGGCGTTGGTTGGGGTCGATGTCCCGCTGGTGGAGAGACCGTCGTCTTTCGGGGTAGCGGCGCCACTGGCGGGTTGTGGGGTGGCGAGAACCGACGCTTCCTTGCGGGAAGCGTCGCCGAGAATCGTCTTGATGTTCTTGTTGCGGCGCTGATTGGGGCGCCAGTGAGGGTTGCGGAAGGTCTTGTGAATGGAGTGGATGTCGAGCTGTTCGAGAAGGGCGGCATGCGCTGCTTGCGCGGCGGCGACTTCTGGGTTGACGTTTGACATGTTTGTGATTTGATGTGATATTGGTGTTGAAGATGCGTTTCTGGAAGATCAATGGCTGGTGATGGACGACGGCGCAGCGATGATGCACTAATAGGTACCGAGAGCTTCAAGGCGGTTGGGATTTTGACGCGTCTTACCGCCCTTGGGAATTCGCACTGTGAATCTTCAGCGCGTTGAAGCCCTACCACACGGCGGCGAGCACTCAAACCGCTGTGGGGGGTGGGGCCTCAGTGACTTCACTCTACCACTTACACCACCCTTAACATCCAGACAATCAATAATCTTGGGGAGTCAAAATGGTATGTTGTGCCATATCTGTAACACTCTTGGTGACTGACCGCTGACTCTTAGTATAGGAAAGTCCTCACGAACACCAGCAGAACCTGCTTCTGTCCCGCATCGTGACCAATGTGGTGAGTCGATCCAAGTCTTGTATTTTGACCAATATGGAGTCACTGACTTGAGGATTCTTGCTGTGAAGGAGAAACTCAACGAAGCCATCGTGATAATGAACAGAAATCTCCAGGTGAGGAGTCAGGGCTCTTCCGGATTCTGCGTTAATCGGAATGGCAAATACTGAAAATCATAGGATATCAACATCCAAAACATGAACATTGAGCTAGTCGCCCAGATGTTCAAGAACTATCAGTCCAACGTGTTGTTTCACCTCGAAGGTCTGCATACATTCCCCTCACATAGTATCAAGTTCTAACATCGAGATAGCTACCAACAATCTCAAGGATCCAGCATGAGCTGGTATACATAGAAGCTAGGATACCTTAAGAGTTTGTATATGCTGTTGCACCAAGACTCAAGAGGCAGTCCGTCCACCTTACCTCTCCATTTCGTCCCTTTTTTTCCTCCTTGTGAAGTTGAAGGGGTTTCCAAATCCTATCATTTCGAAATATCAAGTTGCTCAAGAGTCAAGATGCGAGGGCGTGGTGAGGGTTGCGGTTGCGGCATAGGAGTCGAGCCCAACACAGTACGCGGTAGTTCCATACACGGTACGGGATAGGATGGTGTACTACTTTCTGTTGGAGCTTCCCTCTCGAACTTTCCGATCGTGAGAATATATAACAAAGCTGCAAAAGCGAAGCGTCTTGATTGAATTGTTATTTAAAGATTTTAGTTTTCGGATAGTGAAACGAGACCGTTTGTATCTTCATTCGCAGCTCAGAAAATTGTCTGTATTTGAAGGCGCACGGCACAACACCATATATTCAGTAATCCAAAGTCCTAGCCTTCAAGGTGTTCCAGGTTATCAGAACATCTTTCATTAGCCCACCTCAGGTACCGCGACTGGTTTCGCTCCCACACTTTTATCATACGGCAAGAACCAAAATCTAGACTTGCATTCTTCCACGAACAACATCAACCACGCATCAGGCAGCGCGCACATCTTTCCCACCACCCACCTTAATCAGAACCGCCCACGATGGCACCATCAGCTATCGATGAGACGGTCAGCCGACGAGATGCATGGAAGGTCCTCCCACCACCAACATTATACCCAGTGAAGGAGGCCAGATTCGAGAAATATGTTCCACCGCAAACAGACGGACGCGAACGCGCTCTGGCTCAACCGGAGGGACAAGCAGCGATCGTCATCGACAATGGTAGGCACCGCCCATCGCGGCGCATCTTGGAATATCTCCGGGATTGATCACTAACACACTCAATTGCTCTTGTATAGGCTCGTCAACAGTTCGCGCAGGATGGTCGTTCGAACCCAACCCCCGACTAGCCCTCCCCCCAATCATGTCCAAGTACCGCGATCGCAAACTAGGCAAGACCTTCTCCTTCGCCGGTCAAGACTGCTACGCCGACACGACCGCACGTTCACATATCCGCAACGCATTCGAGCCCGGCACCGGCATAATAAGCAACTGGGATGTCGTAGAACACCTACTCGACCACATATTCATCAAGATGGGCATGAACGGAGTAGAAGGCAACATCGACATGCCCATCGTCATGACGGAACCCGTCGCCAACTTTCCCTACACGCGCAAATCCATGACCGAAATCATCTTCGAATGCTATGGCGCACCCAGTCTAGCCTACGGCATCGACTCACTATTCTCCTACCGCCACAACAGGGGCAACACCGGCCTGGTCGTGTCCTCCTCCTACAGCGCTACCCACCTAATCCCCATCTACAACCAGAAACCGATGCTGGCCCAAGCAACCAGACTGAACTGGGGTGGGTGGCACGCAGCAGAGTACATGCTCAAACTCATCAAACTCAAGTACCACACCGGCTTCCCCGGAAAACTCAGCACTTCCCAAACAGAAAACATGGTCAAAGACTTCTGCTACGTCTCCCTAGATTACGACAAGGAACTTTCTCAATTCATGGAATGGACCGGCCTCGAAGACCGCGAGCGTATCGTGCAGTACCCTTACACGGAAGAAGTCATCGTCCAAAAGACCCAAGAAGAACTCGACAAGATCGCCGAGCGCAAGCGTGAAGGCGGCCGCCGCCTCCAGGAGCAGGCGGCGAAGATGCGCCTCGAGCGTCTTATGAAGAAGGAGCAAGAACTCGAGTACTACAAAGACGTGCAAAAACGTCTCGCGGATCAAAACAAGAAGGAGACAAAACGCATCCTGGACGATGCCGAACTCAAAGACGAAGCCGCCCTCGAGCGCATCCTCAAAGAGCTGGAAAAAAACATCAAGCGGCAACGCACCAAGGATTTGGGCGGGGAACAAGAAGAAGAACAAGAAGCCCCCGACTTCTCCCTCCTCGACGTCCCCGACGACCAGCTCGACGAAGCCGGCATCAAGAAGAAACGCCAGCAGCGCCTCCTGAAATCCAACCACGATGCCCGTGCTCGCGCCAAGGCCGAGAAAGAGGCAGAAAAAGCTCGTGTAGCAGAAATCGCCCGCCTCGACGAGGAACGCCGTACCAACAACCTGGAAGCCTGGCTAGAAGATAAACGCCAAGCTCGACTAGCCAAACTCGCTCAAATCAAGGAGCGCGACCGTCTCAAAGCTGATCTCGGCAATCGCAAGTCGCTGGCCAACCAGATACGGATGAAGAACATCGCCAATCTAGCAGCCGACGCCCCCACAGGCGCCACAGGCCGGAAGCGCCGCCGGGGTGGCGACGACGATGATTTCGGCGCAGACGATAACGATTGGGGCGTCTACCGGTCCGTGGCGATCGGCGCAAACAAGGGTGACAGCGACGACGATGAAGAAGCCGAAGAAGATCTCGAAGCCTCGGTCCGCGCTTTGGAAGCCGACCTCCTCCAGTACGATGAGAATTTCACATACGAGAATACCTTGGAAGCACAAAACGACTGGACCAAGTCCTTGCTGCATGCCTTCCGCTGGGGTCCTCGCCCCTTCGACGTGTCGAACCCGGCAGAGACTCATCGTTTGCACCTAAACGTGGAACGGATCCGTGTTCCAGAAGTGCTGTTCCAGCCCACGGCTATTGCGGGGGTAGACCAAGCGGGCATTGTTGAAATTGCCGGAGACATACTGAACCAGAGACTGATGGGCATTTCCGGAATCAACAGGGATGATTTCTTGCGAGATGTTTTCTTGACAGGGGGGAATACTCTATTCCAGAACTTCGACGAGAGGTTGAGACAAGGACTTATGGCCTTACTGCCAGCGGGGAGCCCGTTGCAGATTCGCAGGGCAGGGGACGCGGTGCTGGACGCTTGGAGGGGTGCCGCGGGCTGGGTGGGGAGTGAGGGAGCTAAAAGAGCCATGGTGACGAAGGCGGAGTACGAGGAGAAGGGGGCTGAGTATTTCAAGGTATGTTCTTTTCTTTTCTCTTGTTTTTTTTTTCTTTTCTTTGCATTATACTAACGTGTGATGATAGGAGCATGATTTGGGGAATGCGTTTAGCTAAGCAACAACTCGAATGGAAGAAGATTGATGAAGGACAGGGAAAAGGAGAGAGAGAAGCGTTTGTGATAGATGATGATACAACCACGATGCTAGAGGGAAGAAAGGGGAAAGGAATGGTCATAAAAGTTGACGTACCTATGGGTGTGTATTATGTTTCGATCAGCAATGGGTCTTTAGGTTCAGTTAGGGTAGAAAAGGGTGTGTTGATGATATCAGTGAAAATACAGGTTTCTTATCACCGTTGCTCTGTTGATGCCACCCTGACATAGAAGAACCGCCTGATAGAGGAGTAGATACCTTATATAATCTGGTCAGATAGGTATGAGGGGGAAAAGAAGCTTCGTTGTTTATTTACATCATTCGATCGCAACCAAAAGCATAGCGTATAGCAACCTAGTCGTGCTAGATAGTCCGCTTTTCTCTCCCGCAAGAGATGCAAATATCCAAACTCCTACTACAACAACAAGGTAAATACATACACAAAAAAGAAAGGAAAAGGGATTCCGAGAGGTGTTGAACATATTCAACCAAAACCAAACTAAAGCAAAAAATCCAAAAAAAAATCGAGAAAACGACCGTCCATCTCCTAGTCCCATAAACCTACGCCAGCCCTCCCACCTGCTGCTGCTGCTAATAAAGGGGGGCCAGAACCCCTGAATCGACGCAAGAACCGGAAAGATGATAACAATATGAGCGCTTTCATATCTTCTTCCCTTTTCTTTCCGCTCATCTTCTCCCACGCCTTGATCTGGATCATCCACTTAATTCTTTCAGGACATGTTTTATTGTAAGAAATGCCGGTCTAACTCTGCATCCATTCAGCAGCTCCTTTATGAACGGGTACAGAAGGAACTTGTCCTGTGCTATACGTCGCCTGTATGTGGTAATCCGTCAGGACCACCCACTGGGACGTCGGCCTGCTGCAGTTGTCTCGTTATCTCCTCTGCCGTCTTTGCGTCCTCATCCGAACGCATCACCACCGCGTGTAACGAAGCGTACGGGTCAGAAGCAGCTTGAGCTTGGGGTGGTTGAGGTTGCGGCTGCCCCCGTGTCAGGTGCTCGCTCCGGTTGAGACCAGCTACCGCCTGCGCTGCGACCTCGAGGGAGTTAGCGGGAGGCTGCTGTTGTGCCGGTGGTGGGGGCTGTTGTTGCTGCTGCTGCTGCTGGTGTTGCTCCAGCGGGGCGCGAGGGGCCAAGGCGAGGCTGACACCCGGGGGAGGCGGAGGGCATTCCCCCGTGATGTCTATTAACCGCGCTTGCAAATGACCTGCGTACTCTCTTAGAGAGTAGTGTTCTGCTTGTAGCGCCTTGAAAGCCGCACTAATTTCTCCAAGTTCCTTCACTTGCTGCTCGAGTGTCTTGATGTACCCTTCTTTTCGTTGGCGGAAGGCTCTCTGTTGGAAGCCAGTAAAGGGCTCAGTCAGCAACGTTATACAAGGTTGATACTGGCCAGCATTGCATATGGGCTTGAAGGATCACTGTCTGTACTAACCTGAGCAGCTCTGTTTTGCGCAGCACGCTTGGATTGGGACAACTCCCGCTTTTTCCTGCCATCGGAACCGCCCTCGCCATGTTGTTCTATTACGCCTACTGGTTGCGCCATACCGGCGGGAGGACCAGACATGATAGGAACTTGATCAGGTGGAGGCGGCACACCAGCCTGAATCATAGCAGGGGGTGGGACGTAGCCAGAATTTGGCGCTGTTTCGTGTGATCGTAATTCTGGGTGGATATGGACTTCGTGCTGTGGTAGCTGTGCGTGGCTATATCCATGTGGTAAAGGATGGGCACTTGCAACAGGCGAGACCCGACTATCCACGGTGCCCTCGGGCGGTGGATGTGGGTGATGAGGAAAGCCCGATGTCCCTGGATAGTTATGTTGTTGAGCCGGAGTAGGGGCTGGTAAGGGCCCTACTGGTTCCTCTCGAGCAACAGGCTCTGAAGACGATCCAAGTCAGTACATATGCCTTTCTAGTACAAAATGCAACAAAGTGATGAACCCTCGAAATGCATAGACAAGTTCAGGAAGAGGTGTGATGTCGGAACAAAAACAAAGATAGTTCCTTGAACTCCGGTGTTGAGGATGCACCGTATTTACAGATCATAGAAGTGGCGGACAAGTAAAAAGACCGGAGTGTAAGGGTGATATCAACTGATGCCCATGTTTGCCCGTGTAAGACAAATCGAATGGCTTGAAATACAGCCAGGAAGGCAAGGGGCAGGGTTGGACAGATTATAAATCCATCAGTTCCGGTTGGGACGTTGCGTCGTCGTCCTTTCCGGCAACGTCTCTTTGCACTCAACACAGCAAACAAAACTTGTTCGCCATGGTGGTTGCTGGTTCCTGTTGCTAGGCGCTGGTTCAACCGACCAACCAACCGCCCGAATTGGCGGCGGAAGTTGTAGACGATATGCAAGTCATACGTGTATCCGTTGATCTGACATGACACAACATATGAAAGTAGAGTAATAGCACCAAGTGTAGGAATATGTGAGGGAATTTGCATGTGCCAGTCTGAAAGTAAAAAGTAAAGACCCAAAAGGGCGATGACTTACACGAGACGCGGAAGCGGTGGGGGACGGCCGCGAAAGGGTGGAAAACAGAAATTAGGTAAGGAGGACGTAGAGAGGATGGGGGCAGGGATAGACGGGTTGCATGCCTTCTTGTATTCCGGATCACTACTGCTTGCAACCCTCACCTTAGGTACCACCCAATGCACCTCAGCACAACACTAGAAGCGCCGTGGCATTCGATGGCAGGGGCCAGAAACCTAATGGAAATGGGAGGGCGGGGGGATAAGATGGGGGAATAAGATGTGGTTTTAGACGTAACGATGGATCAGAGATGTCCGAAGGGTAGAAATCGGGTCTTGGTTGATAAGCAGAGCCACTCAAGGTTCCCGAACGTCCCCCTCTTCGTCCCCCGTTCGGAAGGATATATAAACAGGGATAAGAACACGACCGACCAGGACGGTATTACTGTGTCCATCCATGATCGAGGCAAGAAAAGTTACCTCTCAACCAATGCGACGTGCGACATGTGACATGCGTCGAGACTGTACTTTTTACGCCTGTGGCCAGTCTTCCGCGCCCTACATCCTTTTCTGGGAGTTTGTACTCTGGATCTGCCTGCTTGTTCGTCTCCTCTACACCCTCATCCCCCTCACTCGAGGAAGCGTAATGGAATACTGGATGGGTGGTTGGTTGGCTGAAAGAGCGTGACAATGCAGGCAGCACAGCCGGTGATACCATCCAGCAGGAGAGTATGAAAGCTCAACGGCCAGCCACAACAAAGCTGCAACCATCGTCTGCGTCTACGCTGCGCGGTTGCATAATGTGCCTTGGAGGTGCTTGACAGACACAAACAGACCGAGGCCGACGACATACGAATAAGAGATGGAGGGATAATGAGGGGGATGTTGTACCGACCGAGTGCGGCACAGTGGTGATGGTAGGAAAATAGAAAAGAAAGAGGTCAAAAAACAATAAGAAAAGAAAGAGGTCAAAAAACAATAAGAAAAGAAAAAGAAGTAAGAGAATTAAGAAATAAAAAGTGAAGCACTTACCATGTTTGATGTTATTGGACATTTCCATGAGGGCTGTCCTGACTCAGCAGTGGGCAGGACAGCTATCGTGGGAGCATGAAGGTGGTCCCTAGGTGCGTCTAAGATGCGCGTGGTGGATGCACTGAGGGACTGAGTGACTGACTGCTCATGTGAAGATGGACACAACTCAACACTCAAGGGCTTTGTCTCGGCAGCAGCTAGAACTCGGATTGGCGCCGGCAATTCATCAAGTGGGCGTGTCTGTCTGTCTGTTGTGCAAGTTGCTGAAAATGGTGGTTCGTTTTACTCGTACGAACAGAACTCGGGGTGTGTCAGCATTTTGTTTTCAGCCACCTCTCTTACACGGAACTGTTCAACCTCAGCCGCGGGAAACTTACCGCCAGATGCGAACGGGAAGTGTGAGAAAAATTGTCCAATGATTGCCACGAAATCCGAGTGGCTGGGGGCGTGTGTGTGTGTGTGTGTGTGTGTGGTGGTCAATGACAAGAAGAATCCGGAACTGATGGACCTTCGGTTCTTTTGGCTGCCGCTAATACGAATATGTATCAAACAGTTGCTGTGCTGCTGCGTTGTGCTGTTATTACGCGGTGTAAGGAACTTATGTGAGAGGATAACTGAATGATGACAACTGTTGGCTTTTGGCTTGTCCTCTCGGAATGTGTCCGGATCAGGTGTGTTCGTTCTGTCGTTGCTCAGAATCTGCAAGTTGGTCGACTTGAATCTTCTATTGTGTCGATATACTTCCTCGTCCACTTCCCCGTAGTGGCCGAGGGTGGTTTACTCAGCAAATCTAACTTGTAAAAGAAGAGACAGTTGTCGAAGCCGGGAACAGCAGAATTCCTTAACTGTCGAATGAAGGATCCCGCGGATCAATTTTTCCGTTCCGCGATCGCGGCAATTCCAGATTTTCTCAGTTATCACAAAAGACCTCTCCGAATCGAAGAACGGACGGCAGCAACGCGTATTCCCTTTCGATGCTTCGTTTCTGGGATTGCTGGGTGTCTGTTGGTGTGGTCTTTGTCATATGTCGAATGCTTTGTCAGCAAAACCCATCAACATCCAATCTGGAGTTGTTGGTTGGTCTGCGGGTTTTGTTGCGGACTTGCGGATTTGCGTGGGTCAGGAAAATGCTGGCTTGGCAGAACCTGGAAGCACTGTGAACGCTGCACAAATGGAATTTCATCTTGGCATCCGCATGTGGATTCACGTTTTCCGAGCTCCGAGTGACATTGAGTCTTGGCAGCTGTCAACTGATTGGAGCACCTCAACCTTGAATGCTCCTCCATTCTCTTCAATTCAACTGTCGTCCCAAGTCCCCAAAAGTTATGCTCGACATCCGAAACGAAGAGGTGGTTTCCAACTCGTTCGTCTGACAGGGACAACAGGGGAAAAAAAAAAAGGAATTAATATCATACATAATCCCTCGAGCACCCATTACACGGCATATCACCCCAGAGAAATAAAAAAACTGCATGATCCTTATCTCACCTCACTTCCAGACATCTACGGATAGTACCTTACATAAAGCCCCGTGGCCTCATCTTGCATTTTACGCTTTCCCATATCCCTACTCTCGTATCCTCCCAGTTTCACTCGGATTTTAGAAAAGGTTCCCTTTGCCTCTTACACCGTGCATACGCCGACTGCAGCAGCAGCAGCAGCAGCAAGGATCCCACATCAGATGCAGAGGTCAGCGAAACCTTGATGCGCCTTTTCGGCTGTAAGACGTCTATATCTCAGATGCGGGGCTCGTTGTGGGTGGGAATAACACTTTTATCTGCGCCGACGACATCACCCAAGTCCAATGTTCGCATTCAAGAGACTACTTGTATTATTGTCTACATCAAGTAACATTACCGCCGCCGCCGAGTCCGCCGTCTCCCGCGCGGTTTCCGGTTTGGCTCGGTCTTTGCACCTCGCTTCTCCTCCGACCTTCCGAATCACTTCATTTTCACCATGAATCAAACTGTCTTAACACTCGACCTGCCGTCTAGCAAGGTTGTTGTTTTGGCTTGTAATGCAGTGAGATTGACGACCGCTGTCACATCTATATCAAATGGGAAATTGCTAGTGAGTGATGGGATGGAACAACTTGCAACATTGAATCGAAAACAACGCTCGATACAGCAAGACTGCCCGTTTGGGTAATCAGGCCGATTACTTATACACAACTCCAAATTTGGAAACCCGTGAGGCTTGCTCGCACTTTGGGAGAGTGGACGATCGTGTTCGGGGGATGAATCTCGGAGCGCCCCGTCTGCCGTAACGCAGCCACATGAGCCACCGACAAGGCCAAACAACGAACAGAGCTCAACATACCCTTCCCCCGAAAGCCACTATCTACGACCGATTAGTCACTGCCTTGGTTCCTTGGGGACTTGATTACTGTTCTGATACACGTTCTGGACTGACTCAGAAAGACAATCCTACGTCCGGTTGCGAGGGCGTACCGAGTACCTATATGATGAGTTGACGTGATCAACAACGACACTATCATTCGCATCTCCAGCAGAGTACGCCCAGCTTTGTTGACTCAGCTTGGCTTATCTTGGTGGGAAGGCAAGACGTATTCAGGCTCAGGTGGCTTACTACGAGTACCTGAACAACCAAGGGCCCGGGCCGAATAAGCAGACTGCTTGCACTATCATTACTGCTGTCTACCAATACTGTGAGTGAGTATAGGTTCGTCTTTCTCGGTTCTCCTCCCTCCTCGTGGACTTGATGTCCCCAACCCAGAGTCTGCCATGCGTTGAACAAAGCACCAAGTCTCTTGGCCACCCCTTATGATTCCTCGTAAACGTTGTGACCTGTTTCATTCAAAACGTGGCAGTCCTTGTCGCACGTCATGATTGCCCAGAGCTTTGTTTTTCGCCGGTTAGCAACTTTACTGAGTCTCGAAGAAAACAGCAATGGCTTACCGGTGGGAGATTTGGCCGTGTTTGTACGGGCCGGTAACAGCAGCACATCGGTCGTGGTTTGTAGTCGTTGCATTGTTGCAGGCTGAAGACAAGACCGGGTCCTGGAGTTGCCCGCACCTGTGTGAGCGTATTCCACTAGTCACGCCTTTGCGAGCTTGATAGGCAATAACTTACCGACACATTTCACCTGCGGACCCGACCAGTCCAAGGAGTCACAGCAGAAGTCTACCATTTCCCACGGGCAAAGCCTTTTCGGATAGACGCGCCCCCAAGTGTCAAAGAAGGTGCGATTCTGTGGCGGCGGCCGCGGTAAGACCAGTGCCCAGACTCCGCTGATCAGGACTAACGCCAGCTGAATGATGGTTGGAGAATGCATAGCTGTTGTAAGAAGTCGACACAGGCTTTTGGGGTTCGGAGTGAGAGTTGAGTCGCTGGTTGCGGTTGAGCGAGCTGCGATGACTGGAGATTTGAGCTACGAGTGAAGAAGCAAAGAGTCCTAGTCTCCAAGTTGGAGAACAGCTGGATGATTGCTTTCATTCATTATTGCTTCCTCCTCTGGCCCTTTACCAGAAGTTGAAGCTTCTCTAGTAGTGGCTGTCTCTTGCCTGGTGTTGAGACATTGTCATTCCAGATTCCGTACGCCATGTTGCTTCCTCATTCACTCTTGATACTTCGTACAGCTGCTCCTGACCACCGAAATGTCCAATGGTCTGGAATCCTATAACAGAAAGAACACTCTTCCATAAAATAATCACAAAAGTCCTCTTTTCAGCCCGTGGCAAGCGCAACTTAACAGTGTCAAAATCCGGGAATGCCTTCAGTCCGTAATTTTACATCCATTCTTACATCTCACCAGCAAACCTGTGTAATACCTGTATTCCAGGTTGAGAAGAAACCTGAAACATCAAAGCACAGACCACTTGAGCCCCAAAGAAACCCAAATCTGGAAAAATCCTACTTTGCTGCGGGGGCATCTGCTTGGTTGGAGGAGAGGAGCTCAGCTGGGCAAGGGTGTGGCTACGTAAGGTGACATAGCTTGTGCCAGCTGCGCTGTGAAGTGACGTCGATCTTCCTATTTCCAGCTTTTTATCTCGATCATATCGTCAACGGCGTGCCCTCCTTTTCTTGTTCTCGGGTCTGGCCAAGGAATATTTTCTTTGATCGTGGGCTTGTAGAAATCCCTTGACTTCTTTTCTCTGGATCTTTTCATGACCTTTTCAATATCTACCCTCGAGTCAAAAGTGCCCCTTTGAAGCTTAAACACTGAGCTCAAGAGTTGCACCACAACCACAAGCCATGGCGACAGCCTCCCCCAGCCCAGAACGCGACAGCGGGGCGCAAAACATAGAGTTTGTCTTCCTCCCTCCCCTTCCCCCTTTTCTTTCCCCCCAGTTGCTAACTTTGTGGTGTGAAGGGTCGACTATGTAATCTCCTACACCATCCCCCCCTCACCCCCCACCGAAACCGCCGAAGCCGAAGCCTCCTTCATCTCCTTAATCGAATCCCTCTCCGCCACTGGCCTAGCCACCGAAGTCCGCCCCGGCCGCACCCCTTCCTCCCTCTTAGTCTTCGTCAAACTCGACAGCGAAAAGCTGCTCAAAGACCAAGTCTACCGCTACCGCGTGCAAGACTGGCTCTACGGGGTCCGCACCGCCGCTCCCAATCCCTCTCATTCCCCCTTGACCGAATACTTTGCCTCGGAACCCGTAACCGAAGCTGAACGTCTCCGGCTTGCCTACTTGCTCATCACCAAGCCGAAAAACGAAGGCGGGGCAGGCATCACCCCCAAAGTGGGAGTCTGGCGATTTGTCTCGTCCGTGTTCCCGCTGCACGACAGGAAATTCAACAGTGAATGGCTAAAAGAGTGGAGCACAAAGTATGTTCTGGACGAGCAAGATCTCACCAAGATTAGGGATAAATTTGGTGAACGGGTCGCGTTCTACTTTGCCTTTTTGCAGAGTTACTTTCAATTCCTAGTATTTCCCGCAGCGTTCGGGGCAGCGGCGTGGCTTGTGTTGGGGGGATTCAGCTGGTTTTACGCGGCAGTCAACTGTTTGTGGAGTGTGGTATTTTTTGAGCACTGGAAGATGAAAGAAGCAGATCTGGCGGTGCAATGGGGGGTTAAGGGGGTGAGCAAGATACAACTCCCGAGATCGCAGTTCAAATTTGAACGGGAGGACGTGGATCCGGTGACGGGTGAGATTGTCAAGTACTTCTCGCCGTTTAGGAGGCTGGCGAGGCAGGCGCTGGTCGTGCCGTTTGCGGCGGCGTGCGTGGTTGTGCTGGGCGGGTTGATTGTTGGTTGTTTTGCGATTGAGATTTTTATTAATGAGGTTTATGCGGGGCCTTTTAAGGGGTATTTGGTGAGTTCTCCAAAGACGCAAAAAGGGGGAAAGGAAAGGGGCTAACTGGGGAAAAATAGACCTTCTTGCCGACGGTTTTGTTGACGATTTTCAACCCGACGTTTACGACCTTGTTGACACGGCTGGCGGAGAGGTTGACGGAGTGGGAGAATTATGAGACTGTTGATGGTAGGTTTACCCCTTTTCTAGACCGGGAACATATGAGAGCTGACAAGTTGTAAACAAAAGCCCACCAAGCCTCGTTCGTGCAAAAGATCTTTGTGATCAACTTCATCACATCCTACCTCGGCATTTTCCTTACAGCATTTGTCTACGTCCCCTTTGGCAAGATCCTGGTTCCCTACCTGGACGTATTCGCCGTTACTGCCCAGAAATTCACGACAGAAGGCAAACCTCTGCCGACCCAAGCCTGGCAGATCAATCCCGACCGCCTCAAGAAACAGGTCATCTACTTTACCGTCACGGCCCAGGTCGTTAACTTTGCCACCGAGGTCATTGTCCCCTTTGCTAAGCGCAAGGTGTTCAAGACGGTCGAAAAAGTGCAGACTGAACTCGCCGAGAAGAACAACGATGGAACTGCCGTAGTAAAAATCCAGGACGCCCCCGACGAGGCCAAGTTCCTTAAGCGGGTACGCGACGAAGCCGAGCTGAGCCAGTATGATGTGACCATTGACTACCGCGAGATGGTGATCCAGTTTGGCTACCTGTCCTTATTTTCCGTAGTCTGGCCCTTGACTGCGTGCTCGTTTTTGGTCAATAACTGGATAGAGGCCCGATCCGACGCGATGAAGATTGCCGCCAACAGTCAACGACCCATCCCCTGGAGAGCAGATTCCATCGGACCCTGGCTGGATTCTTTGGGATTCTTGTCATGGTTGGGCAGCGTGACCTCTGCTGCGTTAGTCTTCCTGTTTAATCGGACAAAAGACGGCGGTGGTCCCCCGGATGGATCACCCTGGGATATTACGGGATGGGCACTTTTGGTGGCTATTTTGTTTTCGGAGCATTTGTATCTGGTCGTCCAGCACGTGGTTAGGGGGGTGATTCAGAAGATGGATTCCCCGGGTCTGCAAAAGGAGCGTGCGGAGAGGTTTAAGATGCGCAAGCAACTGTTTGAACGAATGGTGCAGCAGGAGGTTAGTGGTGAGGAGAAAATCCCGGAGAGAAGCAAGAAGGAGAGTGTGGAGAGTGGTCGTTTCTGGGGCAGACAAGGACCGGCAGGGGCGGCAGAGACGATTGCCATTGGACGGGCGTTGATTAGGCAGGCTGTTGATGCTGGGGAGAAGAACCAGACGAAGGTTGCTAGGGACTAGGGACTAGGGGAGGGAGTGTGAGAGGTGGGGGTATACTAGGGAGTAAGGGGAAAGATTTGGTGATGGTGAGGGCTGGGGGGGGGGGGGGAAGGTGGGGTGGTTGATGGTTTGAGGACTTTTATTGGGCACACTTGCTGGTTTCGAGGTGATGGGGAGTCAGTCTTTTTCGAACTGAGTGGTGTGGTTTAAGGGATGAAGGGTACCTATCTAGGTAGCGGTTAAAATGGCTTGTTTGGAAGTACTGAGTTTGATACCTACCTACCTAGCAGTTTGCAATATTTCATTGATCATATCAAAGTTGTTATCTCCATCTTCTGCAGAGCGTCAACTTCTGAACTCTGAACTTTGGGGGCCTCGGATGGTTTCTGAGCGACAACACCGGCATTTACTTTAAATCACACTTGCGCTGAGCAGTTTTCAACAGTTCAAAAAAGATCATCAAGGTGATCGGTGGACAGTGGGGAGAAAAAAAGGCGGGCAGTACGAAGTCATACCTATACATCCTGCTGCTGCTGCTCTATCAGAGCCCGCATCACCCCGGGCAGCACGAAACTCTTCCCACTCGCTCAAGCAGAGAAGAGAGAGGCACTGCAGCGATGCCAATGTCAGATAGATGTCTGGAAACGCTGAACCAGTCGGTATATCACACACACTCTCATTCCCCTATTGTATATATAACCTTTCAAATTCTTCCTTCCATATAACTCCATACATGCTCCCAGATCCCTATGCTACCTAGCTAGCCATTTAGTTACAAAATCCAGGACAGAGATGCTAATAAGCTCTGACACAAAATATGAGAGAGAACAGAATACGTGAAGTCAAAGAAACATGACCCCTCAAGCATGGGCATATGCCCGGTCCCCAAAACTCAAACCAAAGGAGGAAAAAAAACCACCAACGCCGTGATGCCAAGTATGTGTAACCCCCAGGAAAAGAAACGGAAAAGAAACCGACAGCCAGATATGTGCTTCTCCCTGTCCCGAACCCTTAGGTCGCTAGCCAGCAAAGGTAGATGTGTAGCTTAGCCCAGCGCTTCTTCATCGACCTTTGAAACCCAAGCCGAATAGGTAATGTCAATACGGGGTATCTTTGATGCAAAAACCCTCTCTCTCACGCTTTCCCGTTCTTCCATGCCAGCTCCCAGACGAGCACTTGGAAAAAAAGTCCCGACAGAGAAAACTCCGAGATCCCAAATAATGAACAAGAAAGAAGAAAGACAAGGAAAAAAATCAGCAACACTTCTTCCCCCTCCTCCCTCCCGCCTCACCCTCCCCTTGTCCTTCCCCGGCAGAACTAGGCAGCGCCCCCAGCGCCGGCGACAAAAAATCCGGCGAGAACAACCAGCTCCGTCTATCCCTCCCCACCCGAAAACTTCCTCGCGGATTGCCCACATCGTCAAAATAACCCCCCGGGTACCCCTCCCCGTTCTGCGCACCTCCCGCTGACAGCCCTGCTCCTGGTGTGCTTTCCCCCGCCGAAATCCCTCCCGTAGCAGCCAGCAGCGCAGCTTGCATCTTCCTGTTCTGCTCCACCAGTTTCCTCGTCACGACGCGAAACACTTCCTCTACACCCTCCCCGCTCTCCGCGGAAATCTCGTGGCAGGCATCCCAACCTACCTCCTGTCCCCAGAATCCTGAGCTGCGTTTACTGCTTGGTGATCTCGGTTCTCCTCCTCTTGATGTATCGATCATGCCGGAATCTCGCGCCGCGGAGGAGGATAACATCCCGCTCGTCCTGAACGGGAAACCCCCGCCACTGTTACTGTGGTCGCTAACCATGGCTGCGGTGGGTGGTGGTGTGCTCCCCCTTCCTGGGGCCAAGTTCTCTGCTACGTACGCGATACACCGCTCGAACGGGACTTCTCGTTTGGAAGGGTCTTTGGCGACGATATCGGCTTTGGTGCCGACTACGTGAAGAACAATGTCGGCGGGGAGGTTGCGGCGGAGTTCGGTGAGCCACATGCCCATTTCGGCAAAGGAGGAGGCGTCGGTTATGCTATAACATAAAATGCAGGCGTTGGCGCCGCGGTAGTAGAGGCGGGAGATGCTGCGGAAGCGTTCTTGGCCGGCTGTTTTTTTTTTTTTCCCTATGCGTTAGTATTTGCAAGAGGTGGAGGGGGAGAGGAGGGGGAAAGAGAGGAAACCTACCAGTATCCCATATTTGCAACCGGACGAGAGTGTCGGTATCGGTATCAGTCACCCGCTTGGTCATGAAGGAAGCGCCAACCGTCGAGGTTATTTGCGAGGGCTGAAATGCGCCCTTGACGAAGCGCATGACGAGAGAGGTCTTGCCTACGCCTTGGGAGCCAAGGACGACGATTTTGGCTTCGAGGTCGGAGGACGTCATTTTTGCTGTTGTTTTGCGGCGCTGTAGGCCTTTTTCTTTCTGTATGTGCCCTGCCTTCCCTTCCCTCTCTCTGATTTATGGTTGTTTGTTTTTCCTATTTCGGGGAATATTTCGAGAGAAATGGATGTTGCGTGGGCTGTATTCGGGTATTATGTCTTGTGCGTGACCATGCCGGAAAATAATGGCAGGTGAAAAAAGCAATCGAAGGTAGGACGAGTGTGTCAAATTTCTTTTCGGTCTCGTATGTTTTTTGCCGTCTCGTGTAAATAAGTCGCTCGTGTAACTCGTTCTCGAAAACGCGCTCGCTCGCTCGACTCGAGTAAGTACCTAGGTAGGTTTGCGACTGGGATAGCGGTGTTGGGTTTTCGTTTCGACGGTTTCGCAACGGGTGTACCGGTAGAAACGATTACTAGTTTGAAGAAACGAAGGGGAATAAATTTGTTGTGAGAAAAAAGGATTATTTTGAAACGGGCAAAAGAGAAACTGCAATAAAAACGATGCGCAGTAAAATAACGAAGATCTATCTCGGCGTACTGCGCACCTGGGCAGCTGAAAGGCAAGGCGTAGGCAGGCGGAGTGAGATGCCGGTAAATAAAAAAAAGTGCGGGGGAGGAGTTCGAGTTGGCTCCTTCGGGAAGGGATCGCTGCAGTGTTATCGGCTGCAGCGGGTAGATGCTTGTCAAGGGATATAATTTCCGAACGATAAAGCGGGTTTCTTTCCTTTTTTTCCAGAAAGATATCTTTTGGTTGGGTGTAAGTAAGTCGGAGTCTTTTGGTGAACAGATTTAACAAGCCCAATCTATTTTGGACCAATATAAACACAAAAGAACAATATCCTTCTTACGACTTCCGTCACTCCTGTGCCTCTATAAACTCTCACGTGCAGACCAAATAGCGTATCACTCAACTCATCAGCGAACATTCCGCCGCCACCGTTTATTCTTATCGTCTCATTCTTGGCGCGGTCTCAGAGTTTCGTACTCGTGACAGACAAATCAAGGGACCATTTGACGTCATAAAATGGAGTTCGTCTGGCTTGTCTGAAAATTCCACAGGCACAGACTTGCACAGCTGAGCTGAGTGTGAAAAGCTGAGGACCAATTGTTTATCAAAACATCAAGTACATACAGTTGCTAGCTGTGTTAGCTAAGATGCATGGTGAAAGGATATCGTTGAGCCGGTCAAAGCCGACTCTTTTGTCCGTTGGTTGCTGAAAGGGACTTGAGCAGGTTTGCATCATAGCATAAAAGGAGTTGTGCAAACAAACATCTTCCCATCTTCCACATCCAACAAGGCTGGGGACATGAGGACATCACAAGACAATCCAAGACAAAAAGAGATGATCCAAGACCAATAGACAGTCGAAATTCTTGGATACGGAGGCAGAAAGGAGACTTGAGCAGGTTTACATAAAGTTTCTTGTAGCATAAGAAAGGAGGTTATGCAAACAACAAACCTATTCTGAACTGCCAACATACAACAAGGCTGAAGACATCACAGGCCAATCCAAGGCAAAAAGAGAGGATCCAAGGGCCAACAAACAGACAGTCAAAAAGATTTCATGCTCGGATACGGGGAGTCGAACCCCGGGCTGCTGAGACCTCACAAGTCCCTCTCACGAGGGACTGGATGAGAGTCAGCGATGTTACCGCTACACCATACCCGATGTTTTCGAGTGTGGACTCCGAATGGTTTTTGTTGAGAGGGTTGTGTGGAAGTAGGGCTGATATATGGGTGCTGTGGAGGTCAGGGACTCCGGGATGTCCTTGTCTCCTGACTTGGTGACGGTTGTGGAGGTCTGTCTCTCCAGCCCAACGGGTTTGATATACCAGTGATACATGTAAGCGCTTTTTATCGATACACTTGTTAGATCTCCCCGTTTGAACCCATCCATGAATGCAAAAATGTGTAAATGTCCAGCGACATTGGTATTTCCTCTCCCTCGACCAAACATCCCTGTATTACACCCACACTACCACCCATCCCAAACCTCCCATTCCCCCCTCTCCTCCCAATATTTACATTCCCCCTACAACTTCGCCTTCTCCTTCGTCTGCGCAACCCCCTCCCTCTGCGCCGGATTCACCAACGGGTCATAAACCGCATGGCTCAAATTATCCACAGGCGGCGCCCCATGATTAAACAACCCCCGAGCATCCACCAGCCCCGGGTTCAGCTCAGCAATACTCGTAGCCCCAATCAACCGCATATTCATCTCCATCTCGTCCTTGAGCAACTGCATCGCCCGATCCACGCCGTCCTGCCCGTACGCGCTCATCGCATACAGGAAAGGCCGGCCAATACCCACTCCCTTTGCCCCCAAGCACAGCGCTTTAATGATATCCGTTGCCCTTCTCACTCCTCCGTCAATATAAATCTCAATCTTGTTCTCCAGCCCCATTTGCCTCAAAACAGGCATAGTCTCAGCAAGCACCTCGATCGCGGACCGGGCAAAATCCAGCTGTCTGCCTCCATGGTTGGAGAGGACCACACCCTGGACCCCGGCTTCAATGGCCTTGAGCACGTCCTCCACTCTCTGCACGCCCTTGAGGACGATGGGCATCTTGGTAATGGACTTGAACCAGGGGATATCGGCCCAGCTCAGGGCAGGGTCGATGAAGCTGCTGATGGCGCGAGCAGCGCCCTGGTTGCGGTCTGTGGCTTCGCCTGACTGGACGTTACTCCCCTCGTCTGTGAACTTGAGCCGCATGTCCTTTTCTCGGCGACCAAGCTGGGGGGCGTCGACCGTGATGAATAGACCCTTGCACCCGCGCTTTTCAGCGTGTTCAACAATCTTTTTGGTGATGGCTCGGTCCTTGTTCACGTACAGCTGCAGCCACTGGACCTGATCCCCCTGCGCAGCGTCGATGATCTCGTCAAAAGCGCATGAGGCCAGGGTGGGGATCATTTGGATGACATTGTGCTTTGCGGCAGACCTGGTCAGAACTACCTCTCCTTCAACATGACCGAGCTTGCCCAGCGCGGTAGCAGTGACATAGAAAGGGATAGAGACGGGAGTGCCCAGCATGGTGGTGGAAAAGTCCACATGCTCCACATTGACCAGCACGCGGGGGCGGAACCAGATCCGGTGGAAAGCCGAGTGGTTTTCTCGGAGAGTAATCTCGTCGTCGGCCGCGCTGGAGTAGTACCCCCAGGCAGTCTTCTTCATGACCCGGCGGGCGACGGCTTCGAAATCAAGAAGGTTGTAGCATTGCTCCAACAGGGGCATCTCCTGGATGCGCTTGAGGCGTTCTTCTTCCTCGGGAAGCACTTCGGCTTTTTCCACGACGACGGTGGACATGTCGACGGGGCCTTTGTGCTTGTCCTTCGGGAGGTACTTCTCCAGGGTGTCTGGGGGGTGGATGGGGTCGAATTCTTCTGTTGCATCTTTGCCCTGTTGTTTGGTGTGAGTTTGTGGTGAGTTTGCTGAGGTGAGAGGAAAACTTACAGCATACTTGAGAATGATCTTTTGACCACCGGGGTGTTCTGGGAGGAATTCAGTCACGTCATAGGCTTTTCCCTATTTTTCATCGCAGTCAGCCAACTTTGCATTCTCATTCTCGTTCTCATTGCTCATCTTCATCTTCATCTTCAATCGGATAATTTGGATGAGACTCACATGCACAATGACCCAACAGTCCTTGGCATTGTCGTGCTTAGCGACCTCAACACCCGTCAACGACATTTTGCCCAATTTTTCGTTTTGGGTATCTACAACAACACACGCAAAGCAAATGAAGAAAAAAGTTCACAAGTGTAAGTTTCCCCTCAAAGAAAAAAAGGAAAAAAAGAGAGGGCGAGTTATTTCCGTAAGATCCGCGTTCCGAGAGTCGGTCAAAGGGGGAGCAAGACCCACATAGACCGTCTAAGTACTATCTACCTAGCAGATTCCTGAATCGAATGTGACAGCGAAGAGATACGGTAGCAAAGAGGATGAAGATTTCCGTAACGTTGGAGATGTATGACGGAGAGAAAGTTTTGATGTTGTATCACAGAAAGATAAGTCGGAGTTAAGCAGGGTAGGTAGTATATATAAAGACCCTCTCTCACTCGGATCATACCAAGAGCAATCGACCAAGCAGATTCCAGGAATGGGTCATCATCGACGAACGGGAGAGGCGAGGCGAGGCGAAGAAAGGTGGGGGAGCCGGCCAGGAACCGACTTGCAGCGCAAATGTGGGACTTGTCATGTGCTCTCAGGAGACGTCATCCGATTTTGTATGTCTCATTCTATGTCTTCAGAAGTGAGGGACTTTTGCACCTTTTTCCCCTTCTATTGTAGCATGACCAGAGAGGATTCATCGCAGGAATTCGAACTCAAGAGAAGTCTGAAACGATTCGTTTCGAAAGGGAAAACGGGCAAAAAATGCAAAAAAGAATGCCCAATAACAGGATTGAACTGTTGACCTTCGCATGGACTTGATATCTCTGTGAGAAGATATTAGTACGACGCTCTAACCAGCTGAGCTAATCGGGCTAGTGGAACTTGTTGTAAGTATTCCCGGGAGTTAGGTATCTTGAGGTTAGCCTCTCCCTGGTACTTGACCTAGTGTTGTTGAAATGTTTTTCTAACAGATGAAAAGGTTTTGTTCTCCGGTCTTGCATCTGGGTCCGCCAAAAAAGACCTGCCATTGATGCCACTGTTAGTTATACTCTTGAAATTCGCTACCAAGTATGCTGCTCTTCACGCTCTGTTGCTCTGCATGGTATCGATATGAGTCTTGTAATGTTCCTCAACTGGGTATGTATGTACAAAGTTCAAATGCCAAGGTTATAAATAAGCCCCCCCCATCCACTGTGATCCCGCTGAAAAGCCATATGCTGGAACATCGCTATCCATTACTTGGTGTCAATAGCCCGGTATCTGGGTAATCATACCAGAATAAACGACTGCTTCAACTGGCTCACAGTCCTGCATCCAGGTTGTTAATCTCCTACTTCAACTCCCATTCAGACCTCGCCCCCCCCGCTATCACTTCTTCTAGCCCCTTGTCCTTCTCCGCTAGCTTCATAATTTTTGCCGCAGAGATAGTTGATAATCCAGTCCCTGGCACGATTTCGTTGATCTATACGAGCTAGTTGCTCGTTGCGGCGCTGAACGACCTGCGACAATGGCGGCCGTGTCACCAAGTCTTGTTCGGAAAAGTCCTACTCTGCGTCAAGATCGGACCTAACTCCTCCCTCCGCTATTACTGCTTCTAATTGCTTGATCTTCTCCGTCAACTTTGTCTTCTCTGCCGCAAGGTGGTTGATCCTTTCATCCCTAGTCCGGATTTGTTGGTCCCTGCCCACTATCTGCTGGTCGCGGAGTCGAATGTCCTGCAACAACTGCGAGTTGGTAGCAGCTAGATCCCCAATGATGGTTGAAAGTCTCTCCACGGTTCGAGCCATGGCTTCGACCGTTGCCGACGGGACGGCATAATCCACCGCCGGAACCGAGGATCCTGGGAGGGGGGATACCCCGTTGTTCATGAGCCCAGGAGTACCGCCATTGACGCCGTTTGTGGGAGCACCTGGGGCTCCAGCGAACTGGTGGTTTGCGTAAGGTAATGTTGCGGTTGGGACAATGTTGGGCATTGCCCCGGCTGCTCGAGCAGGCGACCCTGACGGACGTGCCTGTCCTTGACGACGAGCACGTGCAGCTGCCTCGGTTTGGGCCCGCCACTCTGCCTGTGCTTTCTCGTTGAGGTGCTGGTCCTGTGCGTACTTTTCGACGCGTGCCGCTTTTTCTGCCTCGATATGTGCCCGTCTCTGTCCCTCCGCCGCTTGAGAGATCTCGGGTGCAGTTGGCGATCGAAGGGCGACCACAAACATATGTCTGATGAGTGTGAGCTTCCGTGCGAAGCCTTCGTTGCTTTTACAAGGCCCTCTGTGGATGTGATCCACCAGGCCCTGGCGATTTTCGAAATATGTCCAGCAGAACGAGCAAATGGCAGGGCTCTCATGCGTGTAATCGCCAACCACTTGTGGGAGGGTTGAGATATCTCCGCATACATTGCAGGATGATGTTGATCCGTGGGTGAAGGGCCAATTGCTGGGGCACAGTGTGAGATACTTTGGTGTTTTGCGGCTGCCGCCTTCTTGCCGTCCCTGATCTCCTCGAATAAGACCGTGTTTATCAATGAGATGCCGTCTGAAAAACATGCGTCAGTAACTCGGTCTCAATCAACCACCTTTATGAGCTTGGAAGTTACAAAGTGAGCTCACATAAAATATTGGTTGTTGCCAGCTCTTGTCTGACAGGCGTCGAAAAAGCAGTCATTTTCACCACGCTGGTTAGGATCCAGGAGGCCAGGTTTAAACTGTGGGATTCGGGGGTTATTGTGATGATACTCGACGTTCCCACCAGTGTTGATGGCCTGCACGATAGGATCTCCTATAGGCTCCGGGGCCGCAGGAACCTCGTCCTCAGCTCTCCGCTTGGTACCTCGGTGCATACCATCCGCGACAACTTGAACTTCACCGGTAGTTTCAGCCTCTGCATCCTCGGAACCCTCCATGTCAACATCATCTTCTTCGTCCTCACTACGGGTGGCTGGTTCGCCTTGCATAGTCGCGTCTATTTCCCAGGATGCCATATTTTACTAAGCTGGGCAATTGACGCAGTGAGATCGAAAGCGAATGCAATACTTCGTAAATTGTGACAGTTGACCGTCGCGTCGTTAACCCTTTCGCGACGGGAAAGCAGGTAGAAAATCGGCTCGCGGCAGGTTTGAAAACAGGCGTATGGAGTGAGTGCTGATTATAATAAGTGGTGCGAAAAGAAGGCTGATCCGTTTCGTGTTCTTGTTTGGTTGCTTTTTTAACGCAACCATTGAAAGAACTTCTTCGAACCGCCTGCCAAATTTGGTGGGAATCACGGGGCCACCCGAGTGGGAAAGCGGGGGGTGTTGGAAAGTGGTCCGAGTGTAAGGAGCAGCGAGTGGCTTGGCAAAGTGTCTAACCTGGTGATGGAAATTTATCACGATGACAGGTCATACCGAGTGAATCAGTCAGTGGCCATTACATGGAGGTCGCAGGTAATGGAGTCGGATGGAAAATAAAGGTTCTGGTAAAAAGCTCAATTGGCAAGACTACTTAAGAAATACTCATAATAATACCTGGTAGAGCCACGGCTGTGTGACAAGTTATCTAAGCACCACATCCAGGTGGTAATGCTGATGATCTACGCCAGTCAAATGCTGTGTGTAGGTATGTACCGGGGAGTTCTCTTGCCCGTTGTCCACCAACCTTGCGGAAGTTAACTCATAGGAGAGTTTGAACAAAGGGCCTTCTGTCCCGGATAGTCCCGAAGGACACTTGATCTACCAACGCTCCGTTTAGAACACGTCCTGGGATGGACATTGCTCCAGCTGTCTCTAGTGACAGCATCGCTGGGGGTGTGTAATATGTAATGTGCAAGAAGAAGGGTAAAAGGAAAAGGTTGTCTCTTGGACGAGCCAATCGAGCGAAATGAAGAATGCGCAGTTTACTGCTGATGACCAAGCACCGACTGTTAATGTCATGAATTCGGTATCTGACTGCTCATGGAAGGTCTATCGCCGCTAGTCCTGCTTCGAGTTAAGGAGAATGCAACGCTTGCCCGTATCACCAAACGCCAACGCTTTGTAGCCCGGAGCCTGTCTGTCTCTCGAGGCACAACGGGGGAAAAACCATGCTGGCCAAAGGTGATAGTAAAAATGAAAAAAGAAGGATAGATACCTGCTGGTTACTGGTCCAAAACATGCTGGAACAGCGGTGACATAGACTCGCCGTAATGGTTTCTCCGAATTGCCTCAGCCAAGAGGAATGACAGATCAAGAACCACCAGCTTGCTAGCACTCCGTGCCTTATCTTCGGGAATCGGGTAACTGTTGGTCACCACGATAGTATCAATGCAGTCGCACGCCTGCATCTGCTCGAGGCAATCGCCTCCAAACACACCATGTGTTGCAATGCAGTAAACCTTCTTGGCCAGGCCGCGCTTGACCACCGTCTCCGCAGCGGCAATCCAAGACCCAGGCTTGTCAATCATATCATCGACGATGAAGACACTCCGTCCCTTGACGTCACCCACAAGTGTAATCATGTGCTCAACCTTGGGCTTGAGAATCTCATCTTCTTCATCCGAGCTTTCCGCAGCGTCTCCAGAGCCACCTAGTGCGTGAGACTGTGGGGCGAAGAAGGAGGAAGCATGCGACATGGTCATCGGATCCTCCTCGTGAATGCTTTCACCTGCAACTGACGTGGCCGGTGAGGGGAAGTCGTCAGGCACGATATGTCCCTGAACCAGGCGACCATGTGTGACCTCATGGGCGCGCTGGTCGTTATATTCCGGACCCTCCTCTGCCTCCTCGTCCATCTCGTCAATCACCGACGACTGCGACAGTGTGGTTTGTGATCTGGAGTGACGAGGGTTGCTGGTAGCGCGAGAACGTGCACCGTTAATTTGGCGAGGCGGCTCTTGCGCATCCGCCGTGGGGCGAGAGTCTTGAGAGTGTCCGTTCGTTGAAGCGGGAGTTCCATTTTCGAGCTCCGATGTGTTGTTACGCACCTGATTGCTGATCGGGTCCAGCACTGGCTGTCGCTCAATTCCATCAAGGTGGTTCATAATCATGCTTGCCGTCATGTTGGGACCCCTCTTCTTGTCCGTCGTGACCATGCCGAAGTTGAGCTTGAGAGCGTCGGCCAGCGACGT
Organism: Podospora australis; assembly: GCA_033296905.1. Lineage (NCBI taxonomy): Eukaryota > Fungi > Ascomycota > Sordariomycetes > Sordariales > Podosporaceae > Podospora > Podospora australis. Next base: position 1,177,230 of record MU864350.1, read on the forward strand.
CACGCGCTTCGTACCTCCGGCGTTCTTGGAAACAACCACAGCTTCCTTCCAGTCCGGGACATTGTGTCTGATCCAGCGAGCAATCAGAGGCTCTGCGTGGAGGTTATCGACAGGGCACCTGAAGAAACCCTGCATCTGAGATGCGTGGAGATCCACCGTGACAACGTGCTTAACACCTGCAACACCGAGAAGATTCGCCAACATCCTGGCAGTAATGGCCCCTCTGTGCGACTTCTTCTTGGACTGGCGACTGTACGGAAAGTACGGGAGGACAGCTAGTCGCGCAAGGTCAGCTTTCGCCAATTCGCTTCAATTTTGATAGCGCAAAGAGCCCATACCGGTGATCTTGCTTGCTGAGCCTCCCTTGCATGCAGAGATCATGATGAGCAACTCCATGATGGTGTCGTTGATCTTGGGGCTGCCCGACTGGACGACAAAGACGTCCTTCTCACGAACGCTGGTGAGGATGCGGACGCTGGTTTCGCCATTGGAGAATTGAGTGAGCTCGGCATCAGCCGGAGCCATACCGAGGTTCTCACATATCTTTTTGGTGAGTCCCGGGCAACTGGTGCCTGAGAAAATGAGAGTGCTTCGCATGTTGAAAGAGGAATTTTTGGGGTTGCGGGAAGAAGAGTGCAATTTTTTCTGTTTTGCTCTAAAAAGCGTTGGATGAGTGGGGAAGCAAATCTCTCCCCCAAAAAGCTGCTCCAGTTTCAAATGGTCCAGTCCCGAATCCGAGCGATAAGCGGCAGGTGCCTCGTCAGTGCCAACCCGAGCCAGGGCAGTGGCAGGCCTGGGCTAACTGCAGCAGGGTATGAAATTACGGTATTTCACTTTATCGGGTAGGGGCATTCTTGAACGATATTGAAGTGTATGTTGCAACTTTGATCTTCACTTAGGTAGTCCGAACTCAAATCCCTAAGGTTCCTAGATGTCTCTAAATACATGGATACTCTGATCTCATTACGGGCAGCTAGGTGTCTTTGATCGTAGCCGACTCCCTGATCTCTAAACGTCAAATACCAGCCACCCTTGCCTGTAATTACTGAAACTTTATCAACACAAATCATGGATGGGAAGCAAGGAGAATATCAAACTCAAACTCAACTTGACCTCTTGCGCAGAAGTAATTGATATTTCTCAAGGAAGGTATGTCAGTCTCATTGGCTGTAATAATACTCTTTTCGGTTTTCTGGTTCCAGCATGAATTAAGATCTAACATTCACCAGTCGGCAAGATGGGAATTCCTCACTTGAAAAGAGATCTAGAGCCATACGCACCAAGGACGGTCATTGAACCATGTAATGTGGTGGTAGATGGGCCAGCTCTGGCCTACCATATACTCAATCTCTGTTCGAAAAAGTCCAACAAAACATGCCCAGCTGAGCAGCCATCATACTCGCTGCTGGGTGAAACTGTGGTTGCCTGGCTCGAAAAGGCAGAAAGCTGTGGCTTGGTGATGTAAATACTCCCTGTCTACTCTGCGTACAAGGACACATTATTCGTACTGACTGGGTATTTCCAGCTCTCAGATTTACTTTGATGGCTTTTTGCCAACCTCAAAGCAACCTGAACGGATACAGAGGCTCCAGAGGTCAACCAACGATTTGGTCAAATATCATTCGACATTTTCCACGGGAGTCCCAAAGCGAGGTCGTCAGCCTTGCAGTGTGCCCGTGGAGCTTTTTCCAGCTTTTATCAACCCGGGCTCTTCTGTGGCAAGGCCGCCACATCCACCTTTTCTGGTCCCAGCCATCATCGATGCTCTGCGTTGCAGCAAATATGGATCAAAGGTCAATGTTGTTGGCGGAGAGGCTGATGGCTTTTGTGCGTCACATGTCCGCGAATTCGGGGGCATGATCTTGACGTCTGATTCTGATCTCCTCGTATATGATCTCGGCAAGGACGGAACCGTCGTGTTCTTGTCTGATATTGATGCTGATCTGGAAAACAACAAACTGGTCGCACCTCAGTACAGTGCTCAAGAAATTACCCGGAAACTCTCATTAAAGCCAGATGTAGGGTTTTCATACCTGGCGTTCGAAATCTTCAACGATCGACATCTTACACTCGAACAAGCTGCTGAGCGGTCGAGAAGGGGCGAAGCCGTTTCGCTATCTCGCGACGAGTACAACAAGTTCATCAGCTCATATCTATCGCCGGAGATGAATAAAGATCTAAGTAAAGCAATGACACCATCGGACTTCGACCCCCGAGTATCGGAAATTGTATATCAGTACAAGAATATCGTTTCACCTGGTGCCAACGACGTCGGGCTCCAGATGTATTTGCCATTTCTTCTTGATTACCCAGCTCGGACAAGCGCCTGGGAAGCCAGCAAGCCTATTCGGCAACTCGCCTATTGCATTTTGCAGGCAACTGGCAGTTCCAAGATTGGCTTCGTCTCTGAGTTCAGGAGACTCCAGTCCGCATCTTCGGGAGCAAGGGTGGATGTCCCGTCCGCTTGCAATCTCGAAGACGCCTGTAGTCCACTCATGACAACTCTGAAGGAGATAGCAGCCAGTGTGAAGGAACCAACGCTCAAGTGGGTGATATTGTCAATATACCAGGACATCGTCATGACCTTTGATCAGGGCAAGGGGTATCCATTAGGGCTGGATGTGCTTGCTCAGGATGCCAAGGGGAAACTCGACCCAAACTCCTGGGAGTTTCTTCATGTCCTTGCTCAGGCACAGGCAACCTACTACTCGCTGAGGATGCTACATCAAATATCGAGTTCCTACCCACAAGAGAAACCCGCATCAGGACCGGTCTCCAAGCTCCTGGAGGTCCTCTCCAAGCTCCCGGCACTTGAAGCTTTCCCCTCAACAGTATCGTTTGCAGATACGCTTGAACTGGTTCGGACACGTGGAGGTCCAGAATGTTTGATCAGCCTTAGCTCTGATATGGATGGTATGGCCTCATTGATCAAGAGGATTCAACAACCACCGAAGATCAAGAACAAGAAAGCACGCAAAAGAAAGGCAGCGTCGGGGACGGTCGAGGGCCATGTCAGAGCACGACCTAGCAACCCTTTCGAGCTCTTGAATGGTGCAGAAGATTAGACAAGACTCAAGAATTCGAACGATAGGAATCAAGAATTGAAGAAAAAAGGACGATAATTTGTATCCGTTATCTTCTCTTCAAGCCTTGGCCTGTCTCACTCACAACTAGAAGTGAAGTTCAGGGTTGGGGGTCGATGCCTAGACCACACAGCTTACATCGGCTTATCTAATCAATCAGATCAGACCCCTCCAAAATTTATTTTTGAGTGAGCCACCCCGCGCTTCCTTTTGGCTGGAGAAAGACTTGTAAATTGACCCATAACCACAAGTCGACCCAACCCAGTTCTTTACCTCCAGGCTTTCACCCCCTTTAATCTAGGTCACCAATCTCGCCCCTTGATCGCGACTTATTTGGGAACCAAACAACAGAATAATACCTTCAAAATGGCCGAAGAATCCAAGCTTTCGACCATCGCGTCCCTCCGCGCTTCCCTCTGCGCAGAATCCACCCCGCTCCCTGTGCGCTTCCGCGCCCTCTTCTCGCTCAAGCACCTCGCAAAGACCAGCACAGAGCCCGCCGAGTCTCTCGCCGCCATTGAAGCGATCGCTGCTGCTTTCCCTTCTCCCTCGGCGCTTCTGAAACATGAGCTTGCCTACTGTCTCGGCCAAACCGACAACAAAGCCGCCATCCCCCACCTGACAGACGTTCTCGAGGACTTGCAGCAAGACCCCATGGTACGGCACGAGGCGGCTGAGGCTCTTGGTGCGCTGGGCGATGCGCAAAGCTTGGAGGTTCTCAAGAAGTACCTGGTCCGTGACGGCGAGGAGGTCTGCGTCAAGGAGACGTGCGAGATTGCCATTGACAGGATAGAGTGGGAGAACTCGGAGCAAAGGAGACAGGAGAAGCTGAGACAGAGGTACGTTCAACACCAAAGAAAATCCAGGACTTGGCGGGAAACTTGGCATGGCAATTGATTTACTGATATGCGCGCGCAACAAATAGTGACTTTGCGTCCGTTGATCCCGCACCACCCATGGCCCAGGGCGAGGAAACACAAACGGTAGAGGAGCTGGGTCAGACTCTCATGGACACAACCAAGCCCCTCTTCCTCAGATACAGAGCCATGTTCGCGCTCCGCGACCTGGCATCCCCTCCCGACCTCCCCACTGCCGTCCCCGCCGTCCATGCCCTTGCCAAGGGACTCGAGGACCCCTCTGCTCTGTTCCGCCACGAAATTGCGTTTGTCTTCGGACAACTCTCGCACCCTGCCTCTATTCCTGCCCTCACAGCTGCTCTGAGCAACACTGAGGAGGCCAGCATGGTACGGCACGAGGCCGCCGAGGCGCTCGGCAGCTTGGGCGACGAGGAGGGCGTTGAGGAGACTCTCAAGAAGTTCCTTCACGACAAGGAGGCTGTTGTTCGCGAGAGTTGCATTGTCGCACTCGACATGGCCGAGTACGAGAAGAGCAACGAGACTGAGTATGCCTTGATTCCGGAGGTTCAGAGCACTGCATAGATTATTGGGTATAAAGGCGTTTGGTCATTAAAAGAAAACGAGATCTATGTGGTGATCCTCGCAGTAGAGGAGTTTATATCTAGATGTATCGTTCGGGTATCTCGGGAACAGGTTTTTTTTTTTTCTTCTTTTGTATCGTAGGGCGGTGTTTTAGTTGTTCATGGTCCATCTAGAGGCCTCGGCGTTAGCAAACAGAAATATGGAAATGAAGTCTTTGGGACAACAGCGTACCTCTCACCGCAATCGCAGTTGTAGATAATTGTTGAACCTTCATCCGCACTTCTCTGCTGAACCTCAGAGTACTTCACACCGCGCACGCCACACTTGGGGCAGTCTGTGTTCGCATCGATTCTCTCGGTCTGGATCTTGTGTCTCTCGACGGTTTGTACGATCGACAGCTTTTGCCGTAATGCTGAGGGGAAGTCGGAGGGCTTTGTTTTTGTTACGACGGTCTTCCAGGCTTGATCTAAAGTTCCTAAACGTCAGTACTTGTCTTCCAATCTTTAGTCCAAAAGTTTGCGACAAACCGACCGTGGTGCTCTGCGCCGCAGCAATCGCAAGGAAGAATGTTCTTCTCATTTCCCTTGGATGCAGGCAAAAGGTTGCCGCAGTCTGTGCAAAAGATCAAAGAGCCGATGGCAGACATGATGTCGTCGTGGTTGTCCTTTTTTTTTTTTCGTAGATGTTGAAGCAAAAGTTTTTGAAGGTTTCAGTCGATTTCCCAGCAGTCCCTCTGAATCCAATTCGATCCCCTGCAACAAGCTTTCACGTTTAAAACGAAAATTTTAGCGTCACGAACTCGACCAGGGCGGGGGACACCTTCTACAACCCTGCACCTTATTATTAACCAGCGCATCTTACGCGAAGGGCGCCTATCGCACGGACCACTTTCTACCCCAAAAAGGTGCTGAAAACAGCTGGGGACGTGCTGGGGAAACGAATGCAGACGATGGATGCCAGGCACGAGGCGAGGTAGCCGCTGTGGGCCCTTAATATTTCCAGCTTGCAGTTGGTATCGATCCTGCGACCTTATTGATGGGCGATCCAACCTGTGTCCGGCGTCCACGTCAAAAGTCGCGACCAAAAGCAGATGGATCATGAAGGTCTCGGCAAGCCACGACTGCAGCAGAAACACAGCATTGTTTCTTATCTCAGCGCCTGATTTACATGCCAACCAGACTTTTCAATAACGATCTAATACGAAGAAGTACAGCCATTGAAGAAAGTCGACCACTCGTTTCCAGAGATTCCCATCGTGGCTATTCGTGTGTTGGACCTTGGAACCCATAATTTCGAAAGCCATGTTTCGTTACCTATCGTCGTGATCCGACTTCAAAACATCCACCAACCATGGAGACTCCATGGCCCGGCGGCCAAAATGGGCATCCGAATAGTGGCTGGGATGGAAATCCCCAGCCAGAACAACAGGAACAGCAGGAGCCACCACCTGGGAGTTTTGGGAGGCCATTTACATTGGTAGAGGCTCTGCCGTATACACCGTTTTCGTCGATTGCTCCGTTCGATTCGAGTAAGCATTCTGGCAGTCTATATGGTGTCTTTCCAGTTTACCTACCCTCTTCCGTAACCAAACTTGGGAATTGTGGCTATTGTTTCTCTAACCCATTCATCTCCACCAAATAGGTGTACTGCCGTCGCCGTCAATAGGTTCGGCACTGCCTGCCCCTCCTGTTACCGACCTCATACCCGATGCCGACTTTGGGAGACTAAACCAAGAGTTTGCGATACAAAATTCCACCAAGTTCTCCCAGAACGCATTACTTCAGGTTCAGCGCCTCCTCGAGCGAGGGAATATTCCCGAGTTGTGAGTTTTGCGATTGGCGAGAGATTAGGTGGAAGACAGAAGGCTAATATATTCTGAAGCAAGTTCAAGGCCGGGCCCCGTCCCGAGAGCTCCTCAAATCCTTCAAGGACCACCGCTGTGGCTACGACCCTCTTAGCATTCTCCAAGATGGTTTACGATCAGACGTCGATACCCTTTCGGTACCCAACACCAGAAACTCCGACATCCACCCCGGGCGATCATAAGGACGTCATAATCACACCCGTTCCAACGAAACAGAAGCTCCCTGTCGCGCAGCCACCCGTGCCAGTGAAAGTAGAACCCTCTGCCGCGCCTGTGAATAGACAGGTTACTACACAAGTACCAGTAACTCCTGCCCATAACAAATCCGCGTCCAGTCAAAAGGCACGGCTGGAGATTGTTTTGCCCACGAAGAAGGAGTTGGAGCAGCTGGCCTCTGTGCGCAAGTCGACCCCGAAGACCACAACTGGTCCGCCGACTCCAGCTATCTCTACAAGTGCTATACCGCTGCCTCAGCAGCCAGGGCGGCCAGCTACCAAATCTCCGAAACCTAATCCTTCTGTCCAGCCAGCCCAGCCAGTCCGGCCAGTCCAGCCAATCCAACCAGTCCAACCTGTGCAGCCTATCCAACCCGCCCAGGCTGTAGCAGCGTCGATCGAAGTCGCGGCTAAGCGACCGGAGTCGCAGCCTCCGCAATCCTCACACAAGCCTGTTATAGCAATTGAGCTTCCCAAGGCTGCGGTGTTCAGCAAGAGCGAGTCTATGGTGGTGGCTGATGAGCCTGACGAGCCATCAAGCCTATCTTTGAAGAAGCGGAAAGCCGAAGACCTGGACGGGGAGGATATTTATGGAGAGAGCCTAGATCTTCGTCAAAGAGCCGATGCGGCTCTCAACGAGCTGAGAATATTCCTCCAGCACGCTTTTCAAGCTGAGCACGCGGCCTTGGCACAACATGGTAACGACATGGCGTTCCTCATTGCCGAGAACGAGGCCACCCTGACGGCCGCCGCTCAGTCCAAGGCTCAGATCCTCGTTGGAAAAACAATTTCCCTCAACTGCTACAGGAAAGTTCCCCTTGACGACCTCCTTCGTCTACTGAGCCTCTCTGAAGGGGCTTTGAAGTGGGCGGATACAGCAGACGTCAAGGTAGACGAGACCTGGAGTACTGCTGATGCCGAACAGTGGCTTCAACAGCTTCCGTATTTGGAAATAGCCATCCGAGCTGCCCGCACCTCACTAAGAATGATGTGCGGTGGGCGTCAGGATAAACAGCTCTATTCAGAAGACACCATTGAGCAATGCCTCAACCTGTTCAAGCGAATAGTAGACGGCGTCGTTATTCCTATCGCCGAACTCAGGAATGCGTCCGCCACTTCCCAGCTCTTTAGAACGCTGTCTCAGAATAAGAAGAGAATAGTTTCTCTCTTTAATGACTGCCAGAAGCTATTTGCAATGCTCTCGACTCTCATCTCTTCAATCGACACCTCGGATACAGTGAGCAATACGCTTGAATTCACTGCATCTCGGCTGATCTTCATGGAAACTGCGAATGCAGAGAAGGACTCGGTCATAGACACGCAAAAGTTTGACGGCCTTCGCCTCGTCGCTATGGACATGCTATCGCAGATCTTCTTGCTGAACCCGGAGCAACGCAGTGGAATTTTCCGCGAAATTTTGAGTTCTCTGGAAAAGCTGCCTTTGGGTAAGCGTGCCAGGACTTTCAAGCTGATGGACGGCACTAGCATCCAGCCTGTGTCTGCCCTGATCATGCGGCTCGTCCAGACTAGTGCAGGGAAGGTTGATGATAGTAGAGGAGGCGGTCGCAGTAGTACTCTGCACGCTGGGGAGAATGGCACTGAAGGTGTTCTCGGTCATCCGAAAAAGTCTTTTACGATTCGCGATGAAAGCCACGGAGCGGCAGAACATTCTACTGCCATTCAAGAGCTTGATGGCGTGGTGACCCCGCTTATAGAGACAGCGACGAAGAGCGCATCTGATGTTGTCAGCTTTATCGTCAATCGAGCCTTGAAGTCTACAAAATCTGGCGATACGCCATACCGCAATCTTCTGGATCTTTTCGTGGAGGATTTCACAGTGTGCCTCGACAATCCCGATTGGCCAGCATCAGAGCTACTGTTGCGGCTCTTGATGAGGATGATGTTCCAGCTTGTCGAAAATGACAAGTCATCTGTAACAGCAAAGAATCTGGCTCTCGAGTTACTGGGCACCATGGGTGCAGCAATATCCAAACTTCGCGGGCACGTCAGAAAGTCCACGAGTCTACTGGACACTCAAGACAATGACGGCCTGGCCTTGTTTCTCTCAGATCTTGCGGCTTCTGCTTTGGAGCTCAAATCGCGCCCGGAGCACATGGTTACCTGGACAGGGCCATATCGCGCCACTGTTGAGTTTCTGGAAACCCGCTTCTCAGAAGACCCTCACCTGGCGAGTGCCATCTCATTCATCATCTCGGATTGGGGTCACAAGATCTGCACCTGTTATGATGGATACCAAGATGATGCTGCCGAGCGTGACGAAGAACTTGGGCGTCTGGCATACAGACTCCGGGAGATGATACATGATCGTCAGTGGCTATCTAACGAGTACTCGTTCAAGGAGGTCAGTCCTAGTTATGCCAAACTCTCTTACTCGATCACGCTCTTGCGGTCTCAACTCTGCGAGGCCTTTAACACAATCCTAAACATACTACTCAACTCGATGGCTAGCGACCAGCCGACCGTGAGAAGTAAAAGTTTGAAGAGCGTCAACCAGGTCCTGGAGACGGATCCGTCTATTCTTGACGGCGATTCCGTGGTCGTTCAGCTAATTTTGCGCTGTTCCAACGATTCGTCGACTCAAGTTCGTGACTCTGCACTGGGTCTCATCGGTAAATGCATCACCATGCGCCCTGCCCTGGAAGAGCAGATGACACCAACAGTCGTGGACAGGTTCTCTGATGCAGGGCCTGGTGTTCGAAAGCGAGCTATGAAACTCGCCAAGGACATTTATCTTCGCAACTCTAATCGTGCTCTTCGAAGCACCATTGCTAACGGCCTTCTTCATCGTGTTCAAGATCCAGAAGAGAGTGTCCGGGATCTCGCGCGGCAAGTGATTGAGGAGATATGGTTTGCCCCCTACCACAACAGCGAAACCTCGGCAGTCTCGCAGATATCTCTCGCAGAGCACGTCTCCTTGATGGTTCAGACTGTCAAGCGAGGGAATGTCACCAATGTTCTGGACAAAGTCCTCCAGAGTCTCTTGGCGCCAACATCAAAGGCCGCTCAAGTCTCCTTGGAGGTCTGCACAAAATTGGTTGCGAGCATGTTCGACCTTGTGGACAACCCAGAGTCGGATGACTCTTCAGGGCCGTCCGGGCGCGATGTTTTGCAGGTCCTCATGATCTTTGCAAAGGCCGAGGCAAGCCTTTTCACATTTGAGCAGCTGCGTCTGCTCAAGCCACATATCACCAGCATCGTCAGCAGTGAAGATCTGGCGGTGTCCAGAGCGGTCGTCGTTATCTATCGGCGCGTACTACCTCAGCTTTCTAGCGCACATGCTCCCTTCCTTGCCGATGTGCGCAAGGAGCTCATGCCAGCTGTCTCCAAAGTTACTCGAGCACTGCTTGACGATATCATGGCCTGTTTGTGGATCATCAGCACGCTTCTGGAATCCTCCGAGCATCTTGCAAGACTCGTACTATCCAGCTTGAAAGCCATCTTTGGCTTGCGAATAAAGAGTCAAACCCAGCCATTGGATGAGCGCAGTATCCGGCAGTTTGACCGATACTCGCTCATTGTCGGGATGGCCGGCAAGCACTGCGATCTCAATAGCCACCTTGATACCTTCAAAGCCAGTTTTCCCAAGTGGAATGGTTCTACTGTGTCGAAACTGATGGTGGACACCGTGGTGCCTTTCGCTGCGCCTTCTCGACCCTTGGATGTAAGGAAAGCGGCCCTAGACGCGGTTGGTCTCGTGTGTCAATCAGCCCCCAGGAACTACGAGTCCGCAAATATCTACACCACCTTTCAGACGGTCTTCGACGAACAAGTTTCCGTCCTGGAGTCGATGGTTTTGCGATCTTTCAAGGAGTTCCTGCTCACCGAGGAGAAGCGCTCGGAGCAAGCGGCTGAAGCACCTACCATCAATGGTGGGAAATCCGAAAAGAAGCGTGAACTCACCGTGATCGGCGGCACTAGTTATGACGATGTCGCCAGTGGTACAACGCAGAGGTTTTTGAAGCAGATCATTCGAATCGCCACATCTACGCAGGATGATCATGCTTTCTTGGCCGTCGAGGTTCTGGCAAGTATCAACCGCCAGGGTCTCGTACATCCCAAGGAAACCGGCGTGACGTTCATCACCCTAGAGACCTCTTCAAACGCGCGCATCTCAGAACTCGCCTTCCTTGAGCACAAGGCCCTTCATGCGAAGCACGAGACCGTCATCGAGCGTGAATACGTCAAGGCCGTTCAGTCGGCGTTCGCGTACCAGCGCGATATCGTCAAGGAACCGCGTGGCGCCACGGAGAACACGTTTGTTCCCAAGCTTCATTTGCTGATGGAGGTCCTTAAAATCAGCAAGTCCAAGAACCGGCAGAGATTTCTTGAGAAGTTCTGCGGCCAACTTGACTTTGACATCTCTAAGCTGGAGATGACAGAGGAAGTTCCACCTCATGTGCAATACTCTCGGTTCATCCTCGAGAACATCGCCTTTTTTGAGTACGTCACAGTTGGTGAGGTACATTGCATCGTCACTGCCATGGAAAAGCTAGTCTCGTCAACTGGCGCAAACATCGCCCAGGTGATTGAGGCTGATGTTTTCCAAGTACGGATGGATATGATCGATTCTGTGCACCCCGACCCGCTCGGGAACATGGACCCGTCACAACCAATTCAGCCGTCTCTTCCAAATATTGAGTTGGGCAAGCTGCGCAGGCTCACTGCGGGATCGATGGTTCTTCTCGCTTTGTGGGAGGTTCGTACGTACCTCCGCAAGCTTTACAACCTGGGCACAACCAGCAGGCGCGAGAGCAAAACCAAGCTTCAAGCCAAGGATCTCAGCAAGGCGCCTATCAAGGTGCAGGGAATGACTGGCGACAAGCTCTGGGAAGAGATCGGGACCATCATGACAGCACTCACCTCTCGTGAACGCATGATGGAGACATGCAAAGGCCTAGTGGAGCTCATGAATGTCGACAAGGAGTTCCTCGTTCAAGATGAGGATGAGGATATGATGAACGGCGAGGAGGGAGAGACACCTAGCGCGGACGAGAACGAGGATGGGGGAGAGCCTTCGCAGCCACGTCGCGGGCGCAAGCGGAAATCAGACTCTCAGGGCACGCCCAACGGGAGGAAGAAGCGGGCGAGGTCGTCTAGCCAGGGACCGCGGAAGCGAGGCCGACCTAAGAAGGTCAGTCTTGATGCGCAGATGCAGGATGCGGATCACGATGGGGCGGACTGGTTTTAATTCTTTTTTGAGATCTATATGTGATCATTATAGCAGCATCATTGAGCAGGCGTTGGGTGGGTGGGTAAAACTTGCTTTAAAATACACACAGACTTTGCAATGAGCGGGCGAGGTTTGAACTCTCGGCAAGGCGTTATTCGGCAGACCATATGGAAGGGAAATCTGTGAGGGAGGAAAGGGATAAAAGAGCAACAGCACTTATCTAAGAAAGAAGTGGCTGGTCGGCCATTGCAACTGGTTTTTTTTATTTTAGCGGTTTGGTGATCTAGGTATTCAAGCGGTCACATTCATAGCGATCGATTGATCGATCGATACAGACACACAAGACACATAAGGTACTTATATACCTCTTATCGATGATACCTTGGGGCGGAATGTGTGCAATGCAATATAACAAGAGCAGGGCATTCAAGTCATGAATATAGGTACTGAGTATTTGCTATGCCTGCTGAGAATTTTTGTACCTTCTCTCACACCTTGGTAGTTTTTTCCTAGCAAATGGCCAGCTCTGCTCAGCTTTATAACCTTTTTCTGTTTCCGTCATAAATCATCGATCACTCTTTGGCTTTTCGTATCCAAGATAAGTTTTTTTCCAACCCGCTTACCTAACCGGCAGTAACTGGCAAATTGTGTACACCTCCGAGATAAGTTTGCCGTTTCCCATATTCAACCATCACTGCCAGCCACAGATGACCTCCCTCTCCCGAAAAGCCTCTTGAGCCCATTTCTACGTTTGTTATTGCTGTTTTCTTCTGGTAATTGTTGTTGCTGGTGTTGATCTAGGGTTTGTCTCTGTTTTTCTTTTGATGATGTTCCTCCTCCTCCTCCTCCTCCTCCTCCTCCTGCTACTGCGGAACCGTTGCTGTTGCTTAGATTTATGGTGGAGGTTGATGAAGATGGTCCTCCTGCTTCTCGTATTGTGGTTCCCAGTGAGGATTGGGATTGAGATTGGTGATGATGATGTTCTTTTCCTGGCGGTTGTGGTGTGTTATTGCTAGTGCTAGTGCTGCTGGGTAATATCACCCCCCCTCCTTGGTTGTTCTCGGCAAAGAGGAGTTGTTGCAGAGTCAAGTTGTATTGATTCGTTATGGGATTTTGCTGGGTGGTGGCCTTGGCGGTTATTATCGATCTCTTTTCGTCATCTTCGTCGTCCTCATCATCCCGAGACGTGGACGAAGAAAAATCCCGAACTTCGTCCCCGTTGACGACTATATACCACTTTATCTCTTCGCTTCTCTGTAACTGGTCGCGGATCCTTTCGAACCAGCCTGTTTTTTTCGAGGATGAGGAAACAGGAGGGTCTTGGAGGGTATTAAAATAGGAGGGAGTGTTTTGGGAAATAAGGGTTTCGTAGGCAGAGATGTGGTCGGATATGGAAGCAGACAAGTCGATGCGCACGGCGTAATCGGCTACATACGCATAAGGGCGAGATACAGCGGAGAGGTCGGCTGGGTCGTACTCTTCGAGGAGTTTGACGGTTGACCACGACTGGGGGGTTAAGCTGCAGTTTGTTGCTGGCCCAGAAGAAGAAAAGGGGGGTTGGGATGATGGAGGGGAGCAGGCGGGGAGAAAGTCAAAGATGCGGTAGAAGGAGTCGAGGAGACAGTGGGAGGAGGTGGGGGTTGTGAGGCAATCGGGGGAGGCGTCGTCGAGGTCTTGGACTACCACGTAGACGCGGATGCTGGGGCGGTGCCAGCGGAAGCCGTGGCAGAGGTAGGTTGGCATTGTGAGAAGCCGGAATGGGTGTGGTTCGTGCCCAGGAGATGTTCGAGTTGTAGATGATCAATAACTTTTGTAAACCATTGGTATACTGCCGTAGCCATGCGGTCTTCTTCAAAAGCACAAGACGGGATGTCGGAGAAATTGACAACTCCTGTCAAGACTGAATGTGTGTACACTTGGTTAAACTCTCTGTATACCTTTCGTACTTTGTTACTAGATTCACGGCGGCTCGTCTCAGTCTAATTTTCAACGGCAGGCAACTCCGGCCCGTCTTGGGCAGTCTGACTTACCTTGAAGGCAGCTTTTTCCCAACGGGCCAACGGGCTTCAAACTGTTTAAGAATTAACTGACTCTAGAAAGTTCCGACTTGACATGTGCCTTTTCTGACACTGGAAATATTTCGTACTACTGAGTGTGTAGCACAGCACAGCCGGGCAACTGCATCGTCGAATGCGAATATGAATGCAACTTGGCCTGTGCCCAATACGCTCTGTTCCTGCGTTCCTGGAATGCAACGCTAGAGATGCAGATAGTACTCGCTTTCTTCCATCTAACGCTCACGTTGACCGCCGTCAGCCATCCTCGAAACGGCCACACTTCCCCAACTCCTTCTCCTCGATGATAGCTTGCCTTTCCCCGGTTATCTACGCCACTTTCGTGCGCACGAGAAATAAAAAATTACACGATAGGGCCGCTTCCCGTTCTTTACGAGCGTGGTGGACTGGTGGTCGCCGACTCGCTACGCCGCAATGCGGTAATGCTGCGCACCAATCAATGGGTGAAGCTTGAGGTGTCACATCCCAAGACTTTCAGGGATCATCAAGCGTGGAGAAGAAGGATCGTCGCCGTCTTGGCGGACTCGTTCATCAGGGGAGCTAGCCCCCAATTTTGTGTTTTCTGATATCAATATCTTCCCTTTGAGAGCTGAGAATGAGTAACCAGCAAACATCAAATCTCATGATTCATTCTCAGGCCTGTTACAGGACGAGGGAACATCAGGTTGAGAGTTTGTCTGGAGTGACAACCTCAGAAGCTTCAACGACTTCATTTCTGCACAGTTGTACCTGAAGGCGAAGCGAACGATGCCGAGATACATTTACGTGTAGACGCTCCTTCTTTTCAGCCTTAGCGGATCGCGTCTGTTGTCCATGGCAGACCCCTGTCTGAGCTCGATACCACCCATGCGGTGCCATGGTAGCGGGCCGGTTTGAGGGGGCCACGGTGAGAGAGGCACTGGGATCGGTAATTTGAACATGCAGGCGCAAAAAACAAAAAAAGGAAAGGTCGTTCATCTGGGCCTCGAATCTGTGCCAGCGGCGACATCCTCCCTCCCGTCGTAGATCACCTGCGCCGTCTCACTTCCCCAGGTCGCCCCTCGCCAACGTTTAAATCCTCTCCTTCTCCCCGTTCCCGTGGTTTGCGTGCGTGCCGGATGTCGACGAGATACCCAGGTTACGGCTATACCATGGCCGCTACAGTAGGACACGACTATGCCCACCTTCCTTTGTTGTTTACGGGATGCTAACAAATGTCGAAGAACGAGTCCGGCTTGGAGCCAGCTCCTCATGACTTCCCAGAGGTGTCTGGTCAGAGGCAAGCTTATAACGATTATCCTGAAGTTCATGACCAGCAGAATCATCAGAAGTACCCAGTGTCACCATATCAGCCACACGGATCACCTCAACTCGCGCCGAACCAAGAGTACGCAGTCCCTCCGGCGTATGGCGGACAGCCGATACCAGCCCCTTACACTCCGCCCGGGCAGCCAGAGAAGACACAGGAAGTGGTCGCGTCTGTGGCCCCAGTCTCGTTGACACCCAGCCAGACTGCATCTACCAACAAGAGAAACAGAACGATCTTTGGGTGCAGTACCGCAGTCTTTGTCCTCTCGTGTATCATCGCGCTTTTGGCGGCAGCGGTGATAGGCCTCTCAGCGGCCACGGCATTAGAAGCGCGCCGTGCCAACGGCAATGCTACCAAGTTGGCAGCCCTGGCGAGTTCGACGCCCAACGGGCCATCACTGACAGACACGACATCAACCGAATCATCAGAAGGAGGCTCGTCAGCTGAGGGTTCATCAGAGAGCGGTTCACCATCATCGGCAACAAGGGTAACAGTTACCACCACCGTTACTGGAACACCGAGCGCGACCTCAACGTCATCGAGACTGGTGGATGACGGGTGCTCTACGGATCCGGAGGGCGTCAACAAGTCAACCTACAAATCATGGAAAGGTGAGCCACCTTTTTTCTTTCCTTTCCATCTGTTGAACGGAGACTGATCTTTTTTTCTTGTTCATCCAGTTGTCGGCGAAAAGACGTTCACCCGTTACTGCAACCGAGACCTGAAAGGCGGTGCCGCCGTGCTGGTTTTGTTCATGCCCACCTTCAGCGACTGCATGGATGCGTGCGGTGCTTACTCGGGCATGATGCCGAAAGCATTCGGAACTACAGACACCAAGGCGATCTGCAATGCTGTTACCTATGTGCCAGACTGGGTGGACAGAGAGGCAGCCCGGAAAGCGAATACTCGTGGAAACTGCTTTCTCAAGGCCGGTGCGACGAGCGAGTCGGATCTCTCTGGGACAGGCAACACCGTTGTTCACGCCGCCTTGGTCACTTCGTAGTAGACCTGAAAAGGGAAGAGGAGGTGGGTTATTATCGCTAGGTGGTGAAATGATCTGAGCAGCATATCCCTTGATCAATACACGGCGTAACTTTTGATCCATGTACTAATATCGACATCTTTGTGCGGAGAGTCCGGGAGGGGGGGGGGGGGGGTGGACAGGTGCCTGGACTTGGAGTTGCAGGAAGCCTCCAAACGGGATGACGGAGCAGAAGGCAGGCATAGGGAATTTCTTGGAAGAACAGCGACGGAAATGGGGGTTTGATACTTTGTTTTCTGGTTTGGGGACGAATAGGTGCCGTTGATGATGATAACAACTTGACATTTCAGTTCTTTAGCACTTGAATTCTTTTCTTTTCGTTTCCACCATTTCGGCATTGAGTCAGACTCTTTCTCTTCTTCCTCTTCCTTCCATCTTCTTCCTCAAACATCCAAAGCCATGCAAACTGAAGTTGACGGATGGGCGCAGCAACGATATTGTACCGAGTTTCTGGAAATCTACCCGCGGAGTTCTCCTTCCAGCTCCTGCATAGTAAGACGGTAGACTTGCCGACAGACGCCCGCAGGAGATACGATACCTCCTTCACCCGCTGTCAGCACCCCAGCATCGCGGTCCTGTTTTTGGGCAATCACATCGGGAAAGATTAGTCAGTCAATCAATGGCTAAAATGAAAGTCGTTGCAGTAACATCGTAGTGACTGACAACATCGTCGTGACTGAGTCTAGGTAGACATCGTCGGATATGGTCCTCCACCTCGTGGACTACTACGGATAATGGGGCCGCGATCGGACCGGGAGACACACCAATGGCTGCTTGGCATGTCATAACCCAGTGTCATCCCACTCGGTGTTCGCAAAGAGCATGATGCCGGACAAGAATTCCTCTCCCGGACTCGGCAGCAACGCCGTTGAGGAGACCAGTGCGATTCCCGTCCTCCGGCTCCGGAGCAGAGAGCGTTGCCCGTTTCAAACCGTCTGTGGCCGGCAAGACCAATATATCTTGCACAAAGAGCTATCAGACGGTGTAACCTTAATACCGAGGAGCTGACTAATGCCAGAACAAGAGCAGAGTCCTCACACAACAAGCCCTGTGAAGTCATTGACAGCGCTGATCTTGACGAATTGGTGTGGGCTGCTTGGGAAGGGCAGTGCATGCATGCACTTCGGGAAGCTGGCCTTTCTGCGCTGAACATCCAAAGGCCCCAGACATCCTCTGCTCCCGTCTGACCGAAGAAGAGGCAGAAGGCCAAGTGTCAAGTCTGAGTTGGAGATATTCTCAAAAGTCCAAAAAAAAAAAAAAAAGAATCCCAAACATCACCGGCATCAAGCCTCCTGTCCATCGGGCCGCGCAACTGAGTGGTGCGGTGCAATTCCTTGGGTAGTAGCACAAGGAACAGGCAACCCCGCCTTTGCCGTCGAAACAGCTAGGATGGGAAAAGCAGCACACGAGTTCTTTATCTAGCCGTCCTCGAGCAAGCGCCCTTCCCATGCAACAAGCTCGCGATTCTCGATGCACATTCTGCACCCGTCTTTTAGCTTCGAAGTCGTTGCGGCGGCAGCGGGGTAAAGATTCTGGAAGCGCGGAAGACGGACGGGCGGTGACAGGGGTCCTCTTTGATACCCCCCCCCCCCCCAGCTCATGTCAATCGAAAGGCGCATTCCCACATTTTTTTACGTGCATTGTACATTTGCACCCATGCAAGCTGGCCAACCTCATGGGTAAGATGACTCTTATAGGAGAGAAACCAATGAAGCGAGTGGAACTAGACAATCCGATATGCGAACAAACAACATGTTTCCCTGGCCTGTGGGATTTATAGGACGAGACTGAAATAAAAACTGATCCCGCCAGCTTCTGGGAATTAGTTGATCAGTATTGCTTACCTGTTCCAAACCATCATCATTGCCTTGCCTTGCCTTGCCTCACCTTGACCAATATCAGATTCCGATCACCAACTCGTGACTACTCGACATTGGCTCTCATCATCGGACCACCAATCAAGTCAGTAAATTGCTTTCTTCTTCTGTACACAATGTGCCTGATGCAGCAGAAAAAACTCTGGACTCGGGCCTGGGTGCCGGATGGGTCACACACGCCCTTGAGACTGACATTGACATCTTGACAACACAGAAAGAGCCTTAGTCACCCGGCGCTACCCAGCAGAAAGGGGCTACCCCTCTCTGGTATCACAAACTCTCCGCGCCCTTCGGCTGGATGCCAGTGATCCCAGAGGAGATGGATGAGTTTGTGAATTGGGACCAAGCCGCCGACCCAGTTCCGGGAATGGCGTCTGGAACGGGGGGGTTCGACATGAATGTGTTATCATCCTCTGTCCTTCCCTCGACTACCGATCCCATGCACGAACTAGATCTAGCCTTGGAGAACGCCGAAGGGGATGACTTTTCGTTCTGGGCACTGGAACACTTTGAGAATACCATCTCACCCACCCTGAACTCAATCATGGACACAGCTACCTCGGCCGCCCTTACCAGTGGGGTTGCGAGAGAGGGCCCCTTCGAGGACGACCTGGAGATGCCCGACGTTCCGTGCTCGAACTGCCGGATCGGTGGCTACCAGTGCAAGAGGATCCCCGAAGGTCAACACAAGGGCTACTGCACGAGTTGTGTTGCCTTGCGGTCCCAGTGTAGCTTCGGAAGTGAGTCCGGCTCTGGCGTCGCTGAAGGATTTCCATCGAACACCTGGCCCCTGATGGGTGACCATCCCATGGTCATCCCCGATGCTCATACCGAAAACTGCTCGGCGGAACCAACTACTACCGAGCAGCCAGCCTCCAGGTCAGGGTCAACTTCTGGTCAGGCCAAGGCGGGCGCGCGTTTCTCTCGCGAGTCGGTCAAAATCCTCAAGAACTGGCTTTCTACCCACAGCAAACACCCTTATCCTAATGATGAAGAGAAGGACTTGCTACAGAGGCAAACAGGCCTCACCAAGTTGCAGATCACAAACTGGCTTGCCAACACGCGGCGGCGAAACAAGAATGCCGTTGCTCAGAGGTCCACATCACCAGGAGTGCGGAACTGGTCAAAGCCCATCGACATCCCCTCGAGGCGCGGCATTCCATCGCTCGAACTCATGAATCCCCTCCAGCGTTGGCAACACTCTCCCCCCGAGAACGAACCGGCTTCGGTCGCCGCCATCGCAAACGCCATCAATACTTCAGGGGCCAACTTTTCATCGGGCCTCAGCAGCCCTTACAGTCTCAACCTTACCGACGACGGCTCGGGCAGGTCACTCTGCGACTCGGCCATCAGCAGTGCCAACACTTCGCACTCGAGCACCAACTCGTTTGCGTCGGCATACTCATTTGGCTCTCGTCGATCTTTCGGGTCAGATGGATCGATGCCTCGTGGCCGGAGGCGGAGGAGAAGAAAGGCTGCGGCGGCACCGGCCGCTGCAAGCATCCCGCTTCGGCAACCGCTCAAGACGTTCCAGTGTACTTTCTGCACGGAAACTTTCAGAACCAAACACGACTGGCAGCGCCACGAAAAGTCGTTGCACCTGTCCCTTGAGCGGTGGGTTTGCTCGCCCGAGGGCGCTGTGGCATTCAGCCCCGAGAGCAACCAGATGTCATGTGTCTTTTGTGGGCTGGCCAACCCAGATGCTGCCCACATTGAGAGCCACGATCACTCAGCCTGCCAGGAGCGCACGCTGGCGGATCGAACATTTTATCGAAAGGACCACTTGCGCCAGCACTTGAAGCTTGTCCACCACACAAAATACATAGGGTGGTCGATGGATCAGTGGAAGGTCACGACTCCGGAAATCAGGTCCAGGTGTGGTTTCTGCGGCATCATCATGGACACTTGGTCTGTTCGTATCGACCATCTTGCCGAGCACTTCAAAAGGGGTAAATCCATGGCGGACTGGAAGGGTGACTGGGGTTTCGAAGATCCCGTGCTCAACATGGTCGAAAACTCGATCCCACCGTGTACGTGCTTCTTCTCCTCTTTGTTCATGTCGGAAAGATAACTAACTTGAAAGAAGACCTGATTCACGACGAGAGAAACTCGCCCGACCCCTTTGAGGCCTCTCATCCGTCAACCTCGGCGCGAAACGCATACGAACTGATCAAGTCAGAATTGGTGAACTATATTGACGAAAAGAAAGGCGCCCCTCCTTCCGACGGAGAACTGCTTGATGTGGCCCATCAACTGTTACGCCAGACACAGACTGTGTCAAGGCCATGCGTTGGGTCGACAGGCTCGTGGTTACAAGATCTGCTTCTACAGCCCGCTCCCAATGATAAGTTTGCTGGGGAAGCCCCGAGCAGCAAGAGGGTTTCTCATTCCCAACTCAAGATTAACGGAAAGGGGAACATCTTTGAACTGGACCCGATGGAGTTAGAACTTGATGTCTACGTCAAAGCTAGACGCCTTCTAGGACTAACTGCCATGGATCGGGAGTTGCAGGCCGAAGCATGCAACATCATCCGCCGCATGGACGAAACGTCACACGACCCCTCCGAGGAGGTGGTGGGTTTCCTTACCCGGCTGGCGTGCGCGTCGACATGCTGGCTCGCCTGCTTCCGGCAAAGAGCCCACCTACCTCGGTCTGAAGACGTCGGTGTCGAGGGCAAGCGGTCGAAAGACCCCAACAAGATCGACTCGACCATTCACAACCCCGTTAGACTCGAATTTGAGTTGGCCGAGTACGTCCGTGAGCAAAAGGCTCTGGGCGTCGAGCTTACAGATGCCGAGCTGCAGAAACGCGCTCGCATCATCATCTACGAGTACGATGACGGGTGGAACCAGACCGCCGCAGACGATGCCGTTTGGTTATCGGCGTTCAAGGAGAGGTATCTTGTCGCTGACACGGACCCTTGCATTGCTGTGAAGAACATTACACCTTTGCCTATCTCTCACGCTGGAATGTGGCCTAAGATCTGGTCGTCGAGTGAGAACAACTTCCAGGTACCTCCACAACAACCAGCAGAATCACAACAACAGCTCCTCAACCAGTATTCGCATCTTGCGCTTTCGCTTTCAGGAGCTTCTTCTTCGTCATCGGCGGCGGGCATCAGCCCAACAGCCACCCATACTAGCAGCGGAAGCTGCACACAGAGCGGCGGCAACGGCGGCGGAAAGAGCCCTTCGAAGCTCCTCGGCGATGTTAACTGCTATCAGCGTCTCGCCCGTGAACTAAAAAAGTATGTGGCCTCGGCCATGTCCCCCAACAATCCCAACCAACACGTCCCGAGCGACGAAGAACTGCAACACCAAGCCAGGTGGATCATCTACGAAGAGTATGTTTGTTTGGACCCCTTTTTTTCCCGCGCGCATCCCCTTACATATTAACACATATTTTGTGTTGTAGCGACGACCCCTGGAACACCACAGCAGCCGAAAACGCCGAATGGCTCCGCCGCTTCAAGCGCGACGCAGGCATCCTCACAGACGACGACACTATGCTTTCTGGTCTACCCGATACTTTGTCGTGGAACATCAACCAAGGCGGCTCCGGCTTTGCGCCTCCTTACACGATCCCCAACCCCGCGCTGGTCAACGCCAACGTCAACGTCCCCGGGCTGCAGTCCTCAGACGACCTGCACATGCTCACCCTCCGCGACGGCACCAAGCCCTTCACCGCCCCGGGAGCTACCGTCAACCGCTTCGTGCAGGCTTTACACACGCGCCACGACCCACCCGCCACGGTTTTTTGCTCAAGAGAGCTAGAAAGGGGTTTGATCGAGTTTGTGTCCACTTCCCTGTCCTTCCCCGCCGACGAAGCCCTTAAGCAGAAAGCAAGAGAGATTCTGGGTACGCCTACCACGCCTGCCGACGACGAGGTGCTGCTGAATACTTTCAAGGAGATGATGAAATCACGTCTTGATTTGTCGGGCCAACAACAGCAACAGCAACAGCAACAACAAGGAGAGATGATAACAATGGGCCAAATAATACAGGATATGGAGATGGATGACTTTGATTTCGACTTTACCGATATGGGCGTCTCGCCGTACAAGTACACTGGTGGGGAAAGACAGACGGAGAACACTAGCACTGGGCTGGATTTTGATGATTTGTTTTGATGATGATGAAAATATATATACATGTTTTGGATATATATATATATATAGCATGGGGATGATATACTTCTTTCTCTTTCTTTTTGGAACACTTTGGGTAGGATGGGATGGGATAAGGATACCTCAGCTTCTCTTATGATCTAATATAAGCCAGGGAGCTTGAAGGAGCAAATAATAATGATATTGATTGTCTGTTTATCTCATCCTGCTCTTCCGTGATTATACCATTGTCACTTTTTTATTCCAGGACCCCCCGTCGTCTCTTCATTCTTCCCATTGGGTGTTCAACGTCTCTGGGAGAGAGCGGAGAGGGCGTAGGGGAACAACCTATATTTGGGGGTTTGTTGGTGGCATCACTGCAGTGTAAAATACCTTCACACCCAAGTAGATTGAATAGGCCTAGACAGACAGGCATGTCCTCATACCTCATCAGCGTTTGTTTCCTGCCCCTACGGGACGCTACTCTCAGACTTTAAATGCGAAAAAAAAAAGGCTTTAGGTATCGGCGTGCTTTATCTTCTACCAACTACCTTATACATCCCCTCTTCCTCCTCTGATTAGAGCCCCCCTTCCAAGAGTCTATGGTATACCACCTTTCCTCGCAAGCCCAGCAGTCTAGTCACTCATGTTATACCCACCCTCTCGTGAGAAGGACCAAGATACTATCCCCGTCTGCCCGGTCGGAAGAAAATTCCTTTTTATAGGGGGGAGGGTGGGGTTTCGTAACCACCTTTCCCATCACCGAACGCTAGGGCAGAGCAATGAATTGTACAAAAAAAACAAAAAAAACCCCTCATCAATGCAAAAAGGTGCTTTTTGCTCCGACTCGTTATTATCCATCTTATCTACCTTACCTACCTATCTGGTTTGACATTTTTACCTATCTTTTAAAAACCCACCTACTTCGAGACCATAGAGACCTACCTTACCCTGGGGAGTTCGCTTCCTCGGTTATTATGAGGTAGAAATACTACCAGCAAGAGGAGGAGGAGATCAGAGATCGTGGTGATATGGTTGTCGATAGACAAAGAGTCAGTTTTAGAGACACACTTACCTAGTTCTCTGGGTGCTTTCTCTGAACATTACAGTATTTGTGGCAATCGGTTAGGTAGACACTTGAACTCGAAACCGGAGTTGAACCTCATTGGGGGCACTTGTCTCTTTTTTGTTTTACTCTGACGCTCGAAATCAGAGAGGAAAAAAAGAGAACTAAAAAAAGAGAGCTAAAAAAAACACGTTAGGACACTTTCCCTGATAATACAGGGTCTTAACACGTTCAGCGGCCGCTGGTAATTGCTATATTACTCTCCCTCAAGTTTCCCTGCTGCTCCGTTCGCCATTTAAAAAGCGGTATAAATACAATTGTTTGACAAAAACACCCAATGCAGACCAACCGCCCTTTTCCTCTCCCGCCTTGCCGCCTTGAGCCTGTGCGATGTCCGTTAAAAACCAGCCAGATTCCTCTCTTCATCTTGTTCCCTCACTTTAATCCATCATACAAATCCGCTGTACAGGAAATAATAATCCCCACAAAACGATTAATCCCTTCAAGACAAGACAAAACTAGCCATCTGGACAATCAGGCGCTCCCATGCAACTCCTCCAACAACTTAGCAAAAGCCTCTTTCTCCCTCTTGGATTCGGCAACAGCGACATCCTCCAACAAATCCTCAGGCACGCCAGCCTTGCCGGCAGTGCGAATGATTCGCCACGCGCGACGGAACTCATCACGAATAGATACAATGCCATTGTGGGTAACCGTTCTGGCGACGTTGTGCTCCAGCTCAAAGGGGTCTTCGATGGCGAAGAGATACCGGTAGCGGACTTCCTTGAACTCGCGGGCTGGTGCAGGTGTGGATTCGGGTGCGGGAGTTCCTTGCTGCTGTTGCTGTTGCTGCTGAGGAAGCGCCGCGTCACTATTGACGCCAGGCACCGGAGGGACGGCAGTCGGTTCCGATTTCACCTCCTCCATCACCGTCTTTGCGCCCGTCCAGCCCTTCTCCTGCTTACTCAACAGTCCGCCGTGGGTACGTAGGCTAAGGACGTCACGACCCCAGTCGAAGCCGCGACCGGGGAGGAGGCTCATCTGGTTGCTTTGGGCATAGTACTCAAAGAAGCCGCGGAGGAGGTGGCCGATAGAGTCCCGATTCTGGTTGAGAGCGTTGTCGCGAGCCAAGGCTTGGATTGCGGCTTCGTCTCGCCAAAATTGGATATTGCGCCCCTTTAAGCAGACAGTTTCCTCAACCTGCTGCGGTGTGAGATTAGGGTTGGGTGGTGGGGCTAGTTCTTGAAGGTTGGGGCAGACGAATGGCTGCACGACGTTGACGAGGTAGTGCAACATCATGAGGACGTAGCCATAACTGCTGAGAGTGCCGCGGTAAGGGGAGTTGATACCCCTGACCTTGGCCCAATGCTTGACGAACAGGACCAGCGGACGAACGCGGGGGTCAGTGTGAGAGTAGCAGCGGAGAAGTAACGTATTTTGAAGGCCCAGATGAGCGGAGAAGTTGATATCGCATTGGACGCCAACCCCAAACTTGGGAAACTCTAGGCGATCACGGTAAGGGTCGCGGGGCTGGTTCGGCGGGAGCTTTGCTGGATCACCGAGCATACTTATCTCAGACATCAGTGCGGCGGCATCCTCTGTCAGAGCGACGACGGTGTCATTTCGACCATTGGTCAGTGAAGTCTTCGACATTGGTGCTTTGAGCAGTTCGACGTAGCGGCTGACGGCAGCGGCAGCCTGTTCTGTATACATCCCCTTTTCGAGACACTTGGTGTAATCCTGAGCAAGCTGGAGACTCTTGTGCCTCCGGGCAACCATTTGTAAAGTTGGATTCTCGCATGAGGCAGCGAACGCTTGTACTTGTTGCCGCAAATCGTCTGCCCGCATGCCCTTGATGTATTGTTGGACTACAATACTGCGTGCATTGTCTGCACGTGGTGAGGTATCATTCCCCACCAAATTCTCAAGCAGTCTCGTTGCGCGAGACTGGTACTGTGCGGCTGACTCGTGCGATAACTGAGAGAGAGATAGGATCTGAATGGAAGCAATCTTCTTCAGTTGATCGGCGGCCGTATATAACTCTTTCTGGTAAACCAACGGGTCGCGTGCAACATTGGGCGTCTCTTGGATAAGCCTCCAATTGTTGATCCACTTCCATGCCTGCTGCTCATGGAACTCGTCCTTTTCCCGTAGTACACGGTTATCAAACAGCAATGCTGCCGTCTCACCCTCAATCTGGGTAAACACACCCATCAGAGTGCGCTCGAGTTTACCGCTTAAGAGGTCTTCACGATTCAGAGATTTGTATTGCAACAAAGTGTCTCGCAACTTGGGGTCCGCGAGGCCGTCAACAAAAGCCAAGCATACTTCATTGAGTAGGAGGTAATCTTCGGCTTGAAAGTCGGACATGTTGGAGTTGGACAGGTCACGACCACCGAGTTTCCTCAGTAAACTCTTGGCAGAACCGTAGTAGTTTGGCAGGTTTTTATCGCCCTGTTTTAGCGATTTGAGCCTCTCCCCAACGCTCAGATTTCCTTCTGCTGACTGAAGGTGCTCGGCGCTGGGTGAAGGTTCCACATCGTCGTGTGCCTCTTCGTGCTCTTCAGTAATGCCCGCTTCCCACTTTGCTCTCTCATCCAATAAATCTAACCGCAGCTTCTCAGGTGGTCTCGCGCAGACTTTGATGATGGGCACTCTGGTCCGGGACAATAGGCGAGCACCGAGACCAATGTCAAGCAATGCCTTCTCGACTAGTCGGGGAATTGGTGAACCAGGAGCGTCTGGCTGAATTGGTGATAAGGGTGAAAGAAGCCCCAGGTCCATATCGGCAGCCTTGGTTGCAAATCCAGACGACAAGCTTCCGAAGCATCTCAGCTGCACGCTCTCCGGAGGAAAGTAGGGAATGTGGTGTTGTGTGACTTCATACTGAGTGATGGCAGATCTGGTGACTTGCTCGATCATTGCGCGGAAGTTCTCCTTTTCGATGATGTCGGCTGGCTCAATCTCGGCATTGAGGATGATGGTGTGGCAGAGGCCGTCTAACAAGTCTGTCTGCACTTTCAGGTCCTCAGGACTCACCTGGTGTTGTCGCCCAGGGTTGTAAAGCACATGACCGCTATGTCTAGTGGCATGCCTCGGAGACGAGGGGTCAAACCGCATTTGCCGACCTTGGTGCTGCACATTGGGGCCTGAGTGTTGCATATGAGGCTGTCTCCATTCAAGACTGTCATGTGTTGGCATCGGCCCATGATACGATTGCGATGTTTGGTGTCGGCCACCCCGTTGACCAAAATGGGCGCCACCTGTCAAGGGCGCATTGGGGAAGGCGTTGTCATTGATCCCCTGACTGGGTGGACGGAAAGTCGCAGAATGAGGCCCTTGATCTCCTCTGTAGTAGCCTCCCCCCCTCCCTCCTCCTCTACCACCGCCGTAGTGCTGCTGGTGTGGATGTCCTGGCGAGCTGCCATGTGATCTGGCAGAATGGAGGGGCTGTTGCGGTCTGGGATCAATGGGTATAGACAGCTGAGCTGACATCTGGCGCCGCTGTGCTTGATTGAGCCGCTTCCGAGGTTGTGTTTTTGACGCGTTCAGTTGACCTGCGACGTCAGGCTGCGATGGCTGGTTGTCATTTTCGTGACCGTTACCATTGGCAAACGCATCCCCTGTGGGACTGATATCTTGAGAAGGAGAATTTGCTGGAGGGCCCGAGTTGTTGATTATCAGGCTGCGAAGCCGCTCCTCAAGCGGACCACCTCCGTTCTGATGATATGCCATGGTGCCGAAAAAAAATGAGCCTGCTGGACCTGCTATTGCTTCGCAGGAAGCTCTAGGGGAAGGAAAGGAGCTTCGCCAAGACCATCAGTGGTCTAATGATTGGAAGAAGGAAATGTCGAGACAGCAAACGCGTCAGGGGTTGGTATGGCGGAGTTGCGGCGTGGGTGGCTGAATTGATACCGTTGAGAAATAACGGTGATGGATGGACGGGTTTGAAGTTGTTCTATTTGTGAGGAGTGAAAGCCATGGCGTGGATGAGAGAGGCAGGGGAAGCTTCCAAATTCGTGGAGTGATGATGGCAGCTTCAGTGGAGTTTGCAGCACATTGACCCCACCTGAGAGTCGAATTGACTTCTGTTTGTTGGTGGTGGATTTTCGCCTCTAACAAACACGCTGCGAGTTATCGGCTCAGTAAAAGCACAGATCAGATGGCCCGCAGCGAACAAGTGAAACAGGATCAAAAAGCTTGTTGATGGCAGAGGGAAATGGCAAACAGAAACTCATTTTGGTGTTGAAATTGAGATGAGATCGTCATGCTGTGCCAAGCCAAACCCGCACAGACCACCTCTCCCACATCAGACCCCTTACAGTACGTGTACGATAGGTCCCCTGAGGTTTACCTCTGGACGCTTTTTTTAACCTTTTTTTTTTTTCTTTTTTCTTTTCAGTTTCTTTTTAGTTGAATGGCATACATGGCAGATACAAGAGACCACCCAGACACAAAAGGGCCAGCAAGTCGCTCATAACACATTCCTGCGCTAGTCTATGTCTACCCGTTCTATCACGCTTTTGGTAAAAGAAACAGCAACATAGCTTATACTTGCGAAGACCCGTTGCCATTGATCAATGGCGTGCCCTCTGTCATCTCCTGAACGACCTTGTCGAGAACCCCGGCACTAGACGCCACCAAGCCCAAGAATGGTGGCGAAGGACGAGTCACCTTACTCCTGTACTCGGGATGGGCTTGCATACCGATGTAGAATGGGTGGTCCTTGAGTTCGAAAGCCTCCATACGACGGCCTGTGTCGTCCTTGGCCACGAAATGGAAACCCTTCTCCTCGAGATCATCGACAAAGTCGGGGTTGACTTCGTAACGGTGTCTGTGACGCTCATCGACACTCTGGCCACCACCATAGAGAGCACGCAGACTACTCCACTCAGTACCAGCCTGGAAGAGTGTTGGCCGTGTGCCCAATCTCATGGTGCCACCCATCACCCTAAGTTCGATTGTGAGCAGCTTTTCTGAGAAGATAAAAAATGACAGGGAATGATTCCACTTACTCCTTGCTACCCTCAGGCATAAAGATAACCGACTTGTGCTCGGCGTTGGCATTGAACTCTTCCGATGTCGAGTTCTTGTGGCCGCAGAGGTCTCTTGCCGCCTCAATGACGGCAACTTGGAGGCCGAGGCAGATACCCAAGTAACTCACCTTGTTTTCACGAGCAAACTTGGCTGCCGCAATCATGCCCTCAATACCTCTGTGTCCGAAGCCGCCGGGGACGATGATACCTTGAACCTTGCGCAGCACATCCCAAGCGTTCTCGTACTTGGTTGGGTCTGTGCTCTTCATACCTTCCTCCAAGTGCTCCGAGTCCACGTTGATAAGGTTCAACTTGCGCTTGCAGTGCATAGCAGCATGTTCCAGGGCCTTGACAACGGAGAGGTACGAGTCCATGTGTGATGTGTACTTTCCGACAAGGGCGATTTGGACTGGGTGGAAGTCTTTTGGCACGTCAATGGTCTTCTTCCAGAGATCCCACAGACGTTGGCCGTTCGCGATTCTCTCAGGGGAAAGCGAGACCTGATCGAGAGCGAGACCCTTCCGCAGCAACTTGAGCAGGCCTTGCTCCTCGAGAAGGAGAGGAACCTGGTAGACGGTCTCCATATCATGGACACCAATGACCTGCTCGAGGTCAACTTGGCAGCTCGAGGCGATCTTGCTGATGGTAGCATCATCCAGAGAGGCATCGCAACGGCATGCAACCTGTTAGAGTTGTTAGCTAGCGTATCTTTGCGTAGGAAAACTAAAGCTGACCATATCGGGAATCAAACCGGCGCTGCGCATTTGCCGGATGGCATGCTGAGTGGGCTTGGTCTTCTCCTCGCCATGGATCCTAGCAACTGTAAGATGAGGTTATATATCTCGTATGGCTCTGGGAGACTCACAATGGCACGAAAGACACATGGATGTTGAAGAATGCAGAGTCGGGGTCTCTGGTAAGTTTGTGTCTGAGCTGTACCAACGCCTCGACGAAAGGCCCTGACTCGAGATCACTGCAGTCAACGGTTAGCATTGTGATGACATCAAACTGCAGAAGAAGTCTACTTACCCGACTGTGCCACCCTAGAACAATAGGTAATTGGTATATGAACACGATAATACGACCTCAAGCATAATAGGAAGACTTACCAACTCAACTAAAAAGAAACAATTAGCAAACCGTCACCGTGTCTGTAGAATACAAGACTCACCAATGCAGACATCTGGCTTCTCGCCAGAACCATCCACTGGAATCTGGGCAACCCGAGTTATGGTTTCGTTGATCTGGTTGACGATGTGGGGCACGACCTGAACGGTTCTTCCCAGGTAGTCTCCTTTCCTCTCTCTCTCCTACAATAAGTGTTAGAAGACGTTCACGGCACTTAGGTCATGATCCCCACAGGATGGTGGTGACATACAATTACGGCTTGGTACACCTTGCCGGTGGTGATGTTGTTATCCCGGCCAAGTTCAATGTCGAGATAGCGCTCGTAGTTGCCTAGATCCAAGTCTGATTCACCACCGTCGGCGAGTACGAAGCATTCGCCATGTCTTTTGACCAGTTAGTTACTTTATGCGCTTATATATGGAGGTTTGCATGAGACTCGGGGCGTACTCTAAGGGACCCAGTGTACCGGCATCAACGTTGAGGTAGGGATCTATCTTGATGGCCTGCAGATATCATGAGTAAAGATGAAGAAGAGAACACCCGTTAGGCGGGATGAGATTAGTTGCCTACCGTGACCTTGAGGCCGGCCGTCTTCAGAAGGAGGCCAGCAGAGGAGGCTGAAGTGGGTTTGTTAGCCGACTCATCAGAAACGGCCAACAACCAATTGTTCGGCAGGTCAAGGGATGGAATGGGATTGGTTTATCATCTCATACCAATAATTCCTACAACGATGAAAAGAAACCAGCGTTAGCTTTTGATCTAATGGATAAGACGTCTCGATATAGTTTTTTTTTAGCATTTTTTGTTATCCAGTCCACTGCCCTGGGCCAAGCATGGTCCAGAAATCTCATGGATGGAGGGGTTATGGAGGGGTCTTTTTTTCCGAGTCTCAAGTACAACAGATGAACCAAAAAAAAAAAACAGGATGCAGAAGGGCAATGACTGACCTTTGCCAACTCCAGAAATGACGCCGCCGCTCACAAGTACCACACGCATCTTGAGCCCGTAACAGAATCGGATATAACACCTGTGTTGCTGTGAGTCGACGAAGAGGCGCCAGGAGATACTCTATTTCATAAATTTTTTTGGAACGAGAAAAAGCAGAGAGCATCTGAAAGTGGAGGGTCACAGAGGAAGGGTCCAGTAAAAAAACCAGTGCCCCACAATTTAAAAAAGAGGCCCGGACCGGCAGGCTGAGACCAAAGCCAGTCACAGGGTTGGGGACGTCGTCTCCCTTCAACCTTGAGACTTTGGGATTGTGGAGTGAATTGATGAGACTGCGCAACGGCAAGGGCTCGGGATCCTAGTTTTCTTCTCGAACATCTATGGAAGTCAGGGAATTACCCGACGGTCGATTGTTTGGGATTATCCCAAACCAATCCCGAGAATAGTCGAGTCCAAGTAATTACCACAGGAGCCGAGTCTGCTTGTCGAAAAATGCCTACTTCTAAAGTCAGATATCAACCCTCTGATACCCTACACGAGTTTAGAATGGTTCAATTGAATTAAAACCAGACGAATGAGAACGAATAGTGTATGATATCCAGTTGCCCCTTCGTCCAAGAGGCCAGGCAGGTGTGGATGGAACAGCGTCCGCGATGAAAGTGAGGTTCATGCCATTGCGATGAATTGACAAGATAAAACCTGGAGCCTAGAAGGCAGCGCGGGCAGTTCTGTCTGATGGTCTGTGCACTTCGCCCTACGAATACCGTTTCCCTCTGACATGCTGCCAAGCCAGGCTACAGCGATCCGCCTTTTTAGCGGAACCTTTGTCATCTTTTGCGCCAACTGAAAGCAAGTTCGATCACCTCTTGGACGTTGAACTCGGCAAACCGGCGGTCTTTGTGCCATCCACCTCAAACAATCCAACGAGAGCACACGTTTGTTCAGGCAGTGCTCTGGAAATAAAACTTCGTAATTCTCATTTCATATAGCATCGCGTTGACAGAACGAGCGTCGCGTAATTATCCATCTGCTTCAGCGACTCACGCGCTCGATGACGACTTGGGCGACCAAGACCAAGACCAATTGAAGGTCGAACCTCCCACATCCCCTTTCTCCTCGCGGCCCCTTGAACACGGTCTCTCTCATCGACCGTTCGAAAATGAGTGCACCTCCTCCTTCAGCTCCCGGCGGCGGCCCCCCTCGCCGTCCTCCTCCCGGCGCTGTGCCGCCATTCCGGAAAAAAGTTGGCTACGACCCTCTAGTAGCGAGAAAGAAACCCAGACCGAAGCCGACACACGCGCTGCCACCCAAGCAGACCCGTACACAAGCCTCGAGTATAACGTCCGGCGAGTTGGACCCCGCGACCGAGCGAGAATACGAAGAGAAGGTACGGGCTCTCCAGCAACAACGAGCCAAGAACAATGGATGGTCAGAGCCGGCGCCCAATGCCGCAGAGTTTCCTCTGGTCATCACCAAGAAGTCGCTTCTCGAGGGAATCCGACATCACGTCATGCGCCTGAACAGACTCAAGGGCGACGAAGATGTAGACATCACGAACCAGGACCAGTTCCCGCGTCCCGTTACCCTGCATCGTCGCGACCCACGTCTGCCACCTGCTCACCGCATGATTGTTAAGGAAGAATCAGCTCCTCTTGATCCCGCCGAGGCGGCAGAGCAGGAGCGTCAGCGCCAGATCAAAGCCGACAAAGAGGCCCAGCGCGCTCTCGACCAAGCCCAGATCGCACCCGTTGCCCGAGACAATAACCCGAAACCAAAGCCACAGAACAACAAAAAGGACAAGGCTACGGCTTTCTACGGCAAGCACTCGGATGCTCATAAGAAACAATCGGGGCTCCGCTACGAGGAAACGCTTCCTTGGCACTTGGAGGATGCCGACGGCAAGGCTGGAGTGTGGGTTGGATCCTATGTTGCGGGGCTGTCAGACACAAATGCGGCGCTCGTGATCGACGGCGACCGCTTCCGCATGATTCCCTTGGAGCGCTGGTACAAATTCGACGAGAAGCCGAGATTCGACACCCTCACTCTGGACGATGCTGAAAAGCTCATGTACGAGGTCAAGGATGTCAAGCGGTGGGTTATGAAGGACAAGGATAGAGAGGCCATGGAGAAGGAGAGAGCCGAGACACGGCGATTTCTTAACGGGGGTGTCAAAGTCAAGACAGAGAGCGAGACTTCTCGAGCAGCGCGTAGGACGGAGCGGCAGGATGATTTCGAGTTGGATATGTCAGGCGACGAGTTTCAGGATGATGACGAGACGCCCGGGTTTGAGGCAGATGATGAGGATACGAAGGACTCGAAGGACCGCATCCGTCGTGAGCAAGTTGCTGCCAACCTGTTTGGTGAAGGAGAAGAGGACAAGGTGGAGCAGGAGGAGAGGGAGAAGCAGTTGGAGAAGCTGAAGCGCAAGATTGTGGGGAAGCACACTATTCAAAACCTGAAGAAGCTGGAGAAGGCGATGGACTACGAAGATGAATCGGAGAGTGACCAGAATAATCCATTCACGGAATCTTCGGTAAGTTCATTTTAGCTTCATTTCATTGTTTGGGGAACTTTTACTGACATGATCTACAGGAGTCCGAAGATTCAGACGAGGAAGAGAAGAAGGAGGAAGAGAAGAAACCCGACGCCAAAGACCCGGCAGCTTCGGGGGCGAATACAAAGGGCAACACGACACCGTCCAAGATTGCCCTTAATAAGAAGGGCAAGCTCAAGCGGGCCGGTTCCCCTGGGGTGTCCGAGTCGAGCGACAACGAGAACGCGCGCAAGAAGATCAAGACCGGTAAAGGATCTGTCGCCGCCAGCCGAGGCGCCACCCCAATTCCCGGACGTCCCAAGGTCATGGCCGGTGCTACCAGCGACGGCGAGGCCACTGCCGGCGAGGGATCCGACGGCGGAGCATTGCTCAAGAAGAAGCTCAAGCTCAAGGCCAGCGGAGCGCGTCCTGGCGGCACACCTTCTGGCTCGAGGGCGGGCAGTCCTGCCCCTGCTGGTATGTTTCCCTCTTCTCACCATCCTCTAACAGCAAGTATTGACCATATGATACAGGAAGCCAAGCCAACAAGACACCAAGCGGATCGCCGCCCCCGGCAGACCGCATCACCCAACAGGAGATCATCCAGGCTCTCTCCCGCTACCCCAACGGCGTGGGTATAGTGGATCTCATCAGGGAGTTTAATAACCGCCTCGACAAGCCTGGCTGCATGACGAAGAAGGAGTGGATCACCATCGTCAAGTCGAACTCGACGTTCAACGGCAAGGACAAGCTCCTGCGTCCTAAGCCTACTTAGGCAATGGTAGGAATGTTTGGATGGGAATAGTTGCCTGTTATTGCGTTGCAGGGAGAGAGCTAAAATAGAATGATTTGCCCGGGGCCAGAAGATTTGTCTTCTCCTCCTCTTATTCTATGGGTGGGTTTGAGCGTTTTTTTTCTTTTCTTTTTTTAACATAGGCTAGTTTTACAGGCCTTTAGGCCCACCGCATCAACAGCCCTTTTCTGCCCCAGTCAGCGTGTTTATGATGACGATGATGAGAATCCTGGCCCCCAAGAACTGAAAATAGAACTTTTCTCTCTCCCAAAGAGAAACATTTTGATATTAAATTATTCATCCATCTGCCAAGCATACTCCAAGCCTTTATTCCTCTCCCTCCGATTAAGCGCTTTGAACCTCTCCGCTTCGAATCCGTTGCCCCTGTCGACCCCGTCCCAGCGATAACCAGGTTTAATCCCATACCGATTGGGGGGTGCCGCGCCCACGTATACCGGCCTTTTTCCGTATCCCTTCTTCTTTTTCCCTGTCCCTGTCGCTTGCGACGGCCCTTCGAGAAACTGAGCCATGGGATCATTCCACCTCTCTTGTTCTTTCTGCAGCTCATTGAGCTCTTTATCATCTTTTCCCCTGGCCAAAGGCATGAGGGCGGCATTTTCTAGCTCTTCCCTTTTTTGGCGGGAGAGTTCTTGCTGTTTTTCTCCTTTTAGCAAGAGTTTTTTCTCTTCTTCGGCTTGTTGCGCGAGAAGGGCTTGACGGCGGGCTTCGGCGCGGCGCATGGATATATCTATACGACGACCGGTGGCGTCTCTCAATATAACTTCCTCGTCGTCGGAAGCGTGCGCACGGGATGCGCGGGCAGCTTGGAGCTCGGCGAGCTCGGCAGCTTCTTGTTGCTGCCGAATTTTGAGCTGGGCTGTGATGTCGGACGCGCGCTGGAGGCCGGCGCGGGTGCCGTTGGACATTTCTGCTTGTTGAGCTTGCGCTGCTAACAGGGCGGAGGCTGATGGGGGAGATGGGTCGAGGTCCATATCGTCGGCATCGGCTGCGGCGGCGCGGGTGTCGAGGGCTGCTTGGGCTATGATTGCCTCTGCTGCTGTTGCGTCTGCTTGGGAAATAGTTTGCCAATTGGACTTTTTGGCGCGGCGGAACTCGGCGGATTTGATATCGGATACGGTGGGAACATCGTCATCGTCGGAGAGAGAGCGGGACTTGGCGGCGTCCCAGGTGTCGTCGTCGTCGTCGCGGATGAGGAGGCCGGTGTCTTTTGGCTGTTTGCGCTTGCGTTTTTTGGACCCCCCGGAGGAGGGTTTGGAGGAGGAGGCGGTGAGGTAGTGCGCTGCTAGGTAGGCTGCTTTGTCTGAGGGCATTTTTGACTGGTTTTACCTCGATCTCTGGGTATAAGGGGTATCGATGTTGTGATTCGAGGTTGGGCTGCCATCAAGGTGTTTTGGATGCTCTGGAAATTTTGGCGATGGTCGCTCCAAGGTCGTCGCGGTGATCCAATGCAGGGAAGCGCAAGCTACCTAGCGGAAGATGCCGACCCACAAGGCGCGGCTTGGGTGCTGCAGTTCAGTGGGCCATGTGACATCACTGATAATGGCGATAAGGAGATAAGGCCATCAAGGTCGCTCGCTGGGTGATAAGCTTCCTGTTCCTGTCCTTCTGTTTAGATAGATAGGTAGGTACTCCTGATGATATCCCTTTCGGACGGTGTATAGTATGGATATTTCGTTTTTTGATATCTCCCTTATTCTGACAGCCGGGCAGTTTGTACAGCCAGCGGGCCTGTTGCTGGCATGCCCTGGACCTAATTGAACGTTGGTCTTTGGTTAGACCAAGGACCAGATGGAACTTCTCTCAAGCCTCCCTCGAAATACCCATAACACCACCCACATGCTCCTCCATATATACTCTTTCCGGTGCAAGCTTTCAACATATCGAGGACGAGGATGAAAAGCTGCATGGCGCAGCGGAAGCGCGCCGGGCTCATAACCCGGAGGTCACTCGATCGAAACGAGTTGCAGCTAGTACTCGTTTTTTTTTCTTTTTCTTTTTTTCTTTTTTTTTTCCTTTTCTCCATAGGTATTTTTGTCTTTTCCTTTGACATGGGGCCCAGGTGTTACCCGTATACCTCCCGTGTACCTGAAATCTGGACTTCAAACACCCTCCCGCATTAGAGAGCGAGCAATCTAAGAGTGTCGAATACAGGACAGGACATTCACACTCGGTACTTGGTCTCATAAACCTTCCCTCGGTCTTTTGTCTTGAGGCCGATAGTGGCTGTTGGCTCGCAGACACCATTTCACCGTAACACCAGATCAAGGGTAGATATCCGCACCTACACTCCATATGCAGGCAATATCCAATTCGGCAATCCGACTGCAGTCCTTGGAATTATATCTTGAAGACCATATACTGCTCTTATCAGATGCGGATGCCGGCGAGCACGTGTTGATACAATATATGTAGGCACTGTAACCGCCCACCACCTTGCGTAGCTGCCTCGAGTGTGCCCAAGATGGAAGGCCGAGGGACCGGGCAAGCCGAGACATGCTGATATGGAAGACAAGCTGATATGAGAGATGCGAATCACAAGTAGGTGCGTGCGGGGTCTCTTCTCGGTACACGGGAGACCAGCTGGCGGAGTTTCGGAGGCTCAGCCAGTCAGTTGTACCTCAGTTGGAGAGCATGGGGACAGGAGGGTCAGCAGACATCCCGAGCTCGTGTCTCGGTGGATTTCCATTGGGTAATCTGAAAGTAATCGATGTTTGAGCTATTCCGAGCGTTCCCTCAGGTCCTCTGTAGCGATATGCAGGTTTCCCCAGTCCTTATCGGCTTATCAGCATCAGTTCGGATGGCATGCATCCATGATCTGCCAGAGATGCCGGAATCTTCAGCATCCCCGATTTGGATTTGGACAGACTGAATCGCGTCATCGGACGTTCCCGGATCGGGGACCCGGATCGGGCCAACCTTGAGATTCCGAAAAACTCCAGACTTGCTAAGAGCAAGCTGGATTACACCATGGTCGAGATAGTTTGGTTTCTTCAAACCGTTGTATGAAACAGACATGAAAAGAGCCATTTTATCGAGGTTGTTCGTTTGTTGCCTCTGGGGTAGGACGGGATCCGTGACACTTGACTTCGCGTGGGGT
The DNA here is from genome assembly GCA_033296905.1 of Podospora australis. Taxonomy (NCBI): domain Eukaryota; kingdom Fungi; phylum Ascomycota; class Sordariomycetes; order Sordariales; family Podosporaceae; genus Podospora; species Podospora australis. The sequence continues at coordinate 1,214,029 of MU864350.1, forward strand.
GGATTGGTGGGGGGTTCCTGCAGGTCTCCACTGCACGTAATTTACAACGTGTTGGGGGGGCAGCCCGGCGCCTGTGGGCCAACGGAGTCCAAGCTGCAGCAACTCTCCAATCGCACCTCATCACTTGCTCACGCATGGTCTTTCATCAAGTTGGGCAGCGACCTGCTTTACAAACCGAAACAAATTCCACGGGCTCAAGAGATGACCTCGGAGTGGCCAACCTGCAACAAGACTCTCACTCATGACATCCTGAGGTCGTCAGAGCGTGGGTAGGACAGACTTCGTCAGTGGCTGTCAAGACAGCGGACAATTCTGCAGGGCAACCTTCAAACCTGGAGCATGGATGTAACCTGTTTGCAGAAACATGCGGGTGTGCGCGCATCAATTGAAACGAACTAATCCGGCTTTCAACATCCGGCATGAATCAACAAAATTCCCGATACCTTATCTGGGTTTATCGCAGTTCTTCAAGATACCCCAGATGACGACGTCTGAATGGGCTAACAACCGGTGCTATCCATGGTGGCTCAGCCAAGCGGGCCGGCCGTCCAGAGACCCCAAGCCTTGTTGGAGGAAGCAAGAAAGAGCAAGAATAGCTTCTGGGTCAGCCGGCCCTTTGACACTCTTCCTTCTTTTCGTGCCCAGTCATATATGCCTCCTGTCGTCACTTGTCACTGCTACCACGCCATGGAAACCCCACGAGACACCCCTCGAGCTTTATCATGGCACCCTGTTCCGGTCATTCCAAAACAGTCTCGATAAGCCACACCCACCTCTGCCTATGACCTCGCTCCGAGCTGGTATAACCATCCGTCCTCAGTCCCTTTCTTCAGAGCAAGGCCTCCTTTTCATTTCCGTAACTTCAACCAAGGAAATAAACACCATAATCAAAAACTGGATTTTCTCAGCTTTCATTTACCATCTCACTGGCTCAGTGCTCTCATTGCAGCTAGCTCACCCCTTTTGCGTCATCTAAAGCACCTTCTAGCGAAAGCTGCCCGTTTGTGTAGTCAACACTCACAACACAGGCCTCGTGTAATCTGAGTCACCCGGCCGGCGTCCCGAAAGGAGGCGGGAGCCACCCACTTTCTTTGTCTTATAAACCTAAGGCCTTCGGAGGTAGATCCAGTTTGCCTTTACTTCGCACTTGACCTTATCAACTACAAAGCCCTTCTTAGCCTGCAATAACAAAGGGCGCCGCTGCTCTCCCCCTTTGGTTATCTCTTTCTAGAACCCTTGCTTCTCTTATCTCCGTCACACTCATAAACCCACTTGGACCTGAGATTGAGAACCTTTGCCCCGGGGCGTCACCTACAACCACTTACGGAGTATCCATCTACCCCATCAACCTAGATTGATTTCGACCTAGGAGTTTCTGTCGACTCTCGGTCTCACCGCCATCTCATAAACTAAGGAAAGGAACCAAACTTCCTTACCTCTCTTCCTCCCTCTTACTCGTGCTACACACAACCTATTCAACATAACAAACTACAACATCGAAGCCATGGCTGCTCTCCTAGAATCACCCCAGCAGTACGAGCGCGATCTTCGATACGATGCCAAGGAGCGCAAGCGCACCAAGGACTTCAACTCGAAGTGGGCTCACGGCCGCCGCGCTCTCCCCGGCGTCAAGTTCACCTGGAACTCTGATGAGCCCGCCAGCAAGCCCAACGTTGCGGCGCTCGCCAAGTTCCGCCCGAACAAGCGCTGGTCTGATATGTTAGTTCCTCTGTGTGCTCATAGTTGATGTTTCGCCTCCCACTAACACTCTGGTAATAGGTACATAGGCGACAAGAAGACCGTTGGTCAGAACGTGGTCAAGGCTCGCTCCAACTGGTACACTCCCGATGCCCAGATCCGCACCAAGCAGCACACCCGATCGGAGATGGCCGATCTCTCTCTGTCCGACCTGCCTCTGCCTTCGCCGTCGTGGGTAGCAGTGCCCACGTCGGCATCCGATAACGTCTTGTATTCCTTCGACCGCAAAGATACTCCCGATTCCAAGCCTCTGACGCTAGACGTCTTCGTGAAGGAGCCAAACGTGGCCAAGGAGACTGAGAAGCTAGTAGCAAAGGAGTACGAGGTGCTCGACGGCAACGGCGAGAGCGTTAAGGGGAAGAAGGCCCGTCGGGTATTAAACTCGAACTGGAAGGACGACCGAGAGGAATATGTCGTGGAGGAGGATGGGTTCGAGTTGATCTAAACTCCCCTCCGCACTTTTCTTTTGTTCTTGGCATCTTCTTTCCTTAGCGCTGTGTTTATGGTCGGGAATCTTTGCATCGATGGATTGATTCGACTGGGAACGGTTAGCAGCATCATAACAACAGGATCGGTTTATCCCGGCGTGGATACGATGAGATATCAAGGGACACACAGAACCAGACCCGACTTTACCTATCTAGGATGGGTGGAACTACGGGACAACTTCACATTACAGCATTCTGACACTTAATCCGCCCGAGCAAGACAGCTTGCTATGCAGTGGGCTTTTTCTCTTTACCTTTTTCTCTTCCCTTTTTTTTTTTTTTTTCGTTACACTTGTACATTATCCTTTGCTGTTCAGTTACCTCGGAGTGCTTGTTAGTGAGAAGACAGGCCGCAAGGGGTTCCTGCTATTTTATTAGCACGATGGTTATGAGCATGAATGAGAAATATCTTGAAAAAACATGAAGAAAACACAGCAAGTGATAATACTCATGAGAGATTCAGAGATCCAAAAGCACTCAACTCTCGGTTGAGTAAAGTGTGAAGGCGGGAGGGAAACCGGTTTCGAGGAAATCTTATGTGACCGACCCCCCTCACTCATCCTGCTGATCATCACTCACCTCTTTCACCACCTTGGGTTGAGTGATACTGAAAATAATACCCACAGATGATACCTAACCTCTCTCAGGAATCGTCATGCCATAGTGAAAGGACATACATCTCTGCATGTGAATGACGCGTGGCCAAGGTATATAAAAGGGTTATGTAACAACTCGATCGAACTGGTTCTCATCCCTCTCCTAGGTAGTCCCAACATTGAACACTGACCTAATATCTTGCTCGTCAAAGAAAAGGCCCACTTCGGGTGCGCTCGAATTGGAACTGGCAATACCCATCTTGTCTCACAGCAACATTCGGGTTTGGAACTGAGAGAAATCCTCCGGGTCAGAAAATGCCGACCGAGTATTATAGGTATATACCAATCTCAAGGCTATGGCAACCGGTTTTGAGCGAGAAGAGATAACGTACTATACCGTTAGTTTTTGTGCAAGTCACGCCTTCCCCAAAAGAAAAGGGATTACCGTGCCTCCATTAGCATCAAATCCAAGGGGTATCGATTCGTTAACCGCAAGGTGGTAATGCGAGTGTATGTCGCTCTTTTTCAGTACGAAGACATGGTGATCTCACCGCCCTGTCTCTGCTGTTGCTGCATCTCCCAGGTTTTCCTGCATACCTCCTTCATCAGCCTCTTGGGCGCCATTCGCCCTGTCATGAGCTCAAATGCTTCGATGGCCATCTCAGCCACGACTTCCAGTCCGTCTACCACCACCCATGACGGAGACATATGGTCTCGCACGGCATGCATTTGAGCTACGAGCGGAGTAACCAGCGGTTCGTAGGCGAGCTGATGAGGGAGAGATATGCTGTTAGTGATCATGTCCATTTTGGCAAGGACGCAAAAGGGGAGGGGGGAACTTACTTCTACAACAACACCACCAGTTGGGCTCCTTAGCCAATCCAGGGGCATCTCAAAATCTGCAGGCGGGTTCCCATCTGCGCTTATTGCCGGTACGCAAGATATGACCATTGTGGGCAATTGGTAGATTCGTGGCCATGGTGCAGAAAGTGATGGCAACACACGACATATTTCATGTGGTGATCCGCCGGATAGCCTGCTGCCTTGTATACTTTGCGTGGCCGCCCACTCGTTGAAATGCCTTGCCACCTTTTCTGCATTTTCCACCGTCCGGTTGTAGATAAAGATGTTCCGGCAACCTAGTTGAATGAGGGCGTAGATCGCTGCTCGTGCCATGCCACCGGCCCCGATGACCAGCCCTGTCGTCTTTGACGGCTGGACATAGTTGCGGGGGCTGATGGCTCTTCGCAGACAGGTGAGGATGGAGCTCCAGTCGGTATTATCGCCAAAGAACTCTTTTGCCGTCCCAGCCTTGTTTCGCGAGTTGGCGTGGTCGAGGATTGCGCTGGTCTTTCCGCGGAGAGGCAACAGCACATTGACTGCACCTATGGCGGTCGCGTGGTGGCTTTTGACTTTGAGGTGGGGCATGATGGCGACCTTGAACGGGGCCGTCAGACATGCGCCGCCGAAGGAATCTGAAAGGCATATCTGATTTAGTCTATCCAGTGTGGAGCATGTGACGTCCTGAAATGTGTGTGGCATCCCTGAGAAATCGTATGCTGCGGTGTGCATGGCGGGAGATAATGAATACGAAACGTTGGACCCGAGTACATAGAACTGAAGGGGTTCGAGGAGGAATTGGCGGAAGAGAAGTTCGAAGGAGTGGTAGTAAGTCGATACAGTGGCGAGATGATCTCGTTCATTCTCCATATCTGGGTGCTTCACTGGGTTTAATATCCTGCTTTGGAGGGGTGTCCTGACGCCGAGTACTGAAAAGTCATATGCGACAAGTGGCGGTTTGGGGTCGGGTATCGTCTGTTGCAACCTCTGTTTGAAGTCTTCCAAAAGATGTGCTGGGCTGTCGTTAGTACAGAATCGTACCATCCTCACCACCTCACAGCCAAGGCTTTGCGCCCGTTTGTAGTTCTCGAGTTGCCGTTCATCTTGCCAGGGAAGTGCCCCGAAACCCATGTACCAGAAGTTTCCAATAATCTTGGACCGCCCTCGGTGTCGTAGCACCTGGTTCACGAATGCGTCGTCTCTCTGGAGATCCAAGCTGATGTAGTCAACACCGAGCCGGAGACCCAGCTCCAGCAAGTCTGCATCCATTGCATTTTTCTCTTCCTCCGTCCTCCTCCGTTCGCCACGGGGATTCTCCTCCACATGATAAATAATCGGTACGCCCAGCTTCCTCCTTATCAAGGCCATCTGTCTCGCAATGGTGTTCATAAGATCCTCGGGCCAGTGGTCGATAATGAACTCGACACAGTCACCCCTTGCCTCGAAATCCTCCCACTCCAAGTCCATATCCATCAAATAGGAGAGTCTAAGTCGCAGCGCGTATGAGTAGGAGCGGAATTCTGGTGGGATGGAATTGACGGAAAAGGGACTTTCTAGCCAAGCTTTGGTGGCGCCTCTCCCTGTCACGATATCGAGGAACCTTGTGAAGTCTTCCCTCGTGTTCAAGAGTTTGGAAGGTCTGACTGGCTGGCCGTTGACTGGTGTGTTGATGCCTGATGCCGGACCTGAGGTGCGGGCCGTCCCCTGATTTGAGGGGTCGAAGAGGTTATAGTACTCAAAATTGGAGCACTCCCTGTGCTTCTCGTCCGCCGTGAGGAGCTGTTGTAGGTCGGCGGCATCCAAGTAGCGAGCGATTTGCTCCTTTTCACGGTGAATGTAGACCACCGGGTTCGTCTTGGAGTATTCCCGGAGAGCCTCCTGAGCCTCGCTGCTGAGACTGCTCATGCCGCACTCGATGATACATCCTGTCCTGTTGCTATCAAGCATGCGTTTGAAGACCTCGATGTCTTGACGTGCGAACGACTCCTTCCCCTGGCGCGATATGTATTCGCCTCGCGACAGTCCTGTGACTTTCTCAAAGTAGTGGTCCTCCGTGACCAGTCGACGTCGGAGATGGAGAGCACCCATGAACCCCAGCGTCCTCTTTCCGGCCCCGCGGCATCCTACCAAAACGATGGAGGCATTCGCCTCGAATACTCGCTCATTCTTGGGCGGAGTCATGCCGTCGTTATCGTGGTTGAATTTCCTGTATTCCTCAAAACCAGGGCGTGGGGTCCTCACAACCGTTGCTCAATGGATATGAACCCAGCTTCCATAAATGGGTATCCCCAAACGTTGAAGTTTCAGTAAGGCCGTTTTTATAATCTTCAACTCGTCGCTGTTTCGCGATGCTGGTACATCTGAAGATTTGATATGGAAAGAATAATTCGCTTCAGATTCGGGCTAAAATACCGTCAACTTGCTGGGTGTGGGTTCGTTTGGTTTTCTTGATCGAAAAAGAATGAATAGAAAGTGAAGTTCGCAAAATACATGCACAAATGGCCATCTATCAATAATAATAATCATCAATGGCATTCAGGCCGCAGATGAAGGCCCGACTCGACATCCTCAACCTCGAAATATCGGCAGATCCATCGGGATTGGACCGCGGGAAAATGAAGACCCTGGGCGTAGGGACCTTATGCACTCCCGGGGGGCACATCCCCCCCCCCCCGACAACGTTACGACGGTGGGACTTGGGGGCCCGGATTCTCGGGGGGTGGTGGGGCACTAGCCCACTGAAAATGTTCAATTTACCGCACCGTTTGCCCGCATTTTTTGCGGAGAGCCGAGACATCTGAAAGCCACAAACTGAGTTCGAACATCACCGAGTTCTATTCATAGATAGCTTGTAATTCGAGTTTCCTCTCATACCCTGACGTAAAAGAAGAGGCAGCTCTACATTCACTGAGTCCTCGATTCGATATCGTTTAGCTTGAATTCTCTTCAGAGAGAAACCTAATCTGACAAGACGGCCCGGTGCCGGAAAGAAACTGGACGAACCAATCCGAACCTCCACGCTGCGTGGTTCTTCCTGCTTGTGTGCTTGGTGAAACCCCGCTGCCGTTCGGCTCTTGTCAAGTCGACATTCTCTGCATATTTGTAGCCCAATCAGAACTTCCATACCTTGATGAAGAAAGATCCCCAACAGAGGTTGATAGAAGATCCCAAGACTTTATCTCGAGGTTCCTGAACATACTGAGATCTACTTGATCTCTTTCAGCCCTCCAAGCACAACCCCCGGTCCATGATACAACTTCAAGAAAACCCCCACTGTAGCAAATGGATTCCGGGGCAGTTGAACTCGGCCTGGAACTGCCCAGCAGGGGGACCCGGGCGGATGGGCCCCGATGCATGCCCCGCGATTTACCTTGTCAAATTGGCCTAGATCAATTGCAGTGTGTCCCCGCGTTCGGGGCCGCGGATTTTCTCCAACCAACTTCGAATCCCTCTTTTTTTCTGTGTATCCAAGTCAACACACACGCAACCGGTCCTGGGCCGGAACAGCCAAACACACTCCTCCATTTTTCCCCTCCTTTTACTTTCCCTTTAGTGGATATTCCCTTTCAAAGCGCTGTGTATATGGGTCCCGGTAGCATCGTCCAAAAAAGATGGAGTTCGCCATGGCCGAAGCCACGAATGGCGGTGAATTCACTTCTGCTACCTCCAAACTCTCGCAACATCCGCCTCCGCCTCCGCCTCCGCCTCCGCCTCCCGCCGGCTCCGAATCGGTAGTGGTCGGCGTTGGTGTCACGGCCTCCTCCACCGGCCCGGCTCCCGGCTCCGGTCTCGGTCTCGGCCCTCATCCACCTCCCCCGGCCAGTGACACCGGGGCAGATGCCGGGAGCGAGGCACCGGTGAATCCCCGCAAGAGAAAGAAGGCATCCCGGGCGTAGGTCTTTTTTCTTTCTTCACACACATTGGTTTAATCTCCCTTACTCATACCCGCCCCCTACTAGTTGTGACTTTTGCCATGTCAACCACCAGCCATGCGACAATGGCAAACCAAAATGCAGTGTCTGCACCAAGCACAACAAGCCATGCTTGTACCTGCGTCCCACCAAACGCCGCGGGCCACAGAAAGGCTACCGCACCGCTCTCAACACCTACAAGGAGAGTGCCGCCGCTTGGGGTGCCGTCCTCGATGCCATCCCCGGCCTTGACGCTCTGATTGAGGGCCACCTCCGTGGTAGTGCTGGCAAGAGCATGATCGCCGCCATCAAGGACTCCAACCAGCAAGAGGCTCTCATCAACAAGTGGCAGCAGAGCTCTGTGTTTAAAGCCTTTTTCGGTCACAACGGCCAGCCATCCTCTGCCAACGCCACCTCAGCTGCGGCAGAAAATGCCGCTCTCTTGTCTCAAGATGTCGATGCCGAGGAGGACGAACCTGAAGTTTCAGAGGAGTATCCTTCCGTTCAGCCACCACCAGCCAAGAGGATATCACAACCCCCTCCCGCACCAATACCACAGCCTCAACCACCATCGATACAACCTCCACAGTCACAACCGCATTCGAGGAGTCCATCTGCGTCGTGTTATGCCATGCCTGAGCAACCACGTACACCGCCAATATATCTCGGCGCATTAGGGTCTCCCTTCCAACCCAAGGACTCAGCTAGTCTTTCAGATATTGTAGCAAGAGATGCTGCACAGGCGTATGTCTTTTCTCATCCTCAACACCCTCACATATATCCTCATATCTTGCTTCCTATTTCTCATCCTTTTCCCCTTCTCCTTCTAGTCCCTTGTTCTTTCCTTTGCTTCAATCCGTTTCATGTTTCAAGAATTAAACTGACACAAGAGCAGAGCAATGAGAACCTCGCAAACCCTCGCCTCCCTAGGCTTCGCCCCGGACGAGACAATAGCAGACTTCTACAGCATGGGCTCCAACCCCGAGCCCTTCCCAGAAACAAACGACCCAGACTTTGACCCTTCCCTCGGAAGCGAGTCGGAGCAAAGAGCATACTACGAATTGCTGATGGGTCGCGCTTTTCCTGGATGACGAGAAAGTTCGGTTCCCATCTACTTACCTTGACCACTCACAACTACGGATCTGGTACCGAGGGAAGGAAAGCCATGTCACTTGCTCAAGTTTCAAACATTTATGTGAGCATCGTACTCACACATACAGTATGCATCGCCACTGACCTTTTTTTTTTTTCTTATTTTTTTTTCTTATACCGAATGATAACTGACTTGGATAGGTAGATAACCTGTAAGGAGACTTCGTAGAATACTTTTCATATATGATACCCGCCCTCTTTGGAAAGAGGGCACACATCCCAATGTACACATCACTAGAACCAACTTTGAATCATTGACCGTATGAGAGAGATGATGTATTTGTATGAAGAACTTGTATAATGCGATATAGCAGCCATGTACATGAAACTACTTCCATGGACATAAGGGATGAGGAAAGGCTACCCCATAGGTCACAGTCCCATCAAAATGGGGCATAGTGGATGGAGTTTATCGTCTCAAAATCTAGGTTGTGGCATCCAAGTTCTCTGGTCACAGGATTAGCCGTGTCTTTGCTTCCTTCTCGGTCCCCATCCCGATTTCCAAAACATCAGTGCTGGATCTTTATGGTCCCACATCGATAGCTGTTACTTCTTTCCGCTCTGTTGACTCTTCACATACATTCATGGAGAGCGGACTGCTACTTTCTCTGGTCCCGCGGTAACTGGACTCAAAGTATCATGACGGAAGCTGCGCATTGCTCGAAAACTTTCCAGCCAAACCTCTCGAACTTGGAGCTGGTCGGTTTGCTTTTTTCCATCCATCAACAACGAATATCATCATCACCAACCGTTACGTTTGCTCATTGCTACAGTTTTGACTTTGCAAAGAAGCATCGCTACTTCAATCGGTGTATCTGTCTCGATCATCTTCGCTACTTCAATCAGTGTATCTGTCTCGGTAATCTTGCTACAAACATGGATACCACCGTGACGCCATCAGCAGTATTTCCAGATCCGGCCACAACCCGTCCATGGACATCCGTCGAGTCCTCTTCTGGTGGCCTTGCCGAACCACACTTGACAAGTCTCGCTTCCCCGTTCCAAGACACCACCAGCCCAGTGGATAGAACCCAACGCTATACGTTTCGACAATGGATTCTATTGGGTATCCTAGTCACTGTCATGCTTCGGGTAGGTTAAACCAACCATGCTGTTATTTGTTGGGTGGCAAGCTCGACTGACTGAATAACTATAATGGCAACAGTCTGTTTTAATCTCCATTCGCTATCTCTTCGCACACGGAAGACGACCAACATCTCCTCGTCCGTCTACCGGGGTGGATAACGCAGGCACCAACGACGAATCAACACCTCGCATCGTGAAGAAACGCCTTATCTCCTCAATTCGCCCAGGTCGTCCCACAGTTTCGTTTGCAGATTCACCCCCTGCTCGCTGGACCTTCGATGGCGACATGCCGATTTCAAGAGACGAGAATACGAGTACGAGTAGTGGCGTGATGGACCGCCGCCAGCATGGGAGGAAGAGGACTCGTTCGGCCTCGCCTCCTTTGCATTCACACGTGGATCGTCCGTGGTCGAGATACTACCGCAGTACCCGGATTCGCAACGATCGGGAGTAGTAATATGGAAGGCTTCTTGCGGGGCGGCTGAGCAGCAGACTTAAGAAGGGGGATCATTTCAAGGCGGCTAGGAGGAGGCACATTCAGAGATTGCGTTAGGGAATCAAAGAGCGGTCGTCGGGTCGTCGGGTTATTGGTTAGGTAGTTTTTGTTTTCTTAGGGGTTCAGAGAGTAAGGTAGATATCATAGCGAGAAGAATTTATTGTTTCTTAGGGAAAAAAAAAATGGAGGGTAGATAACATGGCATTTGATATGCGTGCACTTGTATCAGGGGTAGCCTTTTGTTTTCTAAATGCACATGAGTATTTTTTCAATTAATGGCATTGAATAAGAGAAAGCATGCATGTCGTAAACTTATGGATAAATATATTTATGTGTAATCTCTTAACATTTTTTTTTATATACCGTATAAAAATCTAAAGACACATATCAATATATTTATCAGATGTATTCAGCATTCTTGTAATTGCTTTCATTATCTTATAGACGCGTCATGTCAAAATTCTTAGGCCTTGGGTCGTAAAAGCCCACCCATGAGTGGGTATAAGTGCACCTGTATCACATGCCCTTCAAAAAGAAAATCGAGTATATGTGCAGTAAGGTATGGAAAAGTAATCATCGACGTGACCCGGACCCGCCACCCATCCAAGCCGCCGCGCGATCGGCCGCGTTGCTGGCCCAGCTTAGATCAAAGTTGATGGCCTGCAAACTGGCCAGTTCTGCGGGAGACAAAAGGTCGTGCTCTTTGCCCTCACGTTGGGCGGTCCAGACAGAGTTGCAGATGTCTACTAGACAGGCGTGGGTTTGGGCTGTCACGTCGTGGGATGAGGATGGGGATGGGGACATGCCGTACCCGGAACAGGTTTTGATTAGGGAGACAAGTTCGGGGGTGAAGGCCCAGTGCCCGTCTGGGTGCTGGAGGGTGCAGAGTCTGCGGAGGATGTCGATTCTGTTGGTGGGGTCGTAGGGGTAGGAGGTTGGTTGTTGTTGTTGTTGTATATGTGGTTGGGGGGTGGGAAGAGGGGCAGGGGGTGGGACAGGTGCTGGGGAATGGGATTGTGTTTGCTGAGGTGGGAGTGAGATAGGTGCTGGAGATGGGGATGGAAAGTGGGAGATACTGGACGGGAGGGAGGAGATGGATTGGATTGGCGTGGGCTTGGTTTCGGCCTGTGGTGGTGGTTGGGGGAGATGGGGGGAGTGCGAGGAGAGAGGGGAGAATTGGTGGTGTTGTTGATATTGCGGGTGAAGACGGTGGAGGGGTTGCTGCTGTTGCTGCTGTTGATGTTGTTGTTGTGGTGGTGGTGGTGGTGGTGGTGGGAGGTAGGTTACGGGCTGGTTTGGATAGCCGGAATTGTAGTTCTGCTGGATGGGATATCCGGTGTTCTGGGGGTACTGGCTGGAGTGGTTGTTTTGAAGGGGAGGAGCAGCGTAGACAGAGCCGGAGATGTAAGAGGATGAGGGTTGGTGCTGTGGGTTGGACTTCTGGCGGATGATGCTCAGGATAAAGAAGCCGATTAAGGTGAGGTCTATTACTCTACTCTCACGTCAGTATACTGTTCCTCAAGGGGTCGGGGGCAGGACAGGTACATACATATTCACAGCAGACATAGCCAACCCGACTTTGGACCAAGTTGGAACAAGCGGTTGATCACTACTGGCGAAAAGGTGTGACCAGAAGGGGTTGGAGACCAGCTCTACTTGTTTGGTAAAGTAATATAGAGCACCGCACCAGACTCCGGCAGCACAAAAGAGCCATATCGGGACGATGTAGATGTGGTAGTTTCCGGGTCGGGATTGGGTGAGGCAAAAGTACATCCCCAGAAGAAAGTGTAGGCCGGCCTTTTGATCACAATTGTTAGCTGCTAGGTATGGGGAAATGGGAGGTCGAAGAGAGATAAAGAAAAAGGAGAAGTAGGTGAGACTTACAGCGACAACGGCGAGGATGAAAGGGATGGACCCGACGGCGAATACATAGATGGAGGAATAGATGGCCACTGCTGCAAAGATTCCTTGCGCTGGGAGGAGGTAGTTGAAAATCCTGGGGATCACGATGCGATTTGAGGGTGCCATGATTTCATATGCTGGTCACCCCCCAAGAGGGGATCTGGGTCCGGAAGTGGTGGTGATATGAAGCTATTCGCAACCCATGATGATCAAGAAACCGATATTGAAGGGGAACGACGAGCAGAAGATCACAAGAGCCGGGCTTCATTCAGAATTTTTATTTATTTATTCAGCTTTCGAACAAAACATGAACCGCTTCGGCGATGGAGCATTCGCTTAACCACACTGCGGCTGAGGTCCTTTTGACGGAACGGGTCCCCGTGAGGGATGCATAGCTGCAGCCACACAAACTGAAATGCCTCTGCTGATAGGATACTGTCGTAGAACGTGCGACACGCCACGACTGGGCAGAGGGTAGATGTCGACAAATGCTGTGGTCAAAACAGCAAGGGCGGAGGGGGGGTTTGTGAAGCACGAATGAAGATGTCGTGAGAAGGAGATAACTGCCGCCTGGTGTTACTCATCAGGTGAGCGCTGCTCTACAGGTGCGTAGGTAGCGGTGGAGGTACTTCAGATCTGGTATGGAGTATAGCCAGTCTCTAGGTGTTTTTCAGAAAATATTGATAAGCAAGTAGGTACCTACTCTGGTTACCGTGACCTGTAAACTCTCACAACGATACCTATTCTCAAAAGATTGATGATGGAAATGTTGGAGTTCAGTGACACAAAGTGACAGTTGACAGAGCAGCCCCTGAACCCAGTAAAAGATGCGGGGCCAAAAGCTTGGTATCCGTGAATTACAGCGCTTGGCGCTTGGCAGATGCTGTCTGATGTGCCGAGTTCCAGGTTCCAGAAAGATCGGTTTGAAACATCTTGAATCGATCAACCTCGAAATCCCATCCATTTGGCACACCGTTTTCGAATGCAGTTTTCAATTCAATTGGTATGTCTGCGTTCTTCGGTGCCTTGAGATTGCCGAGCCCAGAAAATAAAATCATCCGAAAGCTTGGGCCATTCGGTGATTGCATGGGCCACAGTACCTAACAATTCTTCGGCGGCCTCTTGAAAGTTTTGGGGGGGGGTGCTGTTCCATTACAGCACAGCACTCCCGTCCTGTCCCGAGTTCTTCAGTGCTACACCCGAACCTGGGAAACGGCATCAAAAATGTGTGTTGACGTACTCTATCCTCCAAAAACTGCCTTTTGAAGGGCTGATTGTTGCATTCGTCTGCATTTGAACCCTATATGATTGGCCATTTTCCGCATCTACTTATCTCAGTAATATTATCTTTTCAGCAGATCAAGAGAAAGAAGCCAACATGGGTCCGTCAGCCCCTCCACGTCTTCCCACTGAAGGTGGGCTGCTGCGCCACGAACGGAGCGCGTCCTTGGTGTCGAAGTCGTCAATGGTCTTTTTAGACAAACCTTTATCCTTCGCTGTAACACATATCGAGTCTCCAGTTCTTTGACGGCATTTTTGTGTCAACCCATATTGTTATTTGTGTTTATGAAAAGATCTTGGAACTCAATTGAGCCCAGACAATTGTTGTTGAGACTTCGGTAGATTCCTCCCCCAGGTAGTCGGAATCGGAGTTAACCCCGTATTGACCTGAGGCTCACCATCTCAGCCTCCCGCCAGGTGAACGGCTTGTTCGGAGCTTGACTCGGGACCTTCTTCTCAGCCCACCAGTCCAGCACCAACACAGAAACAGAACACAAGAGCCAAGACCGGGTGCTGGCCGGCGGAGCGTCTCACAGCATGGATCCCAACGAGAATCGAACCCCGTCCAGTGCCGAAGAGGAAAAGGCCCGGCTCCGGGAACATTACCGTCAGCAGGACTCATCGCTTACCGCTTCCCCTGCCGAGCCGGGCCGAGCGTCGTTCTCTTCTTCACCCTCTGGGACCACCAACACAGTGCCCATGACCGAGGAAGAACTCCATGCCTCACCCGTACACAGCCCCTATCTTCCATCACCATCACAGCTCTCTCCCGCCACTACTACACCTGCTTCAGATAGCCTCCAAGTTCTTCGGTCCTTAACACCACCACCTTACTCTGGCCCTTCTACTCCCTCTCAGAAACCCCCGCCGTCACCGGCAGCTCAGTCTCTTCTCTCACAACCTAGGCGACATGCAGGGTTACCGCCCTTAGACTATCGGCTGTATAATCCGCCGTTATTCACTTTATCTTCAGACCGCACCACAATCCGCTCTTCCGCCCCTTATCTATCTTCTAATGCATCCGCCCTCATCAGCCTTATCCGGCAGCATGCCACGGTACCACCGAAACCGCAAATCCACATCACCGGAAAGCGGGCTTCCTCCTCGTCAAGCCGACCAGACTTTGCCATCAAGCTGAACTTGATGCACCTCTTAATACCTAGTGACTCGCGGCAGAAATTGGATTACCTCCGCTGTGTATCTCAAGAAGAACTGGCCTTGCGCGGGGGAAGCAAACCTACGCTAGAACCGCATCTCATCAACGTTGAAGAATGGGCCAGGCGATACGTCGACGACAAGGCTTCTCAAAAGTCCTTCACGCTGGAAAGGGTCGTAGCGAACCTCGACGTCAACTGGCTAGAAGGGCAGATCAGGGCATTGGTCGCCGAGATGAAGTACCCCGGCACGGTCACCGTCAGCTTTCCAGTGACGCACAACAAGGTGGTCGTGAGCAACCCAGAGAAAAGCAAGTTTCTCGCGAGCGTAGCGGGGCTTTTTAGTGGGAAGAAAAAGTACGAGGTTGTGAAAGCGGTCTGGCCGTTTGCGAGCGGTCGGTCGGGGGAAGAGGGGAGGAGGGTGGTCACGATGAGCGAGGAGGACTGGTGGCGGGAGTGGAGGGATACTGTGCGGTTTGGTGTGTTTCTTCATCTTATCTTCCTCCCTGTTTTCGAATGCTAACGACAGCGACAGCTATATCAACAAAACGACACGGATGGGTCACAAACGAGGATAAACTCGAAGTCATCATGGAGGGCGAGGGGAGCGCGGTGAATATTGACTGGGGCCCTGAACCATCTGCTCATACATCGTCTTGGGACTAGCAGCGAGAAGCGATGATCATCAATGGTGTGGATCGTGGTTATTCACGTGGTAATTCGTAATGGGGGGAATCATAGCGACGGAGTTTGGGGATCATCTCGACTGGGAGATTTTTCAGTTTTTTGGAGGGCGGAGAAACAGCCGTCTCTACACGCCGTGGTAATATCGGCAACGGGCAGCAATTGTGGGAATAGCATCAAGGAGGAAGACTTGAGCATATACCATCAGGGGGAGCTATTAGCGTACTGTGCGGTATACATAGCGGTACACTGTTTAATTACACTGTCTTGATTGTCGCACTCGTTGCCTGCCTCTTCTTCTTTTTGCTCTCTTCACAACGCCAGACATTCCCAAGTTTCTCCTACGACACCTCACGATACCAATTTCAACACAGAGGCCTGACAACGGGGCGGATTTTCTGGCACAGACAAAAAAAAAAAATGCAATTTCGAAAATGCCACAACCGGTATGATTCCCTTCGGCCGTGAGTCACCGCCGGGAGAGGTCTTGGTTTTTGGTCTTTTATGGCCTTGCGCTTCCAGTTAGCACTACTTTTAGCGAGCTTATGCTGTATTTTCTGCGAGTGCCTCAGCCTCTCCCGCCCCCACGGCAGGGGTCTGAGTGCCGCATTATGCGGGGATCACCACATGTCGCTGTAATTGGATATCGTGTAAGTCGACGACTTGTATATAGTAAGACATCATCCTCTTCATCTGTGACCATAGACCTTCATCAATACCAAGTTCAAATTTCATCCGCCACCGACTGCTATTACTTTCAGTGACATTGCCAATTGGCACTCCTTTTCCCTTCTTACTTGTACCGAAGACACATAGCATCACACACACCCCACAACACAACAGCCATGGCGACAACCACCACTTCAGAATTCACACTCTCATCCCACGATACAGCCCTTTCCATCATCCCCCCAAAGCACCTCTGGGCACGGCTCGACCATATCCGTTCTCTCTATGACAAGGCATACGGGATATGGCCACCGCACATTAACCTCCTCTACCCATTTGTTTCTCCCGATTCTTTGGAAGCAGCTTGCCAGTCTGTTGATTTTGCTCTCCAACAGGCCCAACCACAATCCTCACTCTCAGCATTGGAGTTGAACCTGAATTCGGTCGGGTGTTTCCAGCATAAACATGGCAATAGCACTTTATTCTTACACGATGGCTCCCCCAACGCTATCGAGGGAGTCAAGTCCCTGCGGAGGACGGCGTTGGAGGGGTTAGGATCGACGGGACAGAATGGAGGGCAGCAGCAGCAGTTCAATATGCACCTGACCATGGGGCAGACGGAGGACATCAACTCTGCTGCCCATAGCTTTTTGGCTGACAAGATTTCTCTTATACCAGAGGCACAGTGGGTGGTGGAGGAGGTAGCTGTGCTGGTTAGGCGAGAAGGGGGGATGAAGCGCTGGGGAACCATTTCGCTTTCTACTGGGGAGATCTCTCGCTCTTCAGAACCGGAAGACTTTTACGATGCAAAGGAACATGCTGAGGAAGAGGGGAGGACACAGGCGGGGTACTATTTCGACGAAGAACTGCAGATTTGGCTTCCCTCACCCCTTTCCAACTACGACACCTACGACGAGGAAGAGGAAGAGGAAAAGAAGACGCTGTCAATAGCATCCTACAACGTCCTCGCCGAGTTCACCCACCCGCAATCTTCGTCTCGGTACCCCCTTCTTTGCAACGCTATTCTCTCAGAAAAAGCAGACGCAGATGTTTTGGTGCTGCAAGAAGTCACAGACCACTTTCTGTCTTTCCTGCTAGCAGACGAGGGGGTAAGGGACCGATACCCGTACTGCTCTCACGGACCCCCTGATCAAGGGGATGTTCTGCCCCTGCCGAATTTCCTCAATATTGTCTTGTTAAGCAAAGTGCCGTTTGAATGGGAACATGTCCCGTTTGCGAGGAAACACAAGGGCGCTTTGGTGGCACAACTCCACGGCAAAGCCAAAGGGATTGTGTTGGCGGCTGTGCATCTCAGTAAGGGGTTGACAGACGGAGCCGTGGCGTCGAAAAAATCCGACCTGAGAAAACTGGTTGGATACCTGAGAGAAAGGCATGAGGGTAAACCGTGGGTGGTTGCAGGGGATTTCAACATCGCTACCTCGGAGGATGCTATAAAAACTGCGGTGGACGACAAGAAGATTTCGGAGGTAACGGTTCAGAACTTGAAAGGATTGGAGAGGTTCTTGTCAGAAGAAGGGGGTTTGGTGGAGGCTGATGAGGCGAAGAAAGCTACCTGGGATCCAGAGGTGAATGAACGGGCCAAGGAACAAGCGGAGAGTGCAAATCAGGTGTGGCCGCAGAGGTATGATCGGATCTTGGTAAGACCAGAGGGTGTGTTGGAGGTTAGAGGGTTTAATCTCTTCGGGGATGACAAGGGGAGGGAGGGCTATCCGAGCGATCACTGGGGGATTAGATGCCTTCTTAGCATCAAGTCAGAAGAACAGAAGATCGAGGAATCTCTAGGCGAAGTGGTGGACGAGCGGGTTGTACCAGTTCACCTCGAAAAAGCCAAAGGTCCGCTGGCACAGCCTGGCGCGGTCAAGAACCTCTTAACCGACCTAGAGGTCATCCCCACCGAGGAAGAATCCGCAAAGCGGAAAGAAGCCTTCGACCTCCTCAAACGCGTCCTTCTCGACACCGACAACGCCACTCGCATTCAACCCCCCGTAGTCATCGTCCCCGTCGGCTCCTACGCCCTCGGAGTCTGGACTTCCACCTCCGACATCGACGTCTGCTGCATCGGCCCCTTTTCGTCTTACACTTTCTTCGCCCTCGCCACCTCCCGTCTCCGCAAAGCCTCTCCCCAAGGGGTCAAGATCCTCCGCAGAGTCAAAGCCAACACAGGCCTCATGCTCGAGATCTCCGTCCACGATATCAGAATGGACCTCCAGTACTGCCCAGCCGGCGCCATCGCCGAGCAAGGCTACCCCCAAGTCCTTCGCCTCCCGCCCAAAGACCCCGTTTGGTCCCTTGCCGCGCAGACGCTCAACAAACTAAAACCTCTCCGCGATGTCGATTACCTCCGCCGCTCCCTCCCTGACCTCCCCTCTTTCCGCCTCGCCCATAGATTTATAAAAACCTGGGCTAGATCGCGGGGTGTCTACTCGTCCCGCTTCGGTTTTCTGTCCGGGATCCAAATCTCCATCCTTCTCTCCCGGGTGGTAAAATTCATCGCCCCCTCTTCCCCCTCGGTCGAAGACATCCTCACCACATTCTTTTCCCACTACGCAACCTTTGACTGGGCCAAACAAATGGCCTACGACCCCTTCTTCCACAGAAACCTAACATTCACCCGCTCCTTCCGCGAGCCCCTCGCCATATTGGGCTTTTCCCCCCCAGTCCTCAACACCGCTACAGCCGCTACCGTCCCCTCGGTCCGCACTTTATCTCGAGAATTCGCCTCAGCCTACCCCTCCCTCCTATCCTCCCCTTCTTGGAGTTCCTTTCTCTCCAACACCGGCGGGTCAAGGGCATTCCTAACCCAGTTTAAAACATGCATAAAACTCGACCTGCAATACTGGGGCCTGTCCCTCCCAAAAGGCTCTTCCTATTTGGGGTGGTTCGAGTCCCGCACCGCTCTCATCCTCGTGGACTTACACCGGCGTTGCCCGAATCTGCACGCGAGGATGTGGCCTGCCCGCTTTGTCGAAACTTCTGACCTCCTCGAACACCTTGACATCGAGGGTAATGGGCAGAGTTATCGCGGCTGCTACTTGATAGGTCTGGACAAAATCTCCCCCGACACTCCAAAAGAAGAACTTAAATCCTCCCTCGGGGCACTCCAGACCGTTTTGCCGCGATTTGAAGAGCAGATCCGGAATGACAAAAAGTACTTCAACCCTCACAACTGCTGGTTCGGCGCTTCTTTGGTCAACTCCTCCTCTCTGGGGGATCTCTCCCTCGATACCCGCGACTGGGGACTTTTCGAACAAAACGCAGGGGAGGAAGACACTGAATCCGACGAGGAGGAAGAAGAAGAACTCGAAGAAGAGGAGGAATTCAGCGAGGAAAACTGGGAAGAAGCCCGTCGTAAACGAAAACAAGAACGTAAAGACAGGAAAGCTGGCAAGAAGGTGGAAGAACCAAAAGTTGATATGCGAACGGATAAAACAAAGAAATTCAGAACAGCGCTGGACGTGATGAATCGCATCAAATGGGACGCGGGGATGGACAGCGGGGATTTTGTGGTGGGATACGAAGACAGGTTTTTGGGTGCCCAGGAGAAGGAGCTGGATGAGTGGAAGACGGAGCAGACGGACGAGGAGTTTATTCCCCAGCACCGAATTCTTTATTTCAAGAGGAAAAGTGATGGGCGGAGGGTCTGGGATAGAAAGACGAGGTGGGATGAGGTTTTTGATCGGAAGGGTTCAGCCATTGGGAGCCCTGATACTTAGGATGCCTAAAAGAGGTTTAGATGATGGCTTCTTGGCATTTGAAGATACCACATTGCTTGCTTTGATATCAAATAGTTTGTGATATCTCTTCTTGATCGATGTAAGTGGATGTTAAAAATCATCCTGATCAGCATCATAATCCACCGTCCCCTCTGTGCCCTCTGTCCCCTCCCTTTTCTCTCTCTCACCCTCCCTCTGTCCCATATACCTCCCCCGATTCGCAACCTGATAATCCATCTCCCACCGACTCGGCACAACCTCCAACTTTTCCCTCCAACCCCCCCCATACCCCGCCGGATTCCTCGAAAACCCCCTAACCAACTCATCCACCGTCTTCTTGCTCTTGGGCGGATTATCCGGCACCTCCACCTTGGCCAATTCAACCGGCGGCGTCTTGCCCAGCATATCCCACAACCGTTCTTCTTCCACATAAGAAGCCCTAGCGTCCAGCTTGTCGGCGTACTCTTCGTGTGATATCTCCAGACGAATCCGTTTCCTTAAAACATCCCTCGCGGTTCGTGTGATGGGATACTCGAGAGCAGACCGAAACATGAGCTCGTTGGCTTCGCGGGTGACGGCTCTGCGCTCGGCTGGGTTGCTTCCCATGGCATTATTGCGGCGGGACTTCTTTTCGGAGGAGGGTTCTTCCTCGTCGATGCATACGGTGAGCTCAGACTCGGAGCCGCCGCCGCCGCGTTGGTCGAGGTCGATGGAGGCGTTGTCGTTGTCGTGAAAGAGGCCGGGGTCCATGTCTTCGTCTTCGGAGTCTATTTCGGTCTCTTCTGCTGCTGCTGTTGCTTCGGTCTTGTCGTCTTCTTCTTCCATTTCGTCGTCGTTGGGAGGCTTTTCGCCATAGACATTGATGTCGTCGGATTCTACACCCAGGGCCTTTTCTACGTCGTCAAAATCCATGGGCTCTTCCGGGCGAAACTGCTGGTCGTAATCGTAGACGTTAAGCCGTATCCTCCTTGGACATCTCGCCCAGAAATTTTGGGAGTTCCTCTTCAACCCGATGGATAGTGCAGCGGCTCGTACATCCTCGTACCGGATAGAGTCCTTTAATCCAGCATATGCCTTCACTTGGGTTTTAATCCGAGATTCGGCAACGTATAAACTGGCTGCTACCAGTCTTCGTGTGACAGACACGGCGATAGAGTAGAAATCTTCCAGTGCCGTGGCGCGAATCCCGGGATTTTCTTCGAGGGACTCGATCATGCTGTTCCAGTTGAACTCGTCCACGGCGGAATTCATAAACACCCGTTCTGACAAGCGGAGCCACATTCTTGTTGAGAATAGATCGAGGGATAACATCCCCTGCGGCTTAGCCGCTTCGATTTCCTTGCGGTTGAGGGAGGTGATCAGCCAGTGCTCGTCCCCCCAGCGAGTCTTTTCGACGTCTTCCTCGTACTCGTCTTGCTGGGCGGCTACATCGTCTGCTGCTTCTTCAAGTGCGTTGCACAGCGCTGGGGAAAGTTCAATGGCGGCGGGGATATCGGGGATGGTGACGTTGATTAAAAATTTCTGATGGTGGTCTTGGGACTGGAGGAGGGAGAGGTAGTCGGTTACTTCGAATTCGGATTTTGTGCCGATTCTCTCGGCGATGCCGGCGGGGTTGTCGACGCCTAGCCGGGAGAGGGCTTCGTATAGTAACGTCTTCTCGGCCACGGACCAGTCGGTGAGGCCGTGCTGGGAGGGAAGGAGGGTGGAGGCGTACTCGGGGGGTTCGGGGACGAAGCGATCGACTGCGTCTTTGATGTCGTCGTTGAGAAGGGAGAGGTAGGAGGGGTTGAAGAGGCCTTTTTGGCGCTTGATGGGGAGGTCTGGAAGGGCGGTTGGGGAAAGGGGGCGTTTTCTGTTTCCAGGTTGGGATTGGGATTGAGATTGTAGTTGGGACCAGGTGGGGAGGGAACCGGTGTCTGGTTCTGCGATGACGGAAAAAGTATCGTCTTGTCCTTGCCATTGAGATTGGCCTTCGAGTTCGGGATCAATATCATGGCCTTCTCCTTCTGAAGGGAGGTCGTCGTAGCCGTAGGGGTCGTAGTCGTAGGCTGATGATGATGAGACGGAGGGGCTGCGATTCGATGCTAATGGTGAGCCGGGGTAGTCGGGTGGTGTTTCGTTGTAATTGTTCATTGGTAACCGGTGTTCGTTGACTCTGCTATCTTCAAAGGTTTCACCTTCATCGCTTTCTGGAACCTCTGATTCTGCACGATCCTGGCGGGCAGTTGGGAAGAGGTTGGCTTGGTGTGGTCTCATCACCATCGACCTCGGTAATGAGGAAGTGGTATGTAAGCTCTCATGGCCGTAGGAGCCATCGTTTGAGTCCATGGCTGTCAAAATAAAGTGGTGATGATTTTAAAGTTTGGGTTGTGGTGTTGAATGTGGTGGTGGGGTGAATGAAAAAGACATCCAAGGTTTTCTGTGCCTTGGTACGGGCAGTCTATTGTGTTTAAAGTTGCGAGCGACGAAGCAAGTGAGCAAAATATTATGCCGCGAAGAATCTAGAGGCGAATCGAAGACTGAGATTACATGAATACCTATCCATCCAGAATCATATGAGAAGGTGAAGATATCGAAACTTCATCTAGGCACTCACTATTCGTACCAAGTATAAAACCGCCTGTACTTCATAGATGCGAAATTATTGGTTGGCTTGCTGTAAATTACACTATCACTGCGAAAATTACGCATTACTCAGCGAACAGGTCAACTAAATGCCCAATCACATTTTCATGTCCATTCACCTGGCAACCTGGAACTCTCAAAACTTTCATGTTTCGGCTCAACACTTTTTCGATGCCCAAATCACCCAACGGCGATGAGGTAGCATTATGAAGAGGTTCTTTCGGACAGCTTTGAGATTCAAGGAATCACCAAAAGACCCGAGACAAATCTTTCGAAAATGGCCACAGCGAGCCTTTTCTGACTCGGCGCGACGGCCAGCCGAAGCAGCACCCATCCGGCTCCGTAATTACCAAGAAGAGTGTATTCAGTCGATATTGGCCTCGATCGAGAATGGCCATAAGAGACTGGGCGTCTCTTTGGCTACGGGAAGTGGGAAAACGGTAGGAAACTAAACTATCCCTTTTCTTTTTATTTGATCACAGCATCAGATCAGATTTCAGATACCAACTCCTACAGGTCATCTTCACCCGCCTCATCGACCGCGTCAAGCCGTTGAGTGAAACGGCAACTCAGACTCTCATCTTGGCCCATCGCCGCGAGCTGGTAGAGCAAGCCGCACGGCACTGCACCAATGCCTACCCAGACAAGACCGTCGAACTCGAACTGGGCAAGCTCACCGCCACCGGCACCGCCGATATCACGGTGGCCAGTGTGCAGAGCATCACGTCCAAGGACCGTCTGCTCAAGTTCGACCCCAGCAGGTTCAAACTTGTCCTCGTGGACGAAGCCCACCACATCGTCGCTCCCAACTACCTCAGGGTGCTGAAGCACCTGAAACTTGGGAGTAAACAAGCTGACTCCCCCAATCTGGTCGGCGTCTCTGCCACTTTATCACGTACCGATGGCCTTCGCCTGGGCGCCGCCATCGATGAGATCGTCTACCACAAAGACTACGTGGACATGATCGGAGAGAAATGGCTCTCCGACGTCGTCTTCACCACCGTCGAGTCGCACGCAGACCTGTCAAAAGTCAAGCGGAAAGGCGTCGGCGGCACCGGCGAATTCGACACCGCCTCTCTCTCCCGCGCCGTCAACACAGTCGAGCTCAACGATGTGATTGTCCGCTCTTGGATGGCGAAAGCCGTGGGAAGAACCTCGACCCTGGTATTCTGCGTCGATATCAACCACGTCGTAGCCGTAACCAACCGGTTCCGCCATTACGGTATCGAGGCCCGCTTCGTCACCGGCGACACCGCCGTCAAGGAAAGAGCTGAAATCCTCGACGGTTTCAAGAAAAAAGAGTTCCCTGTACTGGTCAACTGCGGCGTCTTCACCGAAGGCACTGACATCCCCAACATCGACTGTGTCATCCTCGCCAGACCTACTCGCTCGCGCAACCTACTGATCCAGATGATCGGCCGCGGCATGCGCTTACACGAAGGGAAAGAAAACTGCCACATCATAGACATGGTAGCTAGTCTCGAAACCGGCATCGTTACCACCCCAACTCTCTTCGGCTTGGATCCCCATGAACTAGTGAAGGAATCTTCCGGAGAGGAACTGTACAAGCTCAGAGAGCGCCGCGAAGCCGAAAGGAAAGCCAGAGAGGAAATGGCACTCAACAAAGTCGCCACCACCCTCGGCGCTGCGCCATCCACGGGGCATTCCTACCAAGTCGCCTTTACCGAATACGATTCCGTCTTCGAACTCATCTCCGACACTTCGGGAGAAAAACACATTCGCGCCATAAGCCAGTACTCATGGGTCCAGATCTCCCCCACCCGCTACGTTCTTTCCGGACAGCACGCCTACATCAGACTTGAACTTGTCCCGGCAGAAGCCCAAGATCTCGCAGAAACAACAACACCCGAGCAGCCTAAGTTGTTATACAAAGCCTTTGTCGTCAATAGGATACCCGCCGGCATCCGCAGTAAATCCCCCTGGATGCCTCCGCGGGAATTTTTGACCGCAACCGATTTCACGGATGCAGTTCACGGGTGCGATACTTATGTTGCCAAACACTGGGGACAGCACTACATTCTGACCCGCGCGGGTTGGAGGAAAGCAGCGGCTACGCCGGGGCAGATTACGTTTTTGAACAGGTTCAGGAAGGACCAGCCCCCGTTGAAGCCAGAAGATATTACACGGGGAAAGGCCGCGGATATGCTGACCAAGATTAAACATGGTGCGAGAGGAAGTTTTGCCGAGTGGGAGAGGCTGAAGAAGAAGCAGTCGAAATTGGAAATGCATGCCAAGCTGGAGGAGGAAAGGAAGTTAAGAGAGGTTGTGTCGGTGGGACCGGTAGCGAATTGAGGGTTTGTTTTGGTTTCATGATTCATGATGCGAAAGACAAGAAACAGAGGCTGGCCAAAATGTCGTCTGACACGGTTAGAAAAGGGTTTCTTTGGTAGGCAGAAGCGCTGCTATGCGCAGCCACCCACTGGCCAAAGCCGGCTTAGCGCATACAGCCGCGGTTGAGGGGGACAGGTTCAGAGGCTCTCGCCGACTGCTGGCTGTATGGAAACCAGGCACGTCGGTGCAAATGATGTTGGGGCTCTGCGGGATGACACTCCAGTAGGGCCTCCGGACTTGCTGATGACGCACGATAGACGCCCGCGGCACGGCGCAGGTTATTACTCATCACCCCATCAACAGGGACAGCCGGACAACTCTCCAGCTTTCAGAGCTGTTTGCATCACGCTATATTGCGGTGCCAAGCATTGGATACAAAGCCTGGATTTCGCCACTGTTGACTTCATAAGTCTCATCTCTTGTACAAATCGGACGAACATGTGGGCTAGAGAACACCCTATGCCCCCATGTCATCAACAGGAAGCGGGTGAACATGTGGGGAAGTCTAAACACCAAACTCTCCAAGTCGTTACGATGTATGGTCAAAGACCTGCTTCGTTGGATTTCGGAAGTAGACTTGAAAGATCGAGGGGAGATATCTCATCTCATCTCTAAAGACTCAAACGTAATATTAAAGAGTTTCTGAAGGTTGTGCTGTGATGCCGACGCAATATTCCTCCAACCTGTCCTTGCCGTTCTGTTTTGCCTGACGTTTTGCCTTCTCTTTCAGTAACCTGCTTCTGCTCAGTTCTTTCCCAACTAACCTCTCTCTCCGAAAGAGTGGTGGTGATGGCGATCTGGTTGGTGGTTGCCTTCTTGTCTGTCTGCTGATTCTGCTTCTCCGACTGTGCCTTTCCACCCAAGTTGTCTGCTCGCCATGCTTCAAGCCTGAAGGTTCAATCTCACGCTCTGTGCTCCATGCTCCGCGCTATGCTTGTCGCTTGCTGTGCTCCAACCCCGAAATATAGATAGATGATAATGCAAAGCTCAAAAAAAAAGAATCAAAGATCATATTGCCCGTCGTCAGTCTCATACCCTCCAAGGTCATCTGTTCGTATAGAAACGCGTTAGGGTTTCCAACTCCTTTTCATCCACCACAATCCAACCCTTAAGACTTGGCTCATTGTTTCTTCATCTTCCACTACTATGACTCTTAACTGCCGGTGTAAATCCGATTACAACGGTGGTAAGGTAGGCGCCTTTGCTCAAGCGCGTCGACGAAGGTACTGTCCCTCCCAACATCCCTGCTGTTGTTGACCCTCGGTGCAGAATTCCTCGCTCTGTTGCTGTTCCTGTTGGGCATCTCCCGAAAGGCCTTGCCTGCGAGTAGGATGGTAGTCTCGGGACGGGGTATCTTGGCTAACATCAAGCAGCGATGTAGTATCAGCAGCGGTGGTATTATCTCCGTGCAGCATGACCGCGTCGCGATGGGCTTCACAGTTTCTGGTCGTGTACTTGTACGTCGTCCAGGCGCTGCAGTCGTTATCGACGCTGCGGTTGCAGGTGTGCGCGAAGCTGTTGGGCTGCTGGCGGCAGCCGCAGGCGTACACTACGCAGACTCTCCAGCAGTAGTAAGGCATTTTTCTTTTTGTCTTTCTTTTCTTATTCGATTATTATATGTAGTCTTGAATAATAAAGGCGGACATGTCCACAAAGTAAGTGGTGAGAGAGGGGGGAGGGGGTGAAGTGAAAAGGCAAGCGTGTTCAGCCTTGCGAGGAGATGCGGAAGAAAAAGGTAAGAAAATAAAAGGGATTAGCAAGTCTAATAATAAAAAAAGGAAAGAAACAAAAAGAGCCGAAGTCGGGGCCGACTGTGAAATTCTGAAACCGAAGCTTGTCAATTTATCTGGTGATTTGAGACTCATTCAGTTCAACAGACCACTCATCTCTCACGAAGACGGGAATCACGACAGTTGAAGAGATAAATTTGTTGGGGAGTTTTCCGTCTTGTCGTTGTAAGATTAGTATGCCCATTGCTCAATCAGCACACGCTCGGCTCTGTGCATTGAGTGTCCGCCTGATCCAATAGTGCAGATTTCATGGTAGTGTGCCGTTCTCGTGGGATTTTCGCCTGCATGTCCATGTCTGATGTTGGTCAGGGGGGCTTGACCTT
Source organism: Podospora australis (assembly GCA_033296905.1). Lineage (NCBI taxonomy): Eukaryota > Fungi > Ascomycota > Sordariomycetes > Sordariales > Podosporaceae > Podospora > Podospora australis. The sequence continues at coordinate 1,240,870 of MU864350.1, forward strand.
TGTCTTTGTCCATTGATAACCAATCTGTTGGCTCCAGATGGCGCAAGAATTACTCCGATTGGGAGTTGAGGAAAAGAAAAAAAAAAAGAAAAAAAAAAGTGAAGCGGACTTTTGTGCTCTTTTGCTGCAAGATACGGAAGCACAACGTCCAGTCATAGGAATTTCATGTTGAACATAATGGGAATCGATTGCGAATCGGGGACAATCTTCGAGGCTCTTGTCCGTCAAAAGGGATAAGTATGGAGAAATGATTGGCTACCTCCCTTGGTAGGAGTGGGGTTTTCTGTTGAACGTAATTTATCGTACTTCGTATTACAGCTCACCATTGGGACCGACATGCTTTTTTCGTCCCAGTTAGGGAGCGTTTCCGTAATTTGCCGTTATTGTGCTGTCTCCAGTTACGGCTGGTTTGTAAAGGGAGCTGCAGGCTAGGCTGCTGTGCGGCCAACACCCCCGAACCACTGGACAGGCGGCTGACGTTACATCCTCCCGCTCGCCTTGTTGCGGACAGACCAGAAAGAAACACACTTTCGTAATCATCATCAACAACGACCATTGACGCATTGACCAGTCAAATCTTTCGCCCTGGCCTGGTGAAAGACGACGTTTTTCCAGATTATTGTTTGTTTTAATATCTGTCTTTTTCTTGTGTCTCTTTTATCATTCTGCCTGCTGTGTCACTTTTAGTATTGCCTCCCCTATATCGTTTCTGGAGTGTTACGACACGCGCGGTGGCATAGGCCTCAGAAACCGGACGACTTCCTGTTTGGTCCCATGATTTCGGTCAACGATTAGTTCCTCTTTGGCAGTTCGTGAAAGCTGTCATCGCCGAGCTTTGCGCAACAAGACTCTATTCGAAAGAAATACATACTTAAATAATACACAACATCGCTCCAGCGATGCCTCGCGTCCGCCCCGCCACGACGGGCTACGAACGTCTCGCCCAAGCCGACCAGTTCAGCGACGACTCCGAGGACGACGACCCCCTATCCCACAGCTATGCCTCGCTGCAGCCGGCTCAGGCCCCTCAGTATGCGCCGATAACACAACCGCGCCCGCACTCGGGCATGTCAACCCCGAAAAGACGGAGGTCTTCATCCGCTGCGAACCGTAGAGGTCGCCACGCTCGGAGCAACTCAGGGGTTGACCTCAAAGCCATTAACGCCCGCCTCGAACGCTGGGCCGATGAAATTGCATCAAAGTTCAAACGCGGTCGCAATAAGAAGACAGGGGACGATGAACACCTCGAAATTCATCATTCCGTCTTTCAGGCCCCTGAGGGGGTGCGCCCCATAACAGCCGAGCAGCTCGCTATACCAGAACCTGGATACATGACCAGGGAGGAATTTGAGGAAATTGTGGACAGTGTCAGGGACGCAATACGACAGGGCGTACAGCCGCGCATGATCTCGCAGGGCAGCTCTGGCAGCTACTTTGCCCGAAATGTTGATGGGAAGGTGGTTGGTGTGTTCAAGCCGAAGGACGAGGAGCCTTATGCGGCGGGTAACCCCAAATGGAACAAGTGGATTCATCGAAACTTGTTCCCATGCTGCTTCGGCAGAGCATGGTATGTTGAATTCCTAGTAGTTCTCGAATCCGTTCTAGGGGCAATGCTAACAATTTTGTCGTTGCAGCCTTATTCCCAATCTTTCATACGTCAGCGAGGCTGCGGCATATGTCCTCGACGCCCAATTACGCACCCACATGGTGCCATACACCGACGTCGTCTACCTTTCGTCCAAATCATTTCACTATCCCTTTTGGGACCGATATAACTTCTCCAAGAAAAAGAAGACACTCCCAGCAAAACCTGGCAGCTTTCAGGTTTTCCTCAAGGGCTTCAAGGATGCCAACATCTTCCTACGGGAGCACCCCTGGCCAGATCAATACCTATCTGGGTTCCGAACCACGGATACCCACAGGAAACGGAAGAGGCGGTGGGTGGACAATTGCCGGCCATCCGGCGCGCCCCAAGATGGTGATAGCGATGAAGAGGACACAGATACGCCCGAGCCTCTCATACCAGGGCCCGGCAACTTTGTCTGGACTCCTTCATTAAAGCAGTCTTTTAGGGAAGAGTTGGAGAAACTCGTCATCCTCGATTACATCATGCGTAACACAGACAGAGGCTTGGATAACTGGATGATCAAAGTCGACTGGGAAACGCAAAAGGCCTCGGTGGCGTCAGAACCGATGCGACTTAATATTGAGGTGGAGGAGCCTGAGGAATCCGACGAAGGGCCGAGGCCAGTAGACTTGTCGCAAAGGGAGCCGGCTAAGACTCGCTCTTCGTACCCTTACAAGGTCGAAAGACCTATGAACGCGTCGACGCCTGTACAAAACGTTCCCGATCCCAAAATCTCAATAGGAGCTATCGATAACTCGTTGTCATGGCCCTGGAAGCACCCTGATGCCTGGAGAAGGTAAGTCTTGTCGCCTTGGAATTGTGTGCAACTGTGAGCTGACATGAATCTAGTTTCCCTTTCGGTTGGCTCTTCCTCCCAGTCGACCTCATCGGTCGACCATTCTCACAAGCAACCCGCGACCATTTCCTCCCCTTGCTCACGTCTACAGCATGGTGGAGCCAAACACAGCTCGCCCTTCGTCGGGTGTTCCAGATGGACCCTGATTTCCAGGAGCGCATGTTTGCTCGGCAAATCGCCGTCATGAAGGGTCAAGCCTGGAACGTCGTCGAGACGCTGAAAACGCCCGACCACGGCCCGCTTGAGCTGACCCGCCGCGCCAAGGTATGTGTATGGGACGACTTGGTCGACATTCCCGTTGCCGTTCCTATGAGGGTTGCGAGCGCCGAGATGCGCCGTCGTGCCGCTGCCGAGTCGGATGCTGCTGCGGCCAGTAGCGCCAACCTGCGCAGGTCGAACAGTGAGATCATCGTCGAGGAAGAGATGGATATAGGCGCAGCCAATACGTCAGAGTCTGCATCGGCAGCTAGTGCCCCGGCTGCTTCGGGCCCCGGAGCTGTAGTAGATCTACTCGGCGTTGCGAGCCCACCCGCGGATCTGCCTCATCCTGGCCGCTTCGAAATGGCTTTGGTAGACGAGCCCCTAACACCTGGTCTGACCCCGAATCCGTTCGGCGACGATAACAACGTCGACATCACCAATGATTCTTCTCTCAAACCACAACAGCGCCCGACCCTGGTGCACGCTTCCCACAGCCACCCCCGCACATTGAACATGTACTCACCGGACCGTGGACACGTCGACCGGTCCCAGTCATCCAAAACCATCAACCTCCCTCACCAGAGGCGCTTCTCCTTTGCCACAGCAGCCTCACGCCGCGAGAGTAACAGCATCGCCGCTCAGCTGTACGCCACTACCCGCACCAGCTGGGAGTATAACCCCTTTGAGGGTGAAGGGGAGGAGATGGAGGGTGGTGATTTAGGTTACGCTGCTGCCACGGGCATGGAGGGTAACCAGCGCAAGGTGATTGTGGAGAGGTTGGAGCCTGTAAAGACGCGTAACCCTGTTTTTACCTGTTGGTAGATGTATACTATCACCTCTTTGGTTCCAAACTTTTTGAAGATTCTAGAGGATAATGTGCCGCGGGAATGGAATAGGAACGAAATACACACTCGGCTCTTGGGTTCTGTTGGGTTGAACTCGATAACAATAGCATAGATAAACAGGGCGTAGAAGAAGAAGAAGAAGAAGAAGAAAACTATTCGGGAAAAGGGGCAAAAAGCTTTAGCGAAGCATCTTACATATACAGAGGAAGCCCAGGGATTCAAATAGAGGATACTAGCATGCAGGCAGAAAAGCAACATGAGCGGAAGGGTAAAAAGGACCCTAGTGATAGTATGACGGCCAGCTGTCTAGCTGTTCGAAGGTTAATTATCAAAACAAACGTCCTGCACGCACAAAACTGAACACATACAGACAAGTCCTGCTGTGTTGCTCTGCCTGCTTGCTCGATTGCTCGATTGCTTTTAGGCCGGTCAGTTTCAACGAGGATGACAATTCGCCCTCTTGCTTGTCCAACTGTAAACTACACCCATACTTCTGACTGTCAACCAGATATGTCTCTCGATAGGTATTTTACCTTCTGTTGACCACCTGCATGACATACGCCTGGCCAGCAGGTATCTATTGAGCAAGCTTATTATTTTCTTTATTTATATCTTGTATCGTGGCTATGAACTTTTCCTGTTTTACACCCACGATGCAGCTTCTTTCTCAACCTTGAAGTTGGGTGGTTGCTGATACTTTTTCACATTACTTGATGTCATGAAGGTGAAGTAAGTCGCTTACCTGGCAATAGGCAACAGATATCATCCCTACCGTACGTAGTACCTAACCATCCTACTTCCTTTTGAAGCTTGTCCATGAACCTGCCTTTTGTATAGGTACGTAGTAGATACGTTCTAATGTTGAGTGATGTTCCTCTCTCTCTCTCCAAGTGATCTCTCTACGGGTGAAAGGCTTGTCTTCCTACTTCGTGTATATCTCGCAGTAAGCAACCACCATGTCACTGTTCTTTCTGGGGAAGGAGGGGGACGTTAGGTAGGCGAGTTGGTGGTTAATTTGTCACCATCACGTTTGGTTTCTCTTTTTGACGAAAGCATTTCCGTTCATCCAATTTATGTGTCCCTTCCAACTTGATGCGTCTCTTTTATAGCTGTTGGGGAGAGAGGCACTCGCTCTCCTGCAAGGTTACTGTGAATCTAGGTTATGCCTTGTCTCTTGGTAGGTAGAGTACCAGGTAAGTAAATGTGTGAGCTTCTGTTGTGCACGCTTTGGAGTGGCTATCATGGTTGTCTTGCGCTGTAGCAGCGCATTCGCTTTATCAGGTATCTACCTACCTTCAGCTGTGATCGTATATGCTGTCCTTTGCTGCGTCTATTCCTCCAAGTCCCATTCAACCGAGGAGAATACTCAGTTTCTTCTTTGGTCCCTTTTCTCTATCTAGGTGTGTCTTCCTCAAAGTGACCATGTATCAAATCGTCCTAGCTGTTGTCTCTTTCTTGCTCTGGCAGTACAGTGGCTATCTCTCTAGGTATACCCCCATGCCATGTTCTAGTGATATTATTCGGTCAAGAACCCCTTCTTGATTCGCAGGAACTCAACAGCAAGCGCGCCAGCCGCCTTCAGACTCTTAAACACCGAGCGGTATTTCCGGCTAGATGGGATTGGGTGGGCACTTTATGCATGTCATTAACCTGGGACTCGATCATCGCCTGTCTGGCTGCCCTGCTTGGCCCCCTTCCAGCTATTAGGATGATCTGATGCAGTTCCCGCATCCACTGCCGTAGTGATTGCATCCACCACAATGCGTTTCATAGTCTATCCCACTCACTTTTATCCCACCCCCCAAAGAATCCAGCCCCATTAAAGCCAAGATATCAAGAGAGAAGAAAAAAACCATCACGTCACGAGGAGGCCTCAAAAAGAGACCCAGAACCCGCTGGCTGATGGAGCAGCCTACTTGAAGAAACAGGAAAAATGTCGATTAGGCCCGACCTAACTGGCCGACGGGCCGTTCAGAATGTCACAAGCAAAACCCCGTCAACCCACTGGGGAAGGGGGTCTCTTTATAAGCGAGTGACAGGAAAGAAACGCCCGCATGTAACCATCCCATTGTTTTCCCTCTATGGATCCAGCAGAAGGGTAAGTTGTAGGTTAGGTTAGGTTACAGATGGCGGTATTGGTCTCCGCCCGTCGGCTATTGAAGCCCCACAGGTTTGCCCGCAGAGGAACTCTCTCAACGGTAGTGTAGTGTTCTTGGTGGGTGACATATAAAAGGTGGGTTTCTTCAGGTGTGTGTGTCTCCGCCGGCACCTCTGTTTCCAATCATTACAAATCAAACTAGGTAGATTGGGCAACTGAGGTGGCTAGCGTCCGATATGGAGCTGAGTCGGGTTGACAGCAAGATCACGACGCAACAAAGAAAAGAAGGGCGTATCAGGATCATAATTGAGAAAGAGGGCCAAGAAGTGCAAGCAAGACAAGAGGAGGGGTTCGGCGGTATTTCGAAATGGGGAAGGAGGCTGGCTAGTTTGAGTATGGAGAGATGCAATATTATGCGCGCTCTCAGGCTCTCTTTGCTCATCAACTTCCTGTTTTTGCAAAGATGAGCTTCCGACACGGTGCCATTCGGTATTCGACGGTACCAACATGAAGGACTGCATTCCGAGCTGCTTGCCAGACTTCATCTCGAACGAGGCTAGGCTGAGGCGTGTCTTCAGTTAGCACCACAGTCATGCAGCCTGCAGCCTGCGGGTTGGTTGAATATAGGTAATACGAGAGGACCCGAAAGCAGGGAAAAGGGGGGCAAGGGAAAGAGGGGGTTGGCTTGTTTTGTTTGGTCAGGATCAGCAACCCGAGGGGGACTTTCCACTTGAGCCGGATTGCTGGGTCGGAATACATATGCATAGAACTCGATATGGTGAAACCGACTCACATTACGCAGCATCCATCCAAGTCCCCGGGCCTAGACAGCCCAACCATCGCGAGAGTGAGAACATCCATGACCCAACTCCAGCATGAGCTACCAACGAATTCAGCACTCAGATTCGACTTATCATCACGCCACATCTGCACATACTTACTAGTTCATGCAAATATCGGCAAGGTGGTGGCCGGGCGACCTGCCTCATTCACTTATTTGAGGTGCTTGGTGCAGCCAAGGAACCAAGTAGCATTGGATGCAGGTTCCTGCGCAACTGACACGACCTGCGAAATGCGTGAGAGGGGATAATGTATGCTGTTGCAAGCTTTGCAGGTCCCCGACATCCGCAATATCCGCCCGCATCGACACCGAGCAACACCTCTGTCGCGGGTCGGTAGTTGACGGTCTTGTCTCGAGTTCTTCACTTCATGAGCGTCTTATAGCCGTGTAGTACTTGGGAAATACGGCTGTATTCAGGTATCCCCCGGAAGAGGACATATGCCAAGACCGGTTTGGCCGGGAATGGTCGCCGAGGAAGGGGAGGGATGTAACCTGTCAGGTAACACAGACCCGGCCGGCTGGAACATTTTCGAATGATGAGGCGGAGAAAGAGGTTGAGCGTTTTCCGGGACGTTCGAACGTCTTGTCTCATGCTCTCTTCCCGCTCCGAGTTCAGACCACCATTCATCATTTCCTTGCAGTCCAACGGTGGGGACTGTCAACGCACGAGGAAGCATCACCATCTTGTGTGAATAGCATGGGAGAGAAAGCCTTTGCCTTCAAGCCATCAACAAAACTTCCGGCTCTCTGCAGATCGCTGCACTCGACTTCTTCTGTTTGTTTGTCTCCTCGCATACAAGTGCAAGCCACAAGTCCCAAAAAACAAATGCATGCACTTCTACTAGACGAGGAAGAGAGGTTGGGGAAGGGTGGGCTGAGTGGAGAGAGTGGATGGCGGGATTTGGTGTCAAGTACGTACCTTTCGTCCCGAGACAGCGGTCGTGCTAGGAAGGCCTTGGTGATCGATGACGCCAATCCCGCTAAGCTTATCTCGGCGCCTCCAACATCAATGTCGGCAACGTACGGCGTCTGCCCCTTTGCGGCCTTTTTGGCGCTGTCATCCCTCTGCCCGTAGGTAGGTATCCCATATTAACGACGCTGAGAGTGTTCCCGGGACAGCCGCCGATCTGAGACTCAAGACCCAGCAGTGAGGACAGCAGGGAATTATGTGGCGTCTGCATGGGGTTTGGCCTACCTCCCTCTCTCGCTTCTGAAATGCTATCAGAAACCTCGAGGCGAATATCGACATGTTCCGGAGTGCGCAGTTATTCGATACGATGATGTGTCCTATGCGTGAATGAGGCCCGTGGGTGACCCAAGACTTGTTGTTGATCTCATCCAACCTTCGACTGTGCATCCAACAATGAGTCTGTACCCAGTCTTTTCATTTCCAGGACCCTGCACGCTGCAGGGGGGCTGCGGGTTGGGGAAGATACTGGCGTCCAAACGTCGCCTAAGAACGGCAACACGACCTTGTTGCAGCAACGGGCCGTTATGGCGATCGTGTCATGTTTCCTCCAGATATTAGCCGCAAGGGAATCGTCCCACCTGTTCAGCAAAAATTAAAGGAGAATCTGATGGACCCAGATGATACCGGCGAATATGCCGTGATCTGTGAGAAAAATGCAAGTCATGTCTTGGTCCATCTGTTTCAGCGAGGAACCCATGGCCAACGGAAAGTGAGAGCCGAGAGTGAGAAAGACTGTCCAGACCCAGCAATTCGGTCAGCGCACAGATGATGTCTGGGCACCAAATTTACCGACAGGACGGGTTCACAGCGTTGCTGGATTCCCACCAGGGACCCCCCAGCGTTTCGGCCCGGTTGACTGTTTTAGGACAGCCAGCATCCTGGGATATCCTATTCACACACCTACCCGTTGGGGTCCTGGTTCTCGGGACAGAGGCTCCTCAGGATTTCAGTGATTTGGTTCCTCGGCTCATCAAGCAATTTCGAAGTTCCCAGGGTGCTTCCAGTGGTACGTTACTATCAGCATAGCCCTCGTTGGACGGGGGGAACACTACCATTCCGAATTAGGGAGTTCGGTCACAGGGCAAGCCGCTATGTGACAGGGAGCAATGCTTTGCAGCGGCAGGCAAGCTTAGCGTCCACCAAAGACGCAATAACAAGCAACGGTGGGCGGTGGAAATTCCGAAAAATCCTTCGACTCTTCCTCATCCCGCCTAAAATGTTTCCGAGGCGGCACCGTCCCGGCGGGGCCGTCCAGTGGCGGGCTCCTGACCCTCTGTGTAATCCCAAGGACATGGTCCTGGGATTCTTCCCGGCCCCCCTCCCTTGATCAGTTTGGAATGTGGTGTACGGGAGACTCATGGCGGCGGCGTTGGTGCTTGACGTCAGACTTGTACGACAGACGGTCGACAATTGGAGGATTCGCCCTTTGGGTGGGAAGCTGAAGCGATCGTGCAGCTGTTCTTCGAAAGTCGCAGGCGCCAAGTTTCGGGGAGCCCTCCCATTCTCCGATGACCCGGTTTTTTTCTTTGCCTGTTTGATCCTGTAAGCCTCGAATGGTAGGTCCATATGCGAGTTCTCTTATTAATGGAGCCAGCATTATATTATAGGACTGACGGCGCGGGTCGCCCTAGGTCGGCCACTGCTGCTTGGGGTATCAACAAAGTCCCGCAGTACGCCCAAATTGCCAGGATATGTTGATCACCCATAGACCTAGTCATGAACTCCGGCCACTGCATCAGGCCCAAACCATGTCCCCAGTTCCCGGCGCCCGAGCTGGCTAGGGACACGTCGAGCTCACCTTGGTCTCCAAACCTAATGCCGTACCCGCATTCTTCCAGCCAAACCATAGCCGGAGAAGGGGGTGGTTCGAGATGTGTACCAGGGAGGCAGATTGTAATTAGAGGTCGGAAAGGGAGCTTGACCAGATCAATAGCGAGTCTTCGTGCAAGCGGGGGGCACCTTGACTGCTAATAAGCTCGGTCAAGAATATAGACAGGAGCACAGATCTCTGCCGATGCCTGTCAAAGTCGCATTCCCGTCTATACCAAGGTATGTTCCGTCGTCCGCGTAGTCAGAGCAGGTCGTCCTCATGGCTTCAAAGGCGGTGTAGTTCTTTGTACATACATACTCATATCCGAAAGGCCGCGCACCCAGCATAGTAGTCGACTTCCCACCCATCTCTCTAGAACACACCCCAAAGGTCAAGGGCAGGGGTCGATGGGGGTGTCCATCCCATATGTGTGCCAAAGAGGTGCGCCAACGACGCGCACCCTGATCGACAAATACATCGTGGCGTGCAAAGACCTTCAGCGGGCCAATCTGAATAATCTGGGTTCGTCCCGGGGTCCACAGAGAAGACTTTGCTCATTTCAAACATGTGTGAGTGCCGCATAGGCAGAGGCACATGGTCCGATACTGTTATTTGAAGACGAGTTCCGAAGAGCAAGGGGTCAAGAAGTATCTCCGCCCAAGTAGTCGGAGGCTGCATAAACGTCCCTAGAAGTCTTCAAGATGCTTGAGCTCATATCCCTGATCGTTTCCCCCGTAGCCCCGTAGAACGTTAATTGCATGATTTTTGACTCTTCTGTTCCTCTTGTCGTCCCGCTTTTCTGAAATTTTTTTTTTTTTTTTCGTAACATAGTCGCAACAAGACCTTGGTGTGGCGGATTTTCAAGGCCATGAACGAAGGGTAAAGATCTGTCAAAGCCCCAGAGTGTGCCTAGGCGCAGAAATCGCTAAGTTTGATACAGCGATTCCCAAACTGTCCCAGTTGACAACACCTATCGCGAACTTCTCACCCACAACAATCGAGATTTTCAGCGATATGCCGTGGAGAATGGCGTCTACTTCGCTCCCGTTGACGATGTAAGCAGCGCCGAGTCTGCTCCTCAGACTCTGCCTATACTGATCTGCTCTTCCATCAACGGATAGGACGAGATCGACCGGCTTCAATATCAACATGAGGTCTTCAATATGATCTTCGAAAACAGGTCGATCTTCCCTCCAATTCCGCGCCCTCGAAGAATTCTGGAATGTGGCTCCGGATCTGGTGCATGGGCAATGGAGGTCGCGGAGCAGTATCCCGAGTGCGAGGTGGGTGCCATCTATGCCGCGATAGCATATTGCTTCTACCCAGGCCGCGTATGGGCAAGAGAAGCGGCTCGAGTCCAGATCTAGCATTCCCAAAGTTCATTTAAAGGTCCAGGAAACAGCCGCAAATTGTGGAAGGGTCCTAGCGGTTGAAGTGTGTGCCGTTACACCGATGTTCGCCGAGCAGGATTTCCTTAGCCCGAAGAACTAGCACGGAATATTGGCCGCCTTGGTCCATCATGCCGAACATTAGCACAGGAGCACGCCCCGTCGCTGACGATTGTACGGTGTTAGGTTATCGGAATCGACATATATCCATACCCGGTGCCAGAAGACCTTCCCGAGAACCTCGACTTCCAAGTGGATGATTTGAACAGTCCGTGAGAAGCCCCATGCCCGAGGTGGCGGCCGAACAGCGCTTACTAGGCGACAGGTCTACCTTTCCCTCGAACTACTTCGACCTCGTGAACAGCCGAATGATGGCTGGCGGTATCCACGTCAATAGGTGGCAGAACTATATGGCGGACATACTGCGAGTACTTCGTCCTGGAGGTTGGTGTCAGATGGTCGAGGTGTACTTTAACGTCCAGTCGGACAATGGGACCCTGACAGCCAGTAAGAATGGCCATCTCCCTATTCCCTTTGCCGGTTGGACGATGCATACTGATATCGTTGCTCAGATCATGCGCTACAAGTATGGTCGCAAAGTTATTTGTCGAGCATACAACGATACAAAGACCCCAGGGTGGCGCTGAGACTGCAAACCCTGATGACACAGGCGGGTTTTGTCGAGGTGGAATCGCGATTGATAACTCTGCCCCTGAGCGGATGGTCAACGGGTCTGTCGCATTGAAGAATACCGAAAGTTGTACCAGAACTGACAGATACTCAGATCCACGAGATCAGGCGATTGGGGCGGCAAATCGAGCGAATGTCCAGCGCCTTCTATCTTCTCTTGCAATATACCCCTTCGCGCAAGCGCTTGGGTGAGTGTGCCAGGCTCGAGATCAGGGCTGGCGAGTTGAGTACAAATGCTGATAGAGTCGCAGAATGTCCAATACCGATATTCAGCTTCTCGTTGCACAGGCCCGCAGCGAAGCTGATAATCCAGCCTTCAAGGTGTGTATCGCCATGATTGTGCCGCACACACAGTGCGCCTGTGTCTTGGATGCGATGGATTGCTGACTTGCCGCCGGGATTTTTAGGCCTATTTTCCAGTGTAAGTAGTTATGTTATCAATACATGACAATGACGCCACACAATCGCCTTGAGTAGACAGAACTGACAAGAGTGGTTTTTTTTCGGTGTGTTTTTTTTAGATATGTATGCATAGGTCGAAAGCCAGGGAGTAGCAGGAGCCATCGACATGAACCTCATCGAACCCATCACTCCGACTCAAGGAAGAGGGCGCGACGCTGAGGCATTGGAAACAGGTCTACACGGCTCAGTGACGGGGGTTTTCACTGGATTGGACTTGAAGGCGTTTGGTTGTCAATGATTCGGCAACAGAGTCTGGCCCAAGTGCCCAGAATTTATTTTAGAGGGGAGGAGACCGATATTATGATGCCAAGGGGGATGGTATCTCCGTCGGGTTCTCGACTTTATTCTTTGAGGTCATGATCGTGAGGGCTTGACAGTCCTCTGGATCTGATGAGCGGCAGAAGAGCAGTCGGTGGACCACCATGCGACGACGCTTGAAAGCGTTTGGTCAAGAAAATGGTGGGCAGCCAAAGTGCATCGCGTTACCCTCGCAAGAGAAATTGGCGAAGAGGAAGGATTCGGATGGACGTTTCTTCCTGGCAGATAAGGTTGGATGGCGGACCTGATATCTTTAGATTCCCGAGTCGAGTAGAGATGGAGATGAAGGTGGGATTACTGGTATTTCATTATTCTTCCCTCACCGAGTTTTCCAGTAGAGCTTGATGGCAGTGGGTAGGTGACTGCCTGGATTTCAGGTTGGTTCAACTAATTTTAAGTTTTTTTTTCTCAGGAAGGAGACGAGGAAAGAATGGGAGGAGAGCAAAGCAACTCAACTGAACTTGGTCCTTGACAACAAGGTAAAATTCAATTTGGAAAACCGGCACCAAAGTGTCACTTTCATTCATCTCGGTTCCAGGTTCCGCCCGATGATGAACTGGGTCCTTCAGTGATTGATCCCATTGCGCTGTCGACAACGCATGCACTCTCGTCACACTTACATATTCGTACCAGGGCATCACATACAGATTGTCTTCACTGCAAGATATTAGAGCCGTTCTGCGAAACAACAAGAGAAGCATCCTCCCGCGGGCTAGCCCCCAACCGCCTCATACAAGTACACTTCCTAGGTATTCCCTATTCTCCATACAGCAAACCCACTGCCATCTTCAGGTCTTGAAGCCAAGAGTTCCTCCGATGAACCTGGACCAGGACCCTACATGGGGATCTCCTCAGCCCCTTAACCAGCCGCAGAACGCTGCGAGAGCGCCCCGGTCCTTTGGAGTGGAACTGTGTGATTGGGGGCGAAACATGCTCGATCATTTGTAACTTTCGGGTTTCTACCTCTCTACCGTCCGAATAGACGTACAGATCGTATGCTTCCCTCTTGGAACTCTCCGGGTCACTACTTCAACTCACAAGCCAAGGTTGGATGATCCCGTCTTATCTTCAAGTAGGGACAGTTCGTGGGGTAACAATCTGGAACTGTCGAGCCATGTGCTTTTGGTGTCGATCTTGTACCATATTAAGTGACATCTTGGCGTTTTGGGTGCGATCCGCTTCTAGCAGAGCGCTAGCTAAGACCCCTGTGGTAGTGGTGGTGCTACCCCCCCAGGTCCCTACCAATGGGGTTGCGTACCGGGTCGATGCATCTGGCCAGAGCTTTTTTCCCGATCAACAAAATCTGGAGATCTGTTCTGCAAACCTGGAACGACGACGACACGAACGACCTCAGGGCAGTTGGTGTCGGAGACTCGAGCTAAATCAGGGTCAAACCAGCTCCCGTCCTTGTTCACCATAGCAACCCAAACTCGAGCTCTTCCCTGCAGTCGTCCACCGATACAATGGCCAGCAAGCTCCCCACATCCTTCGTTCGCTGCTTGAGCCGCCCAAGCTTGCGACAGACACCAGCATGGATCAGCCCCGCCAGTCTGCGCGTGTCTCATGCTTCATACTCGACCGATGCGCCGCCGTCGCCACTTTACGCCAGAATCAAGGATGACCTCAAAGCGGCCATGAGAGCCAAGGATACAAACCGGCTGTCGGTCCTGCGCACAGTTATGGCTGCTACGCTCAACGCCAGCAAGACGGACAAGCCCATCAAGACCGACTTGCAGCTTGTTGATCTTCTCCAGAAGACGGCACGGAAGGCACAGGACACTGCTGCTGAGTTCCGCGCGGCAGGGCGGGCGGATCTCGCCGAGAAGGAGGAGGCACAACAGCGTATTCTTGAGGAGTATGCGGCTGGCAGCGGGATCAAGCAGATCGGTGACTCGGATCTCAAGCAAATCATTACTACCATCGGTCAGGAGCTCATGTCTCCGGGGTTCGACGTCAAGGCGCTTCAGACACAGATGGTCAAGAAGATTATGTCTCCCTCCGGAGGTGTCATCAGCAATGGCGGGCCGCTGGATGGCGTGGCTATCGACAAGGCAGCTCTCATCAGGACCATTCAGGATGTAGCAGCCGAGATCGCCGCCGCCGGCAAGGCATCGCAATAAGACAGCAATGAGAGTCCCATATGCTGCTATGATGTATGATACTGTACGATACTTTGGGCTGCCTATTAGACGACTGGTGGACGCCTGGTGGACGCCTGGCGTTGCTGGACAATTTCACTCCAATTGAAGACTGCATTATTGTTGCAAACAAAGACGGCTAGGGTTCAACTAGGGATAACCATTCCGTTACGACGGCGACTGCTTACTGCTTACTGCTTTGTTTAGTTTCCCTGATCGACCAAGATTACCGAAAGAGGCCCTGATTCTCAGCATTCTTATCGGGTTTATCCTCGCAATGAACCTGCTCACTGCTACCAGATCAGACATACGAAACACCGGCTGCGCCAGCTTCAACCACACCCAGACCCCCATTCTCTGAGGCTATGGGGAAGCAAACCCTTCGTTTCCCGTGGGAAATTCCGGGACGATCTGCAAAAGATGCGACGGCCAGTGTCTAGCTTCAAAATAGAGTGTACGCAGGGACCTCGGGCCTGACTCGAGCGAAAGGCACCCGACACAGCCCATATCAAGTTCTGTGATGCCTGGTACAAGGGAAACAGATCATTAAAGTGGGGTGACCCCCTTGTGCGCGCAACAAGAAAAAAAACATTAGGACCCATTCGTTCTTTTCCCTTTGTCTTTTACATGCACTCTTTTGACGAACGCTGCTACTCACTGCGACAGCCTACCTCTCAACTGCTCCCCTTGTGGTTGGAGATCCTACCAGCTACCAAACAGGACAAGCAGCAGCGATGTCGACTACAACCATGGATACAGTATCTGCTGTTTTTGCGGCCACGGACTTCTCGCCCCGAACACCATGCCCTTCCCCTGACCTCGATCTATCCCTCCAGCTCAATTCCGAAAGTGCCGCGGAGGCAGCCTCCTCTAACGATGACCTCTACCAACGTGGTCGGAAACGTCGCCGGTTCTGCGAGGAGAACAGCAACAGCTTTATCTCGAATTCAAGCAACAATTCTGCTACAGCCACCACCACGAAAGTAACTATACGAAGACCACAAACACCCGACTCGTTTCGCGGGAGATGCCGCTATCGATCATCGTCGATACTCGCTCGCGCGCTGGCCGAATTGAGCGGTAGTACCTCACGGTCAAGATCGAGCTCACGAGGGCCGAGGAGCAAGCAGGGACTTGCTGGAAGGGGAAGCTTCGTGAATCTGCGGAGGGTGTACGAGATGGAAATGGAGGCCGACTTTGAAAGGAGGAGGAGAAGTCGTACGTAGCGACACAGCACGAAGTAGGAAGGTATCGGTACTGATGAGGTCACAGAAAGCCCTTCGAGGTCGAGGTCACCCCCACCGACTGCCAACGTGCAACTTAACCTTCCTGGGGATGGGATGAGAAGGAGGAGGAGAAGACAGAGGACCCAGAGCCGGAGCCGGAAGCACGGGAGTGATCATATTTGGTGATGGCCCGATGATAGTCAGTCAGCCTGGGGGAGTGGGGGTCTCTGGTGCATAACGATCACAGGACTTTGACTTTTCTTACAATCGGTCCTGCTTGAAGTTCGGATGGCCCGTGAGGGTTTCCAGGTTTTGGAAAGAGTCAGACCGTCATACACCGCAATTTTCGAGATGGAATTTTCTATGCGGTGGAACCTTGGAGTCAGTCAGGAATTTGTCTTTTTGGTCAAGATATATGTCTTGCATATACGGAGCCTGTGGCCATCATATTCGGTGGTCATCCTGTCAATCGATGGTCACCTGGGAGCCGCCATTTTCCATGTGTCCGGGAGTCGAGCGACTCTGCATGCAGTTGTGGAGCAACTCGGTCCCGAATACGGGGGGAGGCTGTATTTGGAAGTTAAACTGATTGATGTCTCTATCAAATATTGATATTTAAGGATGTATTCTGAGAACTTTCCTTATGGGCAGTACCGATATTCAGTTTCATGGGCGTGTCTTACTTCCCACTTTTCAACGCCTACTAGGTTGAGATTTTGAGAATCTTGACTATCTGACTGGTAGCATGCCTTACACATCAGCTTACGGACTCAATCTGCCCTGGATAAGAACGAGGGGCAGAGAGTTTGGCTTCTTTCTTTTTCCAGGATTTCGGATGACAAGATACACACATGTTCAGGTGACCCTTTTCGGACTTATACGGGACGGAAAAGTTGGTCTGAACTAGACCATCCAAGACCAAAATTACCGGTTGTAATAAGAATTACCGGTACCATAGTGGTGTTATTCGTAATCTACCAGTTAACACCTCCTCGTAATCGATTTCCATATGCCAGTCATCGTTTCCCCCTCACTGGCAGCCTAGATAGCTCCGCATGAAACTGAATTCATCACCACTCGTTTCGATATCTGAGGTTCCTACCTTGGAATGCGATGAATTTTTTTTAAATTTTTTGAAGGCCACTCTGCATAGTAACTGGATTCTAGCGCCATGTATCCCGGGATTGGTACGACAGATGATGAAAAGCCGATCTTGGCTCGATCGTGAGAAAAGCCATCTTGCATGAGTTTGCCGCCCCTAACGCAAGCCGATAGCAGCTCTCTACCAGTAAAAAGAGTCGAGACATTTCCAGAAATATGCAGACTGCAATAAACTGTCGTTCTTCAAGGATTTGATACATGTGAAACCCAATTCTTTTTTATCTTTTTATCTGAACTGCCAGGACAAACTTTTGATAGGTGCTTGGAGGTCTCACTCAGAAGGAAGGCTGCTCTGCTCATCAGGCTCCCCCATTCCCCGCCTTTTTGACATTGACAGGCACTGAGTGAATGAGGAATGAGAGTGAGTGAATGAGCAGTGCCGCGCAGCTTCTGCTTGGGACTAACAGAGGGGGCACGTGCCACACCTATCGTCGGCAATCTGTGAAGGGTCACGCGGGCTTGATTGCGATAAAAGCTTCCCCAAGCTCTATCCATCTCGAGAAAAGCAGAGGGAGCAACATCACCATTTCACTTTCTGGAACTCGCCTTTTCTTTTCTTCAAACTCTGGGATGAAAAAAATCATTTGCTGCCTCCTGATTTTGTTTGAACGCTAGCCTCGCAATTCACACAAATATACAATAGATTTATTTCTCTTGTCTCTTGAAATTTACGATACCCGTTTTTCTGTTTGGACTTTTTCTTCCATTTCCGTTCGTCACCTTGTTTCTGGCTCTAAATTCCCCCACTACCTACTTCGTACCAGCGATAAACCCATTTCACAAGCCAACCCCCAGCTAAATATCTGAGTGGCTGCGGTATCACTCACACACTCCTCCGTCTCTGACTGGGTGAGCAACAACCGCCGCCAACCACCCCACTACGGCGAGGCTCGGAATTCACCAAAACCAAACAATTTCTATTAATTTTGTCTGCGGTTGTGATGTTGGTGTTTTCTACATCATATCACCTGCTAGAGCTCATTGCCTAGCCAGCCATCTTCGAAGAATAACCTTGACGAACGGCCACAGCGCGCTTTGAGCAGGGCGTTGGGTCGCAAGTTCATTCACATAAACGGTAATTAGCCTTCTCTCTTCCAACCACCACAGCCAACCAACAGTAACACCAGCTCTCTGTTTGCTTATCGCGGCTTTTTTATTACTCTCCTGCCCTTCACTACCTCGGGTCTGTCAAAGACCTCTACAAGAACACCTTGGGTTTGCTAACATTTCTTCAGGCTTGCGCCGACAGATTAAAGACAGCTGGGACAATATGTCGTGGACCCCATCAGCACTGCTCAACCCCAAGGCTGCGGCTGCAGGTGCAGGTACCTCCTCCTCATCTGACAGCCCGCAGCCTGGTGGGAGCGCCTCTGGACTGCCACCCACCCAGTCTTCCGAAGCACCTCAGGGCATGGCCTTCCAGTTTACCAATCCTAATACTGGAATCGTGGTGGACTTCTCTGGCGTGACAGAAACTTTCCACCCTCTCCCTACCATGCCGATTCACCAGAATCGCGTATTTCAGAACGGCGCAAGCCAGGGCATTGAGCGCTTGCATAATGTTCAAGATCGCACAATGGTCCCTCAGCCAAAGCGCAGAAAGACTCAGTCAGAAGCAGATCCTTCGCTGCCAGCCAGTAGTGTTTTCAGGTCAGCAAGTAGTGGCATGCTGTCGCAACACATCAGGCAGGAAAGAAACGAAGGCGCATCGCAACTGTCGCGCTTTTCCAGCCCCGGCGCAACTATTGACTTGACGGACGACCATGGGGCGCCTGAGGTAGTCCAGCGCAATGTTGGAGATGAAGAGGTCTGCTATGGCATGCTGGAGGGAGCTACCATTAACCTCCATGCAGTACCTGCGCCCAAACCAAACATGTTGTCGCTGAACGGCGACGGCTGGTGGCCGCAGATCAAAGTGTTGTTGAAGAGAACAGAAGGAGACCCAACCACCAAAATTTCAACTTGCGACTTCCAACACAAGCCCTTTGGGACGGTTGACGCCAGGACTGCTACTGGGTTGGCTGCCCTCATGGACAGAGCTGGCCAGTTTCGAATCCGTACCGACTGCCGAATTCCATACCGCAAGAAAGTCCCCGGAGAGCAGCCAGGCCAGCAATGCTCATATCACTGCAAGTTTGAGCTGATGCTCTACGGCCCGCGCAAGTTCGCCATGCAAATCGGCAATTTTCTTCAAGCCAAGAAGCTGAACCTTGTAAGCCCAGCTCGAGTCGAGTCGGGAGTCAAGGTTTTCAACCCGCTGGCCAGGGAGAACCGCCTGCTCCCTGTGGCCCGCTTTCAGAGACCCGAGCCTGCCCCTCAACAAAACACATACTACCAGCCTGCCGTTGTTCGGTCGGTGGAAGAGATAAGAGCGGAGGTTCTTGGTGTGTTTGATTCGCTTCCAAAATCCGATGAGTTGCCGGAGATGGATGCCGCCGAGATTATCGTAACACCATTGCTGAAGCATCAACGCCAAGCTTTGTACTTCATGACGAATCGAGAATCCGATCAGTTGCCCGATGCCGACAGCAAGGCCCTCATCACCTCCACTTGGCAACGGAAGCGGGATCAGCATGGAGTGGTGGGTTGGTATAATGTCGTCACAGAACAAAGTCTGCGGGAACCGCCACCGCCGATGCTGGGAGGCATCCTTGCAGATATGATGGGTTTGGGAAAGACGCTTAGCGTGCTCTCACTGGTCACCAAGACTCTGGATGAAGCAGAGGCTTGGTCACGGCTCGAGCCAGTTCAACCCAAGGTACCGGAACGAAAACCGCCGGCACATCATGAACTTCCTCGGCCACCACCTCTAGCTCTCTCACAAGTGCGGCGAAATGCCAAAACCACGCTTCTCGTGTGCCCCCTGAGTACCGTTACCAACTGGGAGGAGCAGATGAAGCAGCACATCAGACCCGGCGCCATTTCCTACTATATCTATCATGGTCCCAATCGTATCAAGGATCTTGCGCAGCTTGCTTCGTTTGATGTTGTGATCACCACCTACGGGTCCATCACCAGCGAGCTGAATGCGCGCCTGAAGCAGAAGCGAGGAAAATATCCCCTCGAGGAAATTGGGTGGTTCCGAATCGTACTCGACGAGGCTCACACGATACGTGAGCAGGCCACTTTGGCGTTCAAGTCTATCTGTCGGCTGCAGGCAAACCGTCGGTGGGCGGTCACCGGCACTCCAGTTCAGAACAAACTGGAGGATCTTTCGGCATTGCTGGCATTTTTGCGTCTGAAGCCATTTGACGAGAAGAGCAAGTTCCAGCAGTACATCGTCCAACCTTTCAAAGCAGCAGATCCCAAGATCATCCCGAAGCTTCGCGTCCTGATCGATACCATCACGATTCGGCGTCTCAAGGACAAGATTGACCTCCCCGAACGGACAGATGAGGTTATCCGGCTGGAGTTCACCCCTGATGAGAGACGTGTCTACGACTGGTTCGCAAAGGCCGCAAAGGAGAGAGTGCAGGTTCTCACTGGACAAGGCATCGGTCAGAACCGCATCGTGGGCGGTAAAACCATGATCCACATTCTTCGATCCATTCTGCAGCTGCGCTTGATCTGTGCCTCTGGAAAAGACTTACTCAACGATGAAGATCTGGCCGAGCTTCAGGGAATGACACCGGATCAACCTATCGCCCTCGACAGTGACGATGAAGACGAAAACCAACCCGCACTTTCCGAGAAGAAGGCATACGAGATGCTTTATCTTATGCAAGAGGGCAATAGCGACAATTGTTACCGGTGCAACAATAAGTTGGTCGTCTCCGAGATGGATGATCCGGAGTCGGAACGACAAACCGATTTGATGGGCTACATGGTATCGTGCTTCCACGTCTATTGTCCTTCCTGCATGAAAGTCATGACCGAGTCACACGTCGAGATCCAGATTGATTGCGCGCCTTGTGCTCGTATCAACAAGGCCTCATGTGTGGAACTCCTTCGCAAGCGAGCCGACTTCGAGCACGAGTCTCGCCTGGCAAAGAAGGGAGGAACAGGCAAGATCATTGCCGATGGCCGCTACAGTGGTCCTCACACCAAGACGAGGGCCCTAGTCGAGGAGTTGCTCAAGGAAAAAGCCAAGAGTGAGATGAACCCTGACGAACCTCCATACAAGTCGGTGGTGTTTTCCGGATGGACTTCGCATCTTGACCTGATCGAGATTGCCCTTGATGGCGCCGGTATCACCCACACCCGTTTGGACGGCAAGATGACTCGAACGGCAAGAAACGCCGCTATGGATGCGTTCCGAGAGGATCCGAACGTCCAAGTTATTCTCGTCAGCATCATGGCAGGCGGCTTGGGTCTGAACTTGACGTCCGGAAACAGCGTTTTCGTGATGGAGCCCCAGTTTAACCCTGCGGCCGAGGCTCAAGCGGTTGACCGTGTCCATCGTCTCGGTCAGAAGCGTCCCGTAAGGACGGTTCGCTATATCATGAATGACAGTTTCGAGGAGAGCATGATTCAGCTTCAGGACAAGAAGAAGAAGCTTGCCGCGCTCAGCATGGATCGCGAGGCTTCAGAACGGGTGGCTGGTCAGGGCGATGCCGCTAGGCAGCGCTTGATGGACTTGCGCAGTCTTTTCAAGTAAGCTGGCTGTCGCGGCTTGTTTTGTGGGGGTGTTGGTTCAGCTCGGCGCGCGTTTCTTTCAAAAAAATAAAATAAAAAATTTTGGAGGCTCCTTCACGTCGTCGTCATATCTGTGTGGCTGGAAGAACGGAGCTTTTGAGCGAGGATGACTGTGTTGGGACTTGACACTTTCTAGCAAGTTTCTTTCACGAAAGAGTTGACCTGTTGTCGTCGACGACGCAATTCCTTGCGCTTACGACATTATAGATGTCTCCTGCGTCATCGAAGGGAGTTTTATACGGCTCTCAAATTTCTTTGCTTCCCACGAGTTTTCCCAACCATCTACGAGCCGCTCTTCACACTACCACATCCATCCAAATCTCCCATATCGACGGCCGATCATCCCACCCCAAGTTGCCGAGCAGGACAGTGATTATCCAAGGTGACTCGTCGGAAGATACGCTTGCTTCAGTCTCGATGATCAACATCTTTACGTATCAGCATTAGGAGGACGTTTCTTCATGCGGGGCTAGACCGGGTTGGGAGGATTTTTCTCATATGGTTTATACAGCATTTTCAGGCGCTGGGGTTTCTTTCCGAGGCATGCATTATGAGTATGACCGCACGGCATGGCAAAGGATGGGAGAGGAGGCTGCATTTCACGATGGGGTTCAGTTGAAGGGTGGATACATATTCGGGCGTTTATTTTCATTTTTCTTCATGTTTGTTTGTTTCTGCGTTGGGGAATCATGGAAGATATCATCTTCGGGTATCTAGTAGTTTTTCTCGACCAAGTTATTCCCCGCTCAATCAGTTATGTAGATGGATGAGTTCGTATCTTTCTCAGGTATCTTTTCTCTACGCGTTTGCTTTTTATTCACTTGTGCTACTATTTGCTACTAGATCGGGCTGGGGCTGGGGACGGACTTAGACCTGCGTTGCTTTTTTTGCTTGCCCCCTTTTTTTTTTTTTTTTTTTTTTTACTACGGCATGACTTGGTCGAGACAGCATGAATTCATGAGGCAAGTAACATGATGGAAGGGGTACGGGATGGTTGCTGGTGCATTAGGTATCGTGCGACGGGTTAGGAAGCATGCCTACTTAAATACCTTGCTACTCAGATCAGTACTGACGTTAACTTTCTCATGATACTACACTCGTGGCAACGTTTTCTGGTGGTGGAGGATGGAAATGCCCCTCGGTCGGTAGCTGGCAGAGAGAGACGATGAAGATAATATAAAAGCATCCTAATACAAGTATGCAAACTCTCTCGTTGTAAGTCTTTTGAAGTTTGTCTGTATTCATAACTCATCAAAAAGCCAGCGCTTGTGTGTTCCAAAAACTCCATACATCATGACCACATACCCCGACTTGAATAGATAAGGTATTTTGAAACTGAGACAACACCAGTGTACCCTATTTGAACAAGGAGAAACCGAGTCGAAGAGATGTGTGCTCTGCTCAGCTCAAAAGAAAACAACATCCTCCTCCCCCCAACCCAGTCCCCGTAGCGTTTCCTCAACCAGCCTTTCCAGCCCGTGCGGTCCGCAGACTAGTACCATTGTCCTCCCTTTTTCTTCCGGTGCACCAACCTCTTGCTCGAAGAAAGATTTATCCATCCTCCCCTTCCGCCCCGTCCAAGATGCTTCTGGCCTGCTGAGGGAGTATAAAACTTTACACCTGTCAGGATTTTCCGCCGCCATTTTGTCCAGGGCAGGTTTGCAGAGGATGTCCTCTTCCACTCTGTTCCCATCGAGAACTAAACATTCCGGCCCGATTGGTTCGGCAAGGACTGCGCGCAAGACTTGGAAGATGGGGGTTATCCCGCTCCCGGCGCAGACCATTATGAATTTTTTTACTTGTCTCTCTTTTCCGTTGAGGGCACATTTCCCCGCAGACAAGTACTCGAATTTCCCAACGGGGCCCTTGAACTCTACGGGGTGACCAAGGGGTAAGCTGTCTAGTGCCTGGGTCATTTTCCCCCCTGACATGGAGGGGCTGTCGTAGTAGATTTTGACGAGCAAGTCAAGTGTGCCGGTCTGAGAGCCAGGGGAGAGGGGGGTGTAGGCACGGATTATGGCTTCGCGGGACACGGGGTCGCGGAGGCGGACGAGGAGGTGCTGGCCTACTGGAAGACCTATAGCCTGAGAGGGAGAGGAGAGGGAAAAGGAAAAGATTTTGGTGTCGGAGGAGACTTTGGTTTTTTGAGATAACGAGGCGTGGAGCCATTTCTTGGGGTGGAGGAAGAGGGGGGAGGGGGAGGAACTGCCTGAGGAAGAAGAAGGGGAAGAGGGGGAATTGAGGAGGGAAAGGGAGGAGGGGGGGAGGTAGCCTATGTGGTATGAGGGCATCATTGCTTTTGCGTTCTCGGAATCTGGGAGGTGGTTAGTACAAAAGACAAATAAAGGGGGAATAAAACAAGAAAGGGGGGAGGCAACACGAGGGGTGGATAAAAGGGGGGGGGGGGGGGGGAACAAGGGGAAGGGGACAACCGGGGGGGATAGAAGGGGAGGAGTAAGAAAACAAAGGGAATGGGGACAAAACAGAAAAAGAGGGAAAGAAGAACAAGGGGAGAGGGGGAAAAACGTACGAATAGCCAAAAACTCTTCAGAAATATCCTGAGCAGCGGCATTAATGATAGAAGCCGCACCACCAGGATGTCCCTCCAGGAATTTTGTCCCGTCGTATACCTGCCCGTTGACAATAAACCACGGCTCTTCTTCCCCATCATGGGCGCGGAACTCTTCTAGAGAAATCTCCCTTGACAACGCCGCGGGGTCCATCATGCAAATCTCTTTCGCCGGTTCTTCTGCCACCGTCTCGGATTCGTCACCGGAAACTTTTTCTCCCCAGAAGCCATTTGTCAAATTACCCCCTTCCTTCTTGACGCGCTCCATCCACCCGCCCGGCAGCAAAGCTGGCTGCGTGGGGTGTTCAAACCACAGGGAATTAGAGTGGGCGTCTTTGTGGATCACGACGCGGTACCAGGGGTTATTCATCATGCCCAAAACGCTCCAGTACATATCCCTCGGCTGAACCATCATGGAGTCGTCCATTGCCCTGATGAGGACGTCTTTGGCGTTTTGGAGTGCTGACAGAGGGAGGGAGAGGTCCCAGAAACACCAGCAGAAGGAAGCTTCTCGCCAGGTGAGGTCGACTTTGCCGCCGTAGAGGGTTTCGCCGTCGGGGGCGTTGCGGTATCGGTCTTCTGGATAAGAAATGTTGGCTAACAGCCAAGTCTTGCCTTGGTCCAACGTGACTTCGAGACGGGTAACACGTTTCCCACCGCCGGCGTAGGCGTACCCTTTGAAGGTATATGTTTCTTCAGCAAGAGAAACCCGCTCGTTATGTGCAGGGTAGCAAGTCGCGCTGTTGGT
Source organism: Podospora australis (assembly GCA_033296905.1). NCBI lineage: Eukaryota > Fungi > Ascomycota > Sordariomycetes > Sordariales > Podosporaceae > Podospora > Podospora australis. Next base: position 1,265,453 of record MU864350.1, read on the forward strand.
ATTAAGATCGTAAATAGCGTATCTCTCATCTTTCCAGGTGTCCGGTACATCAGCGCTGGCTTCGGGGCTGATCATGGTCGGTAAGACGCGGTTATCGTAGATATGATACCAGTTATCACTCGGCGCAGCCGTAACAATGATTCTCTTCAGCCACTTCACACTGCGCCCGCCGATTTGCCCCGGGATCACAATCCGAAGAGGTTTCCCGTGGTCCGGGTGCAGAATTTCCCCGTTCATCTTGTAAGAAACCATCATGCCCCTCTCCGAGTCCATCGCCCAGTTGAGTTTTACGGAAGTGCCATAGTACCCGTTGGGAAGCTTGTCTGCGCCTTCGAAGCAGACGTACTTGGCTCCCCGCTTAGGGACTGCCCTCGACAAGAGATCTCCCAAGCTGACGCCGGTCCAGAGGGCAGTAGATAGACCGGCTGCACCCCAGGAGAACCCCTTGGTCTTGCGGACGACGTTTTGTTCCTTTCGGCGGTTGCCGGCGCAGACGAGGGTGATGGGGTAGGTTACTTGTTCATAGTCCTGGATGAGTTGTCTCAAGGTGAGTTTGATGGGGTGTTCGACCATGCCCTCGACGGTGAATTCCCAGTCCAAGACTTCGGAATCCAAGACCTGGGGGACGGGGCCGTGGTTGCGGACATAGTGGAGATCCTTTGTGGTGAGGAAGCCCTCGTCGTATAAGTCTTTTAGGGGAGCTTCTACGTTGAAGGGGTGGACACCGGTGAGGCGGATGAGTCTGGGGTCTCGCTCCACGTGGTTATCGGGGGTTTTGAGGTCTTCTGGCAAGACTAGGTTCTGTCTGGGCGTTGGTGGTAGGGGATATAGTGGGGTGGATGGTTGTGATGGTGACGATGAGGACTGGGACTGAGATGTACTGGACTCGAGGTCGTCTTCTGCCAGTTCTGGTGGTGATATGACAAGGCCGTCTTTGTCGTATTCGTAAAAGCTCCGGGGGACACTGTCGGATTGCACTTCTTTGATTTGAAAGGTGAGGGTTGTCCCATCGAGTGGGGGAGCTGGTGAGGATGCTACTTCCATGATGTCAAATTTTTGGTTATAAGTGGCTGAACAGGGGGTGGCACTGAAATAGCAATGGAAGAAGAAAAGAGATGATCAGACTATCTAGATCGGAAAGTCCGGGGAGAGAGAACATATACATCTAGATCGATAGATATAGGCAGGGGAGCGACATAGCTATGAGACAATTGTGCAGGAAGCAAAAGAAGCCACAGACGTCCCCGCGAGAGATAGAGAGGCAACCTCTTCGTCTTTCAAGGTACAAGCGAGGTACTCCGTGGAAATGTCGGCACGGCACAATCTATCTCATCGTTGTTTGCTTCTCCGGAGCGTGGGAACGAGAGGGCCGGGAGGGTAGCAGCCGCGATGATAGCGGCGGCTCCTATGCAGTCATTACTACCTAGCATCTTTAGGTCATGAAATCGTCCCTAATCCAAATCGACGGGTCAGGTACATAAGCTTCATCCCATCTTTTTTCGGCCATGGAGAGAGTGTATCCCTTGTTGTGTCCCTGAAGTTTATCGATGTCGCGCGCGCGCTGCCACGGCCTAGCCTTTTTCGCCTTGGGATGGGGGAGATGGACGATCTCCATGGCTTCTAGAGATAAGAAACTTCGCAATGATTGCACAGTTTTTGAGCCTACAAAACACATCCTTCCAGATCAGGCTCGCCTCTCTTCCGCGGATATGTCATGGTCGAGTTAGTTCATGGGAACGGATGCCGTGTGGGAAGTCTTATCGAGCTTTGACATTGAGATGCAACCGACAAATCAGAGAGCGTGATAAGCTGGCCCACCAAGAGATAAACGGAGATACTTGAACAGCAGCTGGGGTCCAGACACAGCTCCCGGCCAAGACTTGTGGAAGGATTTAAAGAAGGGCTGGTCCGTTCTGTTTTGTGTTTCTAACTTTTCCAGATTTTGCGGAAATGTTTTTGGGCAATTCTCAGTCATTTGCTTCCTGCTTTCGTGCGTAAAGTCAATATCTTTCTTCTCTGTAGCCCCCACAGTCCCGTCTCGATTTCGATCAATGGAGATAGATGATCTGTTCCATGATGCCCGCCCCGGGGGCGCCCCCACGGATTTGAAGAGCCACTCGTGCCACTTGGAGCATTTGTTGAAGAAGAAACGCAAACGAATGACAGGGGTTCTCTGCTTGTCTGCCGAGACATGACGTCTCCGGCTCCATTCCCGTGCCAAGACGCGGGCCGATTTCTTCAAATGTTTCCATTGTTCGAGGCCCAGGGCACGCTGGACTGGAGCTGTTTGGAAATGCAAGTGTCAAAATCAATGTTTGAAACATATCGTTCTCTTTTGCATCGAGATGTTATAACTCCATCTTATCTGCCTTCTGAGCTGAGGATTCGTTTCGCCCGTCATCACCAGTCTCAATTCAAAGCTCATGGTTTGCTCACCTGATCCATCCGGCTTCCATATGCTCTCTAGAGAAAATGAGATGTCCAGTAAAGGTAGGCAGGCAGGCATTCTGCAGAATGACTTCTTTGATAAGCCCTCGAACCATCAAGAGCAAGAGGTCTGAGACATGGTCGATGAGAAGCACCAGGTGTTGCTCATCAGGGAATGCGGAGGGTAATTAGCATCAGGGCTGATGGTAATCAAGTAGGCAAACCCTAACCCTAACCCCTTATTGCCGATGAAGAGCATGAAGCTTGACGTACCCGTCCGCTGAGAAGTTAGGGTTGAGGATGAAGAACATGGAAACTTTGGAGACTTTCTTTTTTTTTTTACTCCAGTGACACCAATTGCACCTAAAATATGTCGTGATCCAAGCATGTGGTCCCTCCGGCGTGGTGTTGGTGTTGCGGGGCTGGGTCACTGCTCCGTTGGTTCCTGCGGGGCGCTTGACCCCCGGAAGCCAGGCACTACAGTAGAGAATTAACCTGTGCCTCGATTTCTGGTGGGGGAGATGCTTTTTGAGGAATTCACCGAGACCCGATATCAATTATCAATTCCGTCACCGGACCCGTCCTTATTGCCTTTCGATCACGAATCAAAGTAAGAAAAGTTAAAATTCAGTCTGAACAAGACAACGAAAATCCTCTCGTCTCTGGCCTGCCCGACAAACTTGCCAGAGGTTACAAATCGGCTTTGACTGGCCCTCCGAGGCTTGCATTCCTACGTCACGTCACCGATGCCTTCTTTAACTGATGGGGATTGTCGATTTCGGTTCTTGAACCCTTAGCAAAGCATATCGATATTCGAATGCCAGTGCCGTACAAATTGATATTTTCTACAATCACCATACGCCTAAAACAGACCGACCGAGCATCATGGACCGCGCACGCAGGCGTAAGTTGCGAGCCGAAATTGCGAGATGCTGCTGATGCGCCTCGTGTAGCCATCACGGCCTTCAATCAAGTTCCAGTAATCAACTGACATGTTATATCAGGCGAGCTGCGTGAGCTCAACCAGAGGGCTTGGAATGGCGAGACCGGTAAGCAAAAAAAGCAACAAAAAAAAAGCATCTGTCGTGTAGCAACATACCGACCGTTCCAAGCTTTGAACAGCTGTTGATTCATGTGATATCTGGAAAATAGATCTCTTCCCAGTGGGAAAGTCCCTCGACTCGACCATGAAGAAGAATACTGCCTTCATTAAACGCCTCCGAACTGCCATTACTCCCGCGACCTTAAATACCTTCCTCCAAGAGATCAAGACGGTCAGCTTATCCAAGTACCTTTCCGAGATCGTCTCCGCCTGCTACGAAGGCCTGTGCAAGCTCAAGTCCTCCGGCGAGATCGAAGCCGGTGTCGAGATTGTCAGCGCGTTACACCAACGCTTCGGGCCGACCGAGTTCACGACATTTTTGGGATGGCATCTTGGCAAAGCAATGGCCACTCCCGACAAGAACGCACTGAAGGCGTTATCACCTGAGGCCAGGGAGAAGGAAGAGAGGGATAGACTGTCACGGCAACGCGTCCTCCTCCGAGTGGTTACCGAACTCTGGCTTGTTGGTATTTTGCGGACTCTCGACGATATCAAGCGCCCCGACGATGTCACAAACGGAACGACTGTGAAGCCTGCAGAGATAAAGTCTCGTGCTTCTGCAAAGGGAGGCAACGCCGAGCCCTTTCCGTTGGAGGTTTTGAAGGATCTACTGGGCCACGACCGTGAGCATGCCAACCTGCCGCTGCTCGTTATTTTTGCAAAGACATTCAGTTGGGACATTTTGGGGGTCAAGGCAGCTGGATCAGATGGCCGCAAAACAGTTGGAGAGGACGGAGTCACAAAGGGCGACGATGCCACCGACGAGCAAGAAGACAGCGCTGTCGATTCCCCAGACGACGTCCCGTTTACATCGCCCGAGTTGCAGGAGCGCTTTAGGAACGTGCTCAAGCGTTACTTTGAGGATGTCAAGGGCCATCTTGTTCGGGATCAGAAGGCTATCTACAACCAGTCCCGCAAGAATGCCGAGGCCTATGTGAAGTCAGGTGAGGTTTTCGAAGACCGCCAAGCCAACTTCGAGAAGCAGGTCAAGGCCCAAGAACGTCTGGTCTCCAATGCTCAGGTCATCGCTGATGTCATTGGGGCCGAGATGCCCGATCTCAGAGATGATGACGATCCGTCTGCGAATGCGAACGGCTCGATCGGTATCGTCAAGGCTGGAGAGTACCTCCGAGGGCAGGGAGATGGCTCGGGCATCTGGGAAGACGAAGAAGAGCGTCGTTTCTACGAAAACCTGGTCGATCTCAAGGGCAAGGTCCCTGGTATTCTTCTCGAGGAAGTCAAGAAGAAGAAGGCCGACACCGATGAGCAAGTCGGCAAGAAAATCGACCCTGCCGAGATTGAAGCCGCTAAGGCCGAGTCCGTGGCAGAGGAGCAGTCCATGGCAATTGCCAACAAGACCATCGGTGCTCAAGTTGATGCCCTCTTGGCTCGGCTGCCTGAATTGACCAACAAGGACGCCATTGACCAGACTGCTATTGACTTCTGCTATCTCAACTCCAAGGCCTCCCGCAATCGGCTCATCAAGGCCCTCACAGACGTTCCCAAGGGCCGTGGCGACTTGCTCCCTAGTTGGTCCCGGCTTGTCGCAACCCTCGGACAGTACATGCCAGACATTCCGAAGGGACTTGTCGACTATCTCGATGCCGAGTTCCGCAGCCTGCAGCGTCGCAAGGAGAAGGAATTCTTGGGTCAGGTCAGACTTGGAAATATTCGTTACCTTGCTGAGCTGACCAAGTTTGGTATTGTACCTGAGCATGTTGTCTTCCATTGCCTCAAGGTCAGCCTCGATGACTTCTCGCGGATGAACATCGAAATCATCTGCAACCTGTTGGAGAACTGTGGTCGTTACTTGCTGCGCAACCCCGAGACCTCCCCTCGCATGGCCTCGTTTCTTGAGACCCTCCAGCGGAAGAAGTCTGTGCAGCATATCGGACAGTCAGAGCGTATGCTCATCGAGAATGCAGTCTACTACGTCGATCCTCCCCAGCGCCCAGCCATTCAGCAGAAGGAGAGGACGCCCATTGAGCTGTTCGTCCGGAAGCTGATGTATACTGATCTTACTAAGCGTAACTACAGTAAAATCCTTCGCCAGATCCGCCGGCTTCACTGGGAGGAGAAAGAGGTACGTGTATATATTTCGTTCGCTCTATATGTCAGCCATCCATACTGACACGCTTAGGTTGTTGCTGTTCTCCACAAGGTCTTCTCCAAGCCCGGCAAGGTCAAATACGGGAACGTCCACCTTCTTGCGATCGTTCTCAGTGCCCTCTATCGCTACCATGCCGAATTTGTCGTCGGTGTTGTGGACTCCGTGCTTGAATCCATCAACTTTGGCCTCGAGCGGAACGAATTCCAGTTCAACCAGCGTCGTGTAGCCGAGGTGAAGTACTTGGGGGAGCTTTACAATTACCGCATGCTCGAACATCCCGTAATTTTCGACGTCATGTACAAGATCATGACCTTTGGACATGGTGGACCACCGGTTCCCGGTCGCATCAACCCCCTTGATCTTCCTGATGACTTCTTTCGCATTCGTCTGATTTCTACTATCCTTGAGACGTGCGGCATGTTCTTCAACAAGGGCGCCGCTGGTAAGAAGCTGGATTACTTCCTCTCGTTCTTTCAGTATTACATTTACTGCAAGGATCCGTTGCCCATGGATATCGAGTTTCTCGTCCAGGATATCTTCACATTGACGCGGCCGCAGTGGAAGCTCGCTTCCAACCTTGAAGAAGCTTCCAAGGTCTTCCAGTTGGCCGTTGCCCAAGATCAGAAAACTTCCGGTCTCGACAAGGTCGTGGAACAGGATGACCGGACCAGCGCAATGTCGAGCGACGATGAGAACGGCGATGATCTCCAGCTGGATGAGCAGGATGATAACGATAACGATGCATCGGACGATGGAGAGGCAGAGGTATGCACAAACGCTCCGAAGACAGCTAAAGGAACATCTACCAACCGAGGCCGTAACCTGCAGGATTATGAACAGAACGGATCCTACCAGCACAGCGAATCCGAAGAGGAAGCTATCGTGGTTACCCGAGAAGAGGAAGAGGTCGACCCTGAAGACGAAGCGGACTTTGAGCGTGAGTATGCAAAGATGATGGCTGAAAGCTTTAGCGATACCCGGAAATTCGAGCGCAAGCCCCAGTTCGACATCCCCCTCCCGGTCAGACCCAAGGCCCGTGAAGCTGGTGGTGCCAATGAGACCACCGATGCTCCCGCGGCTAGCTCAGACGGGAAAATGGCCTTCTCACTGCTTACCAAGAAGGGAAATCGTCAGCAGGTGAGTGTTCTAGAATGAAGGTGACTGGGTTGACGCGGTGCCTGTTGCTAACATATACAAGACACGGACCGTTGAACTTCCCTCTGACTCCAACTTCGCCGTCGCCTTGATCAACCAACGCCAGGCTGCCAAGGAGGAGCAACAACGGATCAAGAACCTCGTTCTCAACTACGATCTCCGTGAGAACGAAGAGCATGATGGTGAATCGCACCTGACACCCCTCCAAGAGAACACCAATATTTATTATCTTCGTACTACAGGAAACGACAAGACGAACTCGTACCACCATCATAACCGCCTTGACAATAAGATGGCCAAGGAACGTGGCGGACAACGCGTTCGCAAGCTTCAGCTCAGCGACGTCGATTGGTATGAACACCCCGGCAGACGCCCTCCCAAAATTGAAGCCTCTACAGTGGATGTCCCGGATACCAGTTCAAGCATGGCTGCAGCCAGCTGTGGATCAATGGATGGTCGACCTTCCGGGAAGCCGGGAATGAGACGCATGGCGGCCGGCAATCGTCGCATGCTATCTGCCTCGAGCGGATCGCAGGGAGGTCGCTCCCGGAGGCGCCACTAGAGACTGACTTACAGACACGGAACAAATTGCTAACCGTAACCTGTTGCGGCCAACTCATAATAGGACATGATGCGGAATTGTGCGGCCGTGGTCAATTACCACGGATCTATCCACCTTGACCGTCAACAAAAGCTTAGCAAGCTTTTCCAGTTACAACGAGGCAACAGCATCCTAGTTTGCTTGCGTAGGTTCCTACATGCAGACGACACAGCTAACAACCTTCGGCCTTGAGAACAACCGGAGCACGGTGCATGCTAACCTTTGGCAACGCCCAATTGATGTTGTGGAAGTGGATCAGGCTATCAACCCCTTTTCGAGAGTGTTGAGCAGCGATATTCAGCAACTCGATGGAGTTTGCCGTGAGGAGCAAAGACACATGACTGCTGCATCGTTGCAGTGTTTCAGCGGCAAGCAAAAGCGTGGCATGGAGAGCGAGTGGAACAGCAGAAAAGACCCTACCAGCCACCAACACCAGGGGTTGGTGCGGTACGGTGTGGTAGCGCTGGACGGAGGAGCTTTGTGCAAGAGGTGCACATGTTACAGATTGCTCGCAAGGGGCTTGCTCTGAGTTTGAGGAAGAGAAAAGAGCAGTGCCTCCCAGGAGCATCAAAATTACTTCTCCATGGCTCCTGAGAGGAAGCATCTGGGCGGAGGTTCATCAAAGACTTTGCTACCTATCTTTGTCCAAGTATTACAAGAAAACGAGCGTGGTATCACAACAATAAATTGCATCTCCACTAACTCCTACTCTCGACGGTGAGTTTGTTTTCCTTCGGCAATAGGCGATGACGAATCGGCTACGGCGGGTAAACTGATCTGGAGAATTGTGCAAGGTGGGTTCCATTCGGTGATACTGCGCATGGAGTGGCGTACTGGCTGAGAAAATAAAGTGTTCTAGAATGACGATCAGCCTCCAGCTGGTGTTACTACATGGAGTACGTAGCATCCCATCCCGTTTCTTGACTTTTCGTGGCGGTCTCGGCAGATTTGCTTGTTTTGTTTTCTTCCCTCCTCCAACCTGAGTAGCACCAAGTGTTATAAAATTATACTCTTGACTGGCCGAACAAGCCGTGTGCCGACATCCGCACGGATATTAATGATGATGACTATTCTTCTACATGTGCATCGCGAGACAGGCAGGTAAGATACCTCTGTGAAGCGAGAAAAAAACAAGCACCACAAGTCCTGGACAAGCACCGCACAAGAATTTCTTGGGTTACATGGCGATGAGTTGGACGTCTTGTTTCGATGTCACGGACACTTCTAATGGAAGACTTTAGGATTCTCGACGAAGACACATGGTTCAAAAGATCTGCTTTTGAAGTAATACTGACCTTAAATCTCGAGTCCAATTGAAGATATCCACGGTTGAAGCTAAGGAGGGACTGGCGACAGCTTGCGCCTTCCACTCGATGCTCCTCCAAAAACGAATGATTCTCTGAACATTTCAGTCAGATGGCACTTCCCGGCTCTGGTTGCCCTCGTGGGCAGAAACGGTCCCATGCGCACCGAATGTTCCCTCAAAGCACAAAATCTTGGAAAAATACCATCATGATCCGGTCAATCTTCTCGTTCCATCCTGCCCCCAGGGATGCGGCGGGTCGCAACTTCGGCGCATCTTCTCCTCACTCTGGGTCTTGAGAGGCTATTCTCAAGTCTCTTTATTTGGACGGGTTTTGGACTGAGGCTTTCTTGGGACTTGGATCACTTCTTGCAGCTAGCTTGTGTTCGAACTTTGCAGGTTACACGGATCAGCATATTGCCTTCACCACAAGCACTTACATATTTTAGCACTACATTTCGACTTTGCTGGTATTGTGGTCTCCTCGTTCTTTGGGGCTCTAGCCTTTCCTTTCTCGGCAGACCCGAGATTTTGGCAAGGCAAGTGTTGACATCTTTGTGTGTCGGCACAGAGAAGTTGAAGTGTTGCCGGCTAAAACCAACCCATCTAATTTCTAGATATTAGAAGATCATCCACCTGCCATCCGGCCTGGCCCCAGGCATACGTAACCACCGCGGTTCCCACCTCATCTCGCAATTAACGAAACTTTTCTCTCTCTCGTCGGTTCTTCCGCTGGCCTGGGTTGGTCTTTTCGTAGGGGTTGCGGTGGTGGTGGTGTGGTATGGTGTAGTGGTGGGTGGTGGTCGGTGGTCGATGGTGGTGAGCTTTTCCCGGGTTGCACCTCTGTTCCTGGGTTGTGTTCCATTCTCCCTCCCCCCTCTTCGAAGAAGAGAACAAATAAGGGAAAGGGAAAAGTCTTTGGCAAGGGTCTTGCAGAAATATTTCTTTTTCTAAAGAGTTCGGAGCCCGGAAATCTCAGGGAGAAGCTTCCTTCAACCTTCTTTTTTCTCTTTCAATACGGAGGGAGAGGCTGGGCAGCTGCAGGTTTCCGTTCGCCTGTGCAACTACCCGTCGACCGCCGCCTCACCGACACGGATAGCTGCAGCAGGGCAAGACTTCTCCAGCTTCGACTTTGTGCTGCCCGATCTCTTGGGCGGTCAAGGGATATTCTGGAAGGGGTGGTATTCTCGACACCTTCTCGGGACAACAGCATCATAGGAAGCCATATCGGGTTGCTTCTATAACTTCACTTCTTGGTTGAAACCTCTGCTTCAAGATGGCGAGTTATGATATTACAGAGCCATGGCCAGTCAATGAGGTAGGTTGTTGCTGCAATCACTTGTGTCGTCTTACTAGCGATGCTGATGGATTTGACAGATCATCTACACCGCCATTGTTGGGCTGCTGATGGTTGCTGCACTTCTCGAGTGGTTCCTGTGGATAGCTGCCTTCATGTACTGCCTAGTGAAGGTCTTTCTCAAGGCTGAACACTGGACTATTCGTCTTTTGGCAGTGCTTGTGGGAACAGCTTTCCTATTGCTCAGGTAAGATTTCTGACCTCCATTTGACCATCCACCCCCAATAAGTATCAGAGAGCTGACATTGCGTCAGGTTCATCTTTTTACCCATCATGATCGTCACGTTACCCCTGCCAAGCCAGATTGTCAAGATATGGCCCGTCGCCATGGTCAGCTTCCTCCAGTGGTTTGCCTTCTACAGCTTTGCCGGTCTTCTTACTGTTCCCTGGCTCTTTTGCGTCTATCAAATCGTCACACACCAACTTGGTAGAACGAAGCGCATCAAGCAAGTACTCGACGAGGTATCTGCTCCGAAGGTCGTCATTGTCATGCCCTGCTTCAAGGAAGAACCAGAAGTTCTCATCACCGCTGTCGATTCGGTGGTCGACTGCGATTACCCGCCCTCCTGTATTCACGTCTTCCTCTCTTTTGATGGCGACCAAGAAGACGAGCTCTATCTGAACACGATCGAGAAGCTTGGCGTACCCTTGACCTTGGAATCGTATCCGAAGAGCATCGATGTCACATACAAGGCCGCCCGGATCACCGTCTCCAGGTTTGCCCACGGCGGCAAGCGTAACTGCCAGAAAATGACGTTCAAGCTCATCGACAAGGTGTATCATGAATACCTCAGAAGAAACGACAACCTGTTCATTCTCTTCATTGACTCGGACTGCATCCTAGATAGAGTCTGCTTGCAGAATTTTGTCTACGACATGGAGCTCAGCCCTGGAAACAGAAGAGACATGCTGGCCATGACCGGTGTCATCACCTCAACAACAAAGAAGCACAGTCTGATCACACTTCTTCAGGACATGGAGTATATACACGGCCAATTGTTTGAACGAACGGTAGAATCGGGCTGCGGAGCGGTAACTTGTCTACCCGGTGCCCTTACTATGTTGCGCTTCTCGGCGTTCCGACGTATGGCCAAGTACTACTTTGCCGACAAAGCGGAACAGTGTGAGGATCTGTTCGATTTCGCCAAGGGCCATCTTGGAGAAGACAGATGGTTGACACATCTGTTCATGATCGGCGCTAAGAAGCGTTACCAAATCCAGATGTGCACCTCAGCCTTCTGCAAAACCGAAGCCGTCCAGACGATGCGGTCGCTTATCAAGCAAAGACGTCGGTGGTTTCTGGGTTTTATTACCAACGAAGTCTGTATGTTGACGGACTGGCGGTTGTGGAAGCGCTACCCGATCCTCATTCTTGTCCGGTTCATGCAAAATACGATCAGAACAACAGCCCTGCTGTTCTTCATAATGGTCCTGGCACTTATGACGACCACTAAGAAGGTTACCGACCTTCCCGTGGGGTTCATCGCTATTTCCCTTGGTCTGAACTGGCTCATGATGATATACTTTGGGGCCAAGCTGCGGAGATACAAGATTTGGCTGTATCCCATGATGTTCATTCTGAATCCATTTTTCAACTGGTACTACATGGTTTATGGCATCTTCACGGCGGGCCAACGAACCTGGGGTGGCCCACGAGCAGATGCCGCAACGGCCGACACGACTACGACTGCTCAGGAGGCAATCGAACAGGCTGAGAAGACAGGCGATGACTTGAATATTGTACCCGAAACATTTATTCCGGCGGCACAGGAAAGAAAGGGTACGGAGAAGAAGGATGCCAGTGGTGTCAAGAGATCCAAGAGTGTCTTGCAGCCACCCGACAAAGTTGTTGGCAAGTTCGCGGCACCTGAACGAACTCCAAGTGGCTGGTATCAGCATCCGGATGACTCGATGGCGAGCGTTGGTGTCCTCGCAGGTTCTGCGTTTGGTGAGAGCAAGGGGAAGCTTCAGCACCGCGACTCCTTTGACAGCACCTTTTCCGCACAGACTGGCAGCCAATCGGTGTACATGCCACGCAGGGTTGAGAGTATCATGGGTGACGAAGATCGACGCAAGTACGAACTTGCCCAGGCAAGTCAAATCAGCCAATTTGCGAACAACTCTAGAATTTTTCAAGGCCCACCGCCAGGCCAAGTCTATGAGGTTCCAGAATCCGAACTCCAAAGGGCAGGTTTCACAGACCCGTTGGAGCCGAGTCCTGGCTCTCCGACACACCGACGAGTTATGAGCAGCGGGAGTGTCACTTCGGGAAACTCTTCACAAGAACAACACGGGACGTCATCTTCGCTGGACTCTAACAGAACAGCTCGACAACCACTCGTGCCTCCGTCGGCTTCGGCTTCTCACTCGGGAAGAAGCCCACTCAGCCGAACAGGCTGGATGCGCGCATCGACCACAGATGAAGTCGAAGGGGAAATTGATCAGTCTATGGGTCTCAGCCCGCGTACGTCTGCTCGAAGACCAGGCCAAGGAGGTCCAAGTGGTAACCACCGATAGTTGAGGGCGGCGACCAGGCGAGTAGGCTTTGCTCAAGCCGGCAGAGGAGGCCCCATTGAAAGAGATACACAAAGGTTAATTGCCAGACCTGGACCGTGTCCGACATCCTCCCGGGGAAGGCATTTTGTGATAGAGAGGCCTGCGCTGTCTCGCTACCCCGGCCAACAACTTCGAGAGCGATTCGGGGGTATCTGATTCCGGAAGCATCTGGTGCTTGTATTCAGTAATGGACTTTACGACTTTTGGAGTGATACGGTTTGAGGAAGACGATTTTTGGGACTTTTTGGACGTCATCACTGCAACATATCAGATTCTCCCGCTGTGTATATGTACAAGACCCTTTCTTAGATTTGTTTGTTACTTTTTTGGCCGATCATATTGGACGACACAAAGAAGGACCAGTTTACAACACTATCTCCGCTGATAATATGGGCTCGCATGCTCCTCTGATGATACACCAGCGACTTACACGCACGTGCTGTGGACTATCTTGATGGACCACCAGGATGGCCTGTTTCTGGGTTACTTTGACAGCTGACGACGGGAATCTGACTCGATCTCTGGAGACTCTTGGAGATGGGGGTGTGCAGGAAAAAGTTCAAGAACCTCTCGGGCTGAGGTTCCTGCCGAGAAAAGGCCTGAGATTTACGTATTGCATCCAACGCTCGTGGGTCTTTAAGGCTGGGCATGACAAACGGGTTGCTACAAGCCGAGCCTTTTGGCGGTTTGTAAATGGCTACGAGAAAACCACGAACGGGCATGTATAACTCGGTAGGTAGGACTTGAATCAAAGCCTGTACGCTGTAGTGTAGGACTTTTTCCTTCTCGTAATGGTTGTGTTTTGGAGGAACTGTCTAGAAGGAACTATTTTGAAGTTCCCAGATCTTCCAACAAGAAGTGCGATGTGATGTGATGGGAGGAACCAAGCAAGATACTTATATGTTGGGCATCGATTTTTCATGACCTGATTATTACTGGCGTTGTGTGTGCAAAAACAGGTAATAATAATACTTTACACACAAGACGTAACGACTTGTCTTTTTTTTCTCTTTTTTTCTTTCTTAAAGAACATGGGAATAGTATCATCCCTGAAAAGAAGACTCTTCGTAGAGAGTTTTGCAGAGGCTGATGACAATCGCCTGGGAGCTGATGTTATGCTATAGCGGGGCATATTTTGGCATTTACAAAAATGCAGAGGGGAAAGACTGAGAGGCTTGGCTTTTTGGCGGTGAGGTTTTGAAGAAAAAAAAAACCACAACTGCTTTTTGCTTGGCTTGCGGACAAGGTGGGGTGATGCACTTACACCACAGGTGTAAAAGTAACAACTGGGCTTATCGGGTTGCCTTATCGCATAGCCCCTCAATCTTGGCACAAAGATGGAAAAACAGCGGAGAACGATCAGTGTCGACTTGATGATGCAATCAATTTACTGACACTGAAAGTTGACAACTGTAAAGGGCTGCAGGAAAGTTCAGATGATGGATGGCTTGACAGGGCGAAAGGTTGCAGATAGACCGGGCGAAGTGCATGTTTGCCTTTCTCATACCTTTCTCGGCGCCTAAAAAACATGAAAACAACCAAAACAGTTTAATAATGTCACAAAGGGCGACACAAGAGAAAAAGAAGGAAAAATACAAGACCAGTCGAGAAACTTCTCCCAGGTTCTGGGGCAGTCTTGGCCCCTCTAAGGCACAGACGCCCGGGGGGCGCGGGGTTAATCATTTTTTTGGGGGGGGTGGCCCCCCCAGTCTGTCCCGCCTGCTCTCCCCCGTCAGGCTCATTTTTTGGAGGGGAATGAAAAAGCGTGTGAAAACCTGCGAATCCTTCTTGTGTGTGCTTGAGTGTGTATACAATACACTGGACCTACCACCTACTACTGTCCTAGTAATTTCGTAGCCACTGTCGGGCAACTTGTGTTTTTCAGAAATTTCTGCCGAATACACACCACCAACAAACGTTGAATCCATTTTCGAGACGACTTCTTAGAGAGATACACTGCAACTTCTTTTTTCACTGAAACAAAGTTGCTTCTCTTGACGACGAAAAACCTCCCTCTCTCCTCCTCCCACCTTATCCCACCACTACCACCGCCACATAAACATTGCCGGGTCTCGACTCGACTGGTGAGTTTTTGACAAAAACAACAACAGACCCTTCTTTTTGGCTTGACTTCGTGGCCATTTGTTTAACCAGTGGTTTCTTCTCGAACTATAGTGCCCCTTCTAACCGCCCATCATGAGTGTCGTCGGTAAGTTTTGCGCTTCCTCCCGTTTGCGGCTTCAACGCCCGCCTCCCTCCCTCCCCCAAGTGCCGGTGGTTGTATCTGCTGGCGCATTATGCTGAACAAGTCTTTTCTGTCATCTAGGTGTCGATTTCGGAACCCTTAACACCGTCATCGCTGTTGCGAGGAATCGGGGTGTCGATGTGGTACGTAGCTACCCCCCCTCCGAGTTCGTCGACGAAGCAGACTCGAGGACGAGGATATACACATGATATGATACATAAAGAGGAGAAGAGCGCATGGCTGACTGTTTTGTCACTTGAGAACAGATCACCAATGAGGTCTCTAACCGGGCGACTCCGTAAGTGCTACTTCCTTCACAACCCAATACCTAACCTAGGCTGCCAGAGCCTTGCGTGCGTTTGTTTGAATAGCCGCCTAACAGTCTGCGCAGGTCTCTTGTTGGCTTCGGCCCCAAGTCTCGGTATCTCGGCGAGCCAGCAAAGAACCAGGAGATCTCTAACCTCAAGAACACTGTCGGCTCCCTCAAGCGCCTTCTTGGCCGCACACTGAGCGACCCCGATACCCAGATTGAGCAGGAGTTCATCTCTGCGCCCCTCGTCGATATCGATGGCCAGGTCGGCGCCGAGGTTAACTACCTCGGAAAGAAGGAGAGGTTCACCGGCATCCAGCTCACAGCCATGTTCCTGAGCAAGATCAGGGCAACAGCCGCTGCCGAGCTCAAGCTGCCAGTAGCTGACCTCGTCCTGAGCGTGCCCGCTTGGTTCACCGATATTCAGCGCCGCGCTCTCCTTGACGCCGCCGAGATCGCCGGTCTCAAGACCCTCCGTCTTATCAACGACACCACCGCCGCCGCTCTCGGCTACGGCATCACGAAGCTGGACCTCCCTGCTGCCGACGAGAAGCCCCGCCGTGTTGCCTTCGTCGATGTCGGCTACAGCTCCTACACCTGCTCCATTGTGGAGTTCAAGAAGGGCGAGCTCGCCGTAAAGGCCACTGCTTTCGACCGTCACTTCGGTGGCCGCAACTTCGACAAGGCCATCGTTGACCATCTTCAGAAGGAGTTCCACGGCAAGTACAAGATCGACATCTTCTCCAACCCCAAGGCGCTCTGCCGCGTCTTCGCTGCCGCCGAGAAGTGCAAGAAGATTCTGTCTGCCAACCAGCAGGCCCCCGTCAACATCGAGTCGCTCATGAACGATATCGACGTTCGTGCGATGATCACCCGCGACGAGTTCGAGGCTATGGTCGAGCCCCTGCTTTCCCGCGCCCACACCGTTTTGGAGCAGGCCCTTGCCGAGTCCAAGCTGTCCAAGGAGGATATCGACGTTGTTGAGGTTGTCGGTGGTGGCAGCCGTGTCCCCGCCATCAAGGAGCGTATCCAGAACTTCTTCGGCAAGAACCTGTCCTTCACCCTGAACCAGGATGAGGCCATCGCTCGCGGCTGCGCTTTCAGCTGCGCCATTCTCTCCCCCGTCTTCAAGGTCCGCGACTTCGCCGTCCAGGACATCATCAGCTACCCCATCGAGTTCGCCTGGGAGAAGGATGCCGACATCCCTGACGAGGACACCAGCTTGATTGTCTTTAACAAGGGCAATGTTCTGCCTTCGACTAAGATTCTCACCTTCTACCGGAAGCAAGCTTTCGATCTCGAGGCCAGGTTCGCCAACCCCGAGGGTCTCCCCGGCAAGGTTCCTGCCTTCATCGGTCGCTTCTCCGTCAAGGGTGTTAAGGCCACCGGTGGCCCAGAAGATTTTATGATTTGCAAGCTCAAGGCTCGCGTCAACATCCACGGTGTCCTGAACGTTGAGAGCGGTTACTACGTCGAGGACCAGGAGGTTGAGGAGGAGATCAAGGAGGAGGGCGAGAAGAAGGATGGCGATGTGAGTACCCTTGTGCAACCTGAAAACACCACCTCATCGGCGGAAATTCCGCAGATACACCATTCCCCCCCTCGAGCAGAGGAGGAGCCTGTCAGAGAGCCAAAACGTCGCAAGACCGAGGCACCCGTGACTAGCCAACCCGAAGCCCAAGGGATCGCAGATGAAGTACCAAGAAATAAACTAACCACCGATTCCCAATTCAAGGCCATGGATACCGATCAGAAGCCCAAGACCCGCAAGGTCAAGAAGCAGGTCCGCAAGGGCGAGCTCCCGATCGTCAGCGCCACACAATCCCTCGAGCCCACCTTCAAGTCTCACCTCATCGAGAAGGAGAACAGCATGATGATGGAGGACAAGCTCGTTGCCGACACCGAGGAGAAGAAGAACGAGCTCGAGACCTACATCTACGACCTGCGTAACAAGCTTGACGACCAGTACTCTGAGTTTGCCAGCGAGGAGGAGAAGGCCAACATCAAGGCAAAACTCGAGGCAACTGAGGTAAGCTAGAACCCGTACCCAGACATTGTGGGTCACACAAAGAAAACAAAAGCTGACATGTTGTGCGCAACAGGACTGGCTCTACGATGAGGGTGATGATGCCACCAAGGCCGTATACATTGCCAAGATGGACGATATCCGTGCCCTCGCCGGCCCCGTCGTCCAGCGCCACTTTGAGAAGGTCGAGGCCGAGAGGCAGGCTGTCCAGGCCCGCCTCGAGGCTGAGCGCGCCGCAAAGAAGGCTGAGCAGGAGGAGCGTGCACGTCTTGCTGCCGAGGCTGCCAAGGCACAAGAAGCTGCTGCCTCCAAGGACGAGGAGATGACGGACGCAGACAACACAAAGCCTGAGGTTGAGGAGGCAGGAGACCCCTAAAGAAAGAAGTTTTTTTTTTTTCTTTAAAAAAAATTTAGAGATGGGGGGGGAAATTCATGGGTCTTTCTTATTTTATTTTATGATGACACACTTTAGAAAGAGAAGCACAACCAACAAAACAGAAGCAAAAGTGGTTCTTTTGATGATTCCAACACCCATTTCCCCCCTCCTCTCTCTCTTCCTCTCTCTATTCTTATGATATCTAGGTATGAACGCATGGCTTTGGTATTCTTTTTTCTTGTAGGATAAAACGAAAGAAGGGGGATGGAATGGTCGGTTCACGATGTGCGCTGGAGGTCTTTTGTTGTTAGACATAGAATGGGCATGGGATGGAAAGGGAGGAAGGAAGCGAATGAGCGGACAAGACTCTTAACTCTCAACTCTTGATAGATAAGGGTAGTTTTGAGGATTGTAGTAGTGTAGGGAGTAGCGAATGGAAATATGGAAACTTCAAGCATAAGTTCAGTTGTCTCTCTCTCGGCTACCGCCTGCGTTGATGTTTACTTCTTTGAGCTAAAGCTCTTTGTATCACTTGTGTAACTACCGATCAAGAACATGTTAAGACAAGACCAAAGTTTCTGTGCCAGCTTTCTTTGGTCTTCTTTCCAACTCACTTACATAAGGTACTAATTAGGTCGTCATAGTCAGCTTTCGAGCTTTTGTAGATCTTGTTTTTAGATCATGACTTGCTAATGCGTGGTGACCGTGTCTTGGGTAGTCGTCGTGACTGCATATGAACTTGTTTTCTTGGATTCCGAGCAGATCCAAAGTTCTGACATTCCTTTGAAGTGAGCATGGTCAAATGCTGGTAGGGTAGGTATGCAGTGACTGCCGTCACCCTCATCAACCTAACATGTTCAGAGTTGACTGTTTCATTTTTCCTACCTTGTTGTAGCTTCTCGACATACACCTTTTTGGTTGAGCACGAACCATCATTGAATCAAGTATCAAGAAGAATGAGACGAGACAGCAAAGATGAGTCAAATGATGTTCTTAAAGTATGTGCAAAGAACTTTGGAATATTCTTTAGAAGCAAAAAGAGCAAAATGTTACAGTAGTACCTGCAAAAATAGCAAAAGGAACAAGAAAAAGATATGCTTCCCAGTTTTTTCTTTTCCCATCCATTCCATCCCTTCCAAAACATTTCCCATGGCCTTCATCTTATCTTTCTCAGCACAACCCCGTTTTTGTGTCACCAGCCCCTTAGTTGATATCAAACATGGGCTTGAGCTTGATAATGAGCTGCCACTCATCATTTGACACGTCGGCACGGTAGAACTGCTTGAGGGTATCGATACTCTTGCGCGAGATGAGCGAGTAGAGCATGTCCTTCTCCTCGAGCTGGCGACCATACGTGGGCTGGTGGCCGCCCATTTCGATCTTGACGGCGACCGAGGGCTGGCCCTTCTTGCAGATGGGGATTTGCTTGTGTTCACGCTCGATAGACGTACTATCATAAAAATGTTAGTTATACTGTTTTTTTAAAAAAATAAAATAAAATAAAATAAATAAAAACCCGAAAAGGGTAAAAAAGACAAAACAAGACTTACACTCTGCCAAGCTGAATAATCTCCTTGGCACCAGTCGTGGGGTTCTGCTTGATAGCAGCAATAGGCGTGTTGATCCTGAGCGCACCCTCAATGACATCCACACCGATAACAATGGGACCAGTCTTGTTGAACACCGCAACGGGAGAAAGCACGCAGGGGAAGACGGCCAACATCTTGGACTCCTCCTTCTTCTTCTCGTTCTGCTCGTTGATGTGCTTGGTGAAGTTGTCAAACAGGTGATAAATAATATCAGCCGTAAAAATCTTGATGCCCTGCTCGTCGGCGTAGGCCTGGGCTTCCTTGTCAACCTTGACGTCGAAGCAGAGCATGACGGCGTAGTCGGGAGACTTCTCCAACATGGTACCGCACTGCATGACATCGCGCTTGAAGACGGGGCCGATACCGACGTTGGCAACGGGAATCTTGCAGTCCTTGAGGAAGTCCAGCAGGGCTTCGAGGGAACCAAGAGTAGAAGCTTGGACACTGACACCGCGACCGGACTTCTCGACACGGCTGAACAAGCTGGCGAGATCGGCCTCAACCTCCTCCTCGAGGTCCTCTTCATCGTCATCGGGGCCGACGACCAGCAGGCGAGAACCGGCAATAGCACCCTCAAGGCCGGGGGCGGAGATCTTGACACCCAAGGCGGCCTTGACCTCCTTGTTGTGGACGTACGCCGACTTGAGACGCAGTTCCCTGAGTGGTGCGGGTGTGAGTAGCGCCCTGATATTTGTTTTGATGGCTCCTTCAACACCACACAATATAATGCGGTCGCCTTCTCTGAGGATACCGTTGGACAGAATGACATCGATGGTCATACCGAAACCCTCGATAGCCTTGACTTCGAGAACGGTGGCCTGAACTTCAGACAGGTACATGAGCGAACCCACCATGCGCTCCTGGGTGAGCTGCAGGATAAGCTTGAGCATGTCGGGGATACCCTCGCCGGTGTGGGCAGAGGTAGGCACCAACGACACGTACTTGGCCATGGACTTGTTCTCGTAGAAGAGCTCGGAGTTGAAACCCTGCTCAGCAAAGGCGAGCTTGGTCTGCTCGAGACGGTTCTTGAACTCGTTCTGGACGGCCTTGCTCTGCAGAGCCAGGGAGTCTTGGAAGCCGTTGTTATCAATCTTCTTCCAGCCGTAGAGACGATCGATCTTGTTGAGGGCGACAATGAAGGGAGTTTTCCTGTCACGGAGGAGCTTCATGGACTCAAGAGTCTGGGGCTCGAGACCGTGCATGATATCGACGACCAAGATGGCAATGTTGCACAGCGACGAACCACGAGACCGGAGGTTGGAGAAAGACTCGTGACCGGGGGTATCGATAATGAGGAGACCGGGCACCTTGAACTCAAACTTGCCGTCCTTGTTGACGACGGCAGTCTTTTGCTTGATGGCTTCAACGGGGAAGTAAGTGGCACCAATCTGCTGAGTAATACCACCAGCTTCGCCCTCCTGGACGTTGGTCTGACGGATCTTGTCGAGCAGCTTGGTCTTTCCTGTATCGACGTGACCGAGAATACAGCAAATGGGCGAGCGGAGGTTGTCCTTTGACCGGGCGGCGAGCGCAGCCTGGTGAGCCTTTTCACGGCGCTCGGCAGCCTCCTTCTTTCTTTGGGCCTCAGCGAGCTTGGCCTGTGTCGTCTGCTCGTCCTCCGAAGACTCCTCGTCGGACTCATCCTCAGAGTCTTCCTCAGAGTCTGAATCCTCGGCCTTCTTGGGGCGCGAGGGCAGCTCCTTGGTCGCCTCTGCCTTCTTCTCGGTCTTCTCGGCCTCCTCGTCAGAGTCAACATCCCAGCTGTCCTTGACATCCTCCTTGTCGGAAGCAGCAGCGGCCTCCCAGTCCTCGTCAACGTCCTCTTCGGCAGCCTTCTTAGCAGCAGCGGCCTTAGCGGCAGCCTCAGCCTCGGCCTTCTCACGCTCAGCACGAGCCTTCTCCTCGGCCTCCTTAGCGGCAGCCTCAGCTTGGAGTCTTGCGCGCTCAGCAGCTTCTGCGAGTGCCTTCTCCTCTTCAAGCTAAAGAGACAAAACCGTCAGCACCCCTGTTCAAACCACCACAAAAGAGTTTTGTCAAGAAAAAGCTTACCTTCTTCTGCAAAGCACCACCCCTCCTCTTATCAACCTTGGGCCTCTTCTCCTTCTTCTCCTCAGCAGCACCCTCCTCACCCAGACCGCCGACCTTGATACCAGCAGCCAACATCTGCTGCAGCTTCCTCTCATTGCGAGCCTTCTCTTCCTTCTGGGCCTTGGTCATGAACTTGCCCTCCTTCTTGAGCTGCTCAATCTTCTCCTTCTCCTTTTGCTTCTTGCGGGCCTTTTCTTCCTCTCTGCGCTTGGCCTCCTCAGCTTCTCTGCGCTCCTCTTCTTCTATCCTGGCTTTTTCCTCCGCAGACGCGCGCTCGGCTTCCTCCTGAGCCTTGCGCAGGGCTTCTTGTTGCTTTTGAATCGCAAGCAGATGAGCAGGAAGCTTCTTCTTCTTGCCGCCGGCTGCTTCGGCAGCGGGGGCAGCAGCGGGTGCCGCGGCCTCGGCCTTCTTCTCCTCGACGGCAGCGGCCTTTGCAGGCTCGGCTTTTGCGGGCGCAGTGGTCTTCTTCTTGGCTGCCTGTTGTTTGGTGAAAATCATTAGCCTCCGTTTCCTTTGTACCTCGACCAGTTGTGTTGTGCAAGCCTTACCTGCTCCTTCTTCCGCTGCTTCTCCTTCTCCTTCTTCAACTTCTCCTTCTCAGCCTTTGTCAAAACCCGGCCGCCCTCACCGGTCTCCTCCGGTTCCTCCGCCTTCTTCTGCTGCTGCTGACCCTTCTGCTGCTTGTTGCCGCCCTTGCCCTTCTTTTCCGGCAGCGCAAACTCGTCATCCAGATTAGCCTCCACAGCCTGCTTAGCGGACAAATCCTCGGCAGGTGCTTGGTCGGGGTTGGTGGAAGCAGCCTCTTCCAGCCAGTCCTCATTCATACCCTTGGCCTTGCGCTTCTCCTTCTTCTTGGCGAGCAGGGCCATGAGACCACCTCCTCCAGCGGCGGGCTCATCTTCTCCGGCGGGGGAAGCAGCGGCATCGGCGGCGGGAGAGGCGGGGGCCGTCTCGCCGAACGCCTCGGCCTCCCAGTCGTCGTTGGCGTTCTTCTTGTTTCCTCCCTTTTTCTTGGGCGCCATGATTGCGGTTTTTCGTTGGTATAACCGTGAAGAATTTCGGTTTCGTGATTTAGAAACTTGTCGCAAAAAGACGAAAGTTTCTTGTGAGTAAGGTAGTTGTCGCTTGGTTAGAAAAAGCGTTCGTTGATCGTGGGGAAAATTGTTAACGTCGATATTCGAGCGGAGTTCGAAATCGTAATGAACGTTTTGATTTTCGGAGGTGGGGGAGCAGCAAAAACAGTCAAGTTGTTGCCGGCCGCTTTTAATTTAAAAAGAAAAACTCGTAAGTTTTCTTTTTTTTTTTTTACTTTTAACGTTTGTCCTGAACGAAAGTTAGGAGAGCGGGTGTTCGTCGCAGGAAGCAAAAGAAGAAGTTTGGTCAAGGCTCAGTGGGCAGAGGTGGCGGCGGGACACACATAATTTAGTGGGGCAACGAAAGAAGGGACAAGGCACACCAACACAATCAACAATAGCTACCAGAACAGGGAAGGACAAGCGTAAAAATAGCAAGTTTGTCATTCATGTGATTATTTACGGCTAACGAATCTCATTCGAGATCTCTCTAGGTACCGTGCTTTCAGTCATCCGGAGTTTACCGTCAAAGGTAAAAGTTAGCCAGACCGCTGAAGCCACTAAACCCAGTTGTACCTACACTCATAAAACATCAGGCCTTGGGGTAACTGAGAATGCCCTACGGGCACTGTGGCGGGGGTGTCTACGGTGCAACTCTGCTGCGCTGGGCTGCCCCTCACTCAGCGCCCATTAAACAGTGGAGTGCTTTTTGTGGACAAGGATCAGAATTTATTTTGTGTTCGGACTTGGACCAAACATCTAACATTCCTCGGTTCACCTTTTGAGTCACCAAGGTGAGCAACCAATCAGAAGCCCAGATCACCACGACCGACATCAAGGTAGGACGAACTTATTGATGGAAATTGATGGTAGGCCATGTTCCTTCTGCCTGACGATAGTATCGACGGAAAATAAAGTTTATCGTAAGAGTCATACAACGGGCCAGCCAACTCCCTCATAGCACCGGCCGCAAAAAATAATCCAGTATCTCGTATGCAAGCTGGAAATAATCGTCCATATCCCCTTCCCCTTCGACGGTCGACCCCACCATATCAACCGCATCCAGCAGCTCTCTGAAGCGCAGCGATTGCTCGGGACTCTGCACCAGTCTCTCGAGTGCTCTCTTTTGCAAACATCGCTGTAACACGTCCCCATCCACATGTTTCTCGTCCTTCAGGGGCTCGTACCCAGACTGCCAGCGCTGCCATGTGAAAGGCGATACTTCTTCGCTACCAAGGGCAAGATTCTGGAGATAGCGTAAGAACCGCCAGGCATTTTCTCCTAGCAGTGTAAAGTGAAGCAAGGATCCGCTGAGCGAGACACCCAGTATCTCAGCATCGTCCAATGAGCTCATCCGCCGTCCCCATCGGGGCGTATGCTGCCGCTGTTCCCAAACCGGCCGTGTCCTCGTCTGACGAAGCCTTCGCATGGATACCAAGAGTCCTGCCTGCGCCAATACCTTGCAGTTTTGCTCCAGCTTGGCCCAGGGGACCCAGAGCGCTGTCACCCCGCAGTCCCGATCTGCGACAAGAACGATGCTGTCCGATGTACTCTCTGGCTGCGACCCGCTAATCTCGAGAAAGTGTACTCCATTGCGTCTCCCTGGATCGGAGTTACGGAGTGTAGATGCTATTCCTCCCTCCGTTATATGGTCAAGGATGAGAATCGAGTCCCTGATTGTCAGCGCAATCAGCTGGCCGTGTGATAGTTTGAGGCCGACAGCTGGCGAATCAAGTTGATAGTTCCCGATGGCACGCAGTTTCTTGTCCACCTCGTCGATGACTTCCCATCGCACTGTATCGCCGACACAGTATACCAAGCCACCGTCATAACACTGCACGGCGGTTATCGGACTGTTGTTGGTCTTCTTCCATCTTGTCCAGTAGCGTATGCGTGCTGGTTGATTGGGACTTGCAGCCGCTGCTTTCTGAGTTGAAATCACCAAAAGGCTGCCCATTTGCGTAGCAACGACAATGTAATGCCAGCTCTTGCCGTCTTTGGTATTTTTCCATTCGGTGAGCTCAAGAACTTTGTCCCCTGGTATTCCTAGCCCCGAAATAAACTTTTTTTCTCTGTCATTCTTTTCGGTGGCCTGTCCAATATTACTGCCGGTGTCTGGATCCAGGAACCACATGGTGGTTTTGCCGTCCTTAGCCCCCGCAACAATTAGGCACTTGTTGTGGTGTGAGTAGATGAGTTTCTGTGGTGTCCCGTCCACAGGTATGCTTCGCGGGACTGTCGTTGGCTCCCGGTGTAATCCAGCCAGAAGTACTCTTGTCCCCGCTACCATAAGTACCGATACATTACTGTCTTCGGAAGGTATGTCAACAGCCGTTGCGAACTGTACGGGAGGCACTAGGACGCTCGGGTTGAGGGCAGCCTCCATCCTAACGGGGGTCTCAACCGGCCACACTCGAAGTTTCGTCTCGAGCGGTTGACGATATGTGGTCTCTACGTTGTGGTCATCGACGTCGAGATAGAGGAGCTTGTTGTCGCAAGTCAGAAGCAATATAGGAGATGTTCTTCCGAGGACAGTGTTGCAACTGAGGTTGACTGATGCCGTTCCAAATTGCTCGTAGTCGATGACCTGGTAGCCGTCGGTAGGGCTCATCACGATCACTTCGCCGCCGCGGGTACCAAGGTAAACGGTATCATGTAGCGAGGCAATGCTTGCGATAGCTTCCACATGACTTGGGTCATAGGTCCTGTCGTCGGCATCGGCCTCGCTCAAAGCTGCTGAGCATCAGTCTTCCATCTTTGAGGATAACATCCATACTTCTGTGGCAGCGAACTTACCGTCATACAACAGGATAGTCTCAACACTGTTTGAGGCTTGCTGCAAGGAGCATACAACCAATGACGGCCCAGCGATACCCCATATCCCGACGAGCAAGGTGAAGTCGGCAGTCAGCGACAAGCAAGTGACTTCCGCGCCTATTTCGACTGTCCTGACGTGCGAAAATCCGGGTGTCGCTGGGTCAATCTTGAAGATGTAGACGTCACGGTTGTGTGCCGATATGACAACGCAGTCATCTCGGACGTCTGCATCAGATACTATAGCACCCGCGAGGCACTCAAAGCTGTTGAAAAGATGTTTTGTGCTAATTTCACATGTCAACTTGTCAGTGCCAAATTCCTAGTATCAGATTGGTTGCATTGCTTACCTGTCAGTCCAGTTGCGGAGCACCACGCCTTGGGTGGTTACCTGGATTATCAGCTGCTCAGAGTAGGTCAGGACCAATGTAGAGCCTTCGAGATCATATGGGACAGAGCCAGGAGCGAGGTTATTCGCCTCGCTAAAGTCAGAGGACAGGTGCAGAATCTCGGTATGGTCAGGCATAGACAGAAGAACGTGATAGCCTGTTCCCGAAGATGAGAAATGAGACGGGAAAATCCAAGCTTGCTTAATGCTAGGACCGTATTCGAGATCCAGTCCAATGGTCGCTTTCAGGCCGTACCTGAATTCCGTGATCATGCCCTTCCGGCTACCCTCACACGTCGCAAAGATCCGGCTTGGGCCACGGGATTGCCAGGTCTCAGCGTTCGCTCTGGCTATCTCCAAGTCACCTCGTACCGGTTGCCGTTCTGATGGGTCGTCTGTAGTGGCAAAGTCGACAACAGGTGCCCAGTTGTCCAATAGACTCAACAACTCGGGGTCTCCACGAGGAAGAACCTAGGAAAAGAAGTTAGCAGCTGGTACAGCGAAGCGATTACGGATCGTTTACCCTCCAAACACCTCCCGGGCCAGAACTGCTGCCCAGGATGATCATATCAGCATGCGGATTGTAGGTGCAAGCAAGGGCAGTCGAGACATTGCACCCAGCGAATTGCATGGGAATACTCCTGTCAAAAGAGCCTTCCCTGTCAACTTCAATAAACACAACTACCCCATCCTCCCTGGCGAGATAAAAGCAATCATGCTTTTCGAAGTAGGACGTGAGCCGTAGCGGCTTGGCCCACGACGTCCACAGTGGCTCGCCTCTACCGTGAAAGCTGTCAGTTGGATCAGGCGATCCGATATGCATGGCTTCGAAGGTTGGTGGTCCATGCAATGATTGCTTGCATACAGCAATCTGTTCAGGCGAGACAACCAGGAAGGCAGAATTCGTTCTCAATGGGACAAGAAACAGCGGCATCTCGCAGTCGTCGGGCATGCGGTGGCCGTTTTTCTCCTCGGAAAAAACAGTTTTCAAATCATCTCCGAGCATCCATTCATAGATAATCATCTTGGATCTGCCGTTCCTGACAACTATCAGCAGAAGAATGATGTGGTTATTGTCGCCATGCCGCGGATACAAGAAGGTCATGTTGCTAATAGCCCCCCGAAGACCCCGTATCCTATTGGCTCTGATGGGTGATAGGGGCTGCCCGGTGCTATGTCTTTTTTCGAGTTCCTGTCGGGGTTCAAACTCGTAAACAATGAAGAAATCCTGACAGGGTGCAAGTGCGACATAACGTGAGCTTGGGTCCACAGCCATATGGTAGCCCGGGTGTGCGATCCGTTGCCCTCCAGTCGCTTCGCAGTAAATGACGAACTGGAGGTTTCCATTCGGATCTGAGCGAAGATAAAGGAAAGCAATATCGCCGCCCTCCAGCACCACCATCAGCATCTGAGGTGGCAGCTGAGAGTCGGGGCTCTGGGATACATGCTGGGGAAGCCCGAATTGACTCGGGCTGTCTTCGACTTTGATTGTATGTTGAGAGGATGAGGCAGCAGTTTCATCGATATCAAAAGTTCCCACCACGGCAGCGTTCTCAATCCGGGATGCAAAGTTGTTATATCGAATGATTTCCCGAAGACGCCCATCAACTTGAAGCTCACAGATCTGAATGAAGACATCCTGTAAACCATGTTTGTATTAGCAGCTGCCATCTCATTGTGTAAAGGAGGCTTGACGAAAGTGCCTTACCCCG
Source organism: Podospora australis (assembly GCA_033296905.1). Classification (NCBI taxonomy): domain Eukaryota; kingdom Fungi; phylum Ascomycota; class Sordariomycetes; order Sordariales; family Podosporaceae; genus Podospora; species Podospora australis. The sequence continues at coordinate 1,292,685 of MU864350.1, forward strand.
ACGAAGGCGACATCATTGTGCTGAGCCGATCTGATCCTCACGGGGAGAATCTTATTGACGAGAGGGCTCTCGGAAATAGTTCTCGTAAGGAGGCCAATTTCTGGACATTGCAAGGCGCCTTCGTTGATTGGGGACTGGGCACTTGACTCTTGCTGCTTCTTGATGAGTTCCTCCACGGTCATCACTTGGGAGCCCCAAACGCCATTTTGCAAAAAGTTCATTTGTAGCGCCGCCATGTTGGGCAGAAGTTCCCGCTCACCGGTTGTTTTTCTAAGTACCGCGGCAGAAATTGCTTGTGAGTGTCCGGCGGGCCTGACAGTTTTGGACGATCGTACTTCCTGTCGATGTTTATGGTACGAGACTCAAACTTGAATTCCCTTTTGCAGTAATCGTATTTCGAAAGGAAGCGAGATACCGGCTGGGTGGGCCAATGTGTGCAAAAGCTTTCAGGCCGTGAGCCATGAATTCATATACTCAAAGCATCAAGAAACCAGAGTCGTCGGCGTTCGAAGGTGGTGACAATTGTTCTTTGGATCCGCAACTAGTTTGACCTCACTTCCATTCGATCTAGGCGCGGCCGACATGAACTCCAGAAGATGATCGGACTCAGAGTACGGCACTGCTCATGTGAGAATAAAGCGAGAAAGAGGATAAATGAACAGAAACGCGATTTAAAAATGAGAATGAAGGTGCAGACAGACCACCAACGAACAATTGTGGGATCGTGCTTTGGGTCAAGGTGGGTGTTGTTGGTAGGTAGTGCTGAGAGTGTTGAGAGGGAGGGCCCAATATAAGCTCACTGACATTGAGTGGGTGGGCAACAACACTACATGCCGCACCGCAGACACACTCAACTGAACTCGGGATGAGAAGGCAGGAGAGACGGAACCTCAGCCGTGCGCCTTGCTTCTTTTCCTCGGACCGCGCTCACTTCTTTCCTCATGCTGCCGATCTAGAGATGGCCGTCGCCTGCTTTTCAGCTGCAGATGCAAGATGGTTGAGGCAGGCGGGCAGGTAAGGTAGGTGTGGTGCAAGCCCATCACTCTACCCTCAAAGGTCTAGAACAGCTTCCCGTCTCCTACATAAAGCTCCGGGATCATCAGGGTTCCATAAGTGGTAATAAGAATACCGCTCCAGTCTATAGACATGCATGTACGAATAGTATATTATATTCCTGAGGGGGCGAAGAAGTGCAAGCTCACCGTGGAAAATTCCGTGAATCAAAGGCAAACACAGAATTATTACATACTCTGCCGTGCTGTGAATCGAGCGAGCCTCGAATAATCAGCAAATGTCTCAGGTGCGTGATACGAGTGAGACCGACTGACCGAACAATGGGAATCTGATATATCACATTTTATTCGAGCTTTTTCACATTTCGATATGTCTGTTCCTCCTTGGCACCTGATGTTGGTGCATTCAGTACCACCAAAACTTCATGATATGCTGAACTCCAGATGCCGTTCTTTTATTTAGTGGGGTTATATTAGCGGGTGTGAGTGCTGATAGAGGTCAAAAGCGTACGTCACCATCCATGGGGAATCACCCGTAATCAGCGCTAAAACTGTCCAGCCCAGGCCTGGTGGGGGATGGCGGGGGCCCAACCTTCATGCCCGGATCTGAAATAGGTAGTTCCAAGAGGCGCACGTCACGAGACAAGATATACTCGAATAGAACAACACGACCTCTCATCGCCAACTCACGACATACCCATAACACTTACAGGCCACGATCGTACATGTACATGACACACGCATGGATCTCCGATAAAATTGTGGATCTTTGCAGACTAGAGACTCATTCTTGTCGTTAAGATTGGTGGGTGAAGGAGAGGTGTGCCGGAGAGATCAGAGACACTCCAGGGGGATTGTTCACGTTCCACGTCTGCCGTCCTGCAGCCCCCCTCAAAATCAGACACTTTTCGGTGTCGTTCTCACATTTTGTTTTCTTGTTGGAAACTTAAAACTTCACCGCCCTCGTAAAATCGAATTCGCGTCTATTCTCGCATTGCACTAGCGCGGATATTTACCTCTCTCACAACAGAGATAGGTCATTGCACCGTAAAGTTTCTGTGAGCGAAGAGAAAAGAAGACATCAAGAGATATGGAAGATCCCGTTGAGCCCGTTGGGGCAACATTGGACGAGAAGACATCCCGTCAGGAAGAGAAGAAAAGAGCTATCCTCGAAGCGTGCGCAAGGAGGAACTTTAAGGCTCTTGAAGCACTAGCAGTATCACCAGGAGGGTTCTTGACAGACAGTATCCGTCAACAGGCTTGTATGTTTTCTCTTATGGTGCCCCTACCCGATCATCCCCCTCAGCTTCATTCGACCAGTTACTAACACTCCTTTCATACAGGGCCAATACTCTTAGGTCTTGATCCAAACCACCCACCAGCCTCAGACCAATCCTGGCAGTCCCTCCCCCGTCACAAAGACGAAGACCAAGTCCAGCTCGACGTCAACCGAGCCTTCGTCTACTACCCCAACCGTATGTTTACCTTTCCATCCTCCCCTATCCCCCTTCCCACCTCCCCTTTCTTTTTAGTCCCCAGCTAACCTGTGTTTAGACCAAACCGAAACCCAACTCCACCACCAAAAAACCGCCCTATCCTCCCTCATCCTCTCCACCCTCCGCCAGCACCCCTATCTCTCCTACTTCCAAGGCTACCACGACATCTGCCAAGTCCTCCTCCTCACCCTGCCCCCATCAACCCTTTCCCCCTCTCTCGCCCACCTTTCCGTTCTTCGCATCAGGGACTTTATGCTCCCCTCCCTCACCCCGGCCATAGCCCAACTCCGCCTCCTCCCCGACATCCTTCAAAAATCCGACCCAAAGCTATGGCACCACCTCTCCTCCACCGAGCCCTTCTTCGCCCTGTCAGGCACCCTAACCATGTACGCCCACGACATCACCACCCTAGGCGAAATCACCCGCCTCTTTGATGTCCTGCTGTCCAAAGACCCCGTTTTTACCATCTACTTGTTTGCCTCCATCGTCCGCTCCCGCCGGCAGGAATTATTCGAGACTCCCCCCGACGAGCCGGAGATGTTGCACTCTATTCTTTCCAAACTCCCCATCCCTTTGGATCTAGAGGGGTTAATCCAGGGGGCGATTGAATTAGAAACAAAGTACCCCCCGGAGAGTTTAAGGACTTGGAGGAGATATATTTCTCGGTGGAGTGTACTCAAGACTGCTCGACATCATTTACCCCCACCAGCATTGTCGTCAGAGGAGGCATTGGAGCAGGGGAGAGTTTTCTTTGAGAGACAGGTACGGGAACTACAGTGGAAGGAACAAAAGGAAAAGATGTTAGAAGCAATCTGGCGGTACAGAAGACCGGCGAGGACGGTGGGGTTCGCGGTGCTGGTTGGTGTGGCGGCTTTGCTGTTGAGAAAATACCAGTACCAGTATCACGATGGGGGCCCGCTGGGGTATGTTTACTCTTTGGTTGCGAGGTGGTGGTCGAGGTGGTGAAAGACAAGCAAGAGAGTTTCATTGTTGTGTTTTCTTCACATTATCCATTGTTTCCTGGGACGCCATGGGTTCAGGCAGGCATTTTCGTACAAAAGTTTTTTCAGCCACCTTTGTAGAAGGAGAATGAAGCGCATCAGTATACAGCGGAGTCAGTTTAAGAAAGATAGAAGCATCTAAGTCCTTCTAGTCCAGGGGAGACAGAAGATGTACTCCAACACCGAAAGAGATACTACCATTGTTCAAGAATGAAAAGACAGAAAGGCTAGGAGGCTTTTTGACAAGAAACATGAAACATAATAGACATTATTAAACCCCTGAACGAACTAGTTTTTCCCCCTTTTCCCCCTTTTCCCCTCATTTTGCGCCACAACGCCCATGCTGCTGTACTGTACTCTTAACACAATCTACTCTTTGTCCCAAATTTACCCAACTTCCTGGTGTTTCGTCTTGAGCTTTTCAAAATACTCCTGCTGTTCCACAGCCAGCTTGCCCACGGCATCGCTGATAATGGTCAGTACCAAGCTATAATTATTATACAGGAACCTCTCCCTTTTCCTCGCATCCGCCCCGAACAAGGCCTGCGCCGCTTTTGTCAGAAACGCTTCAACCTCATTCCGCAGCCGTCGCAAGCTGGCCACCACAGGCTCGTCGTCCCCGGCTTCGGCGCTGAGGGCCAGAATGCCTTGGAGTAGTTGACCGAAACGCTGCGTGACGACATGCGGAGCGGCGGACGCTTGCTTGGCGCTCGTGGCAGTAGGGGCACGGGTGGGCAGCGCAGCAGTCAAGGCCTTGACGGACTCGCAGTGCGCGTCCATGATGCTCTGCAACCGGGGCCAGATGGCGATGGCCGTGCCGTTGATGTAGTTGTCGGCGGCCGGGATCCGGCGGCGTTGGAGCTCAAAGGCAAAGTGCTGGTTCAGGCGGACGCAGAGAAGCAAGCCTAAGCCGTCATAGGTATCGGCCACCAGCTGCTTGGTCAGGGTCTGGCCAAGGGAGAAGGTAGGGTCAAAGATGTAGTTGAAGTGGCGCGAGATGGCGCTGAAGGACAGGGCCGGGTAGAAGAATGAGGTGAGGAAGGTGTATTCGGCCGTAGCATTATCGATGAGAGCTAGGTTGAAGTTGCGGAAGGTTACTTCGAGGTAGTGGGTAGACTGGTCTTCCTCGGCGAGGTAGGATGAGATGGCCAGCTGATTATTGGTCTTCAGGACGTCTATTCGCCTCCCTAGGTTGAAGGCATCATGTGGTGGCCCGGCGACTTTGGAGCCTGAGAGAACAGTGGCTCGTCTGGATGCGTCTTCGTGCCCGAGAACGTCGTGTTTGTCGAGGACATGCAGTTTGAGCTTGGCCAGGGCCTTTTCGTAGCGGGTGAACTGATTAAGGTAGTACCATCGCATGGTATTCAGGTATGCCTGGCAGATCTCGCCAGCAAGAACCGCCTGGTGTCTGTTGAGAAACCCAAATAGATCTTTAAACTTGAGGAAGTTCTGTTGTTGAATAATCTGGGCATTGATATTCGGTGACCTTAACGCCTTGATCTGAGCGACGAGAAAGTCTCGTATCCGCTCGACTGCCCGTGCAACCAACTTTTCCAGCAACGGACCAATGTCTGCGAGAGCTTTGTTCTGTGTCTGTTGAGTTTGTTGCGAGTTCTTCTTGTGTGCCATAGCTCTCTTGTCCACCTCGGCGAGGGTCTTAACCCATGCTTCGTCAATGTGCCCGTCTGCTATATTCGAGACCACGAGCGGTGACACGCTTAGCTCTTCCACAATGGGTCCTAGACTCTTCTCAACTGCCTTGCGATTCTCTAATCGCACGTTCAGGGCGGTCGATCTCGCCTGCAGGGTCTCGATGTCGGCCGACACGGCAGCCAAGTCATTGCGAAAGCTGGTAAGGTTCGTTTCGACGGAGCTTAGAATTTCATCGCATTTTCGAATGGACCGGTGAAGCTCTTCATATTTTGCTTTATCTCGTTCAACTATCACAAAACTATGAGTACAAGGAAATGGAGTCACAAAGGAGAGGAACAACCTACAGTCTTCCACCGTCTGGGGTTTGTAGGTGTCCACCGCTTCTTGGCCACCATCGCTCTCCGCGAGCTCACGGAGACTCAAACCACCAAAATCAAAGTCCAGCTCCAAAGCTTCCTCATTGATCGCGATTGTCTTACCGTCCACCGAAGCTGCATCATCAATGGGCAAGGGACCAAGAATCCTAGCGAGCGTCTCTTCTGGGTCTGGACCATCGTCCACCGTCGTAGACTGTTTCAAGGCAGAGCCATTGGCGCGTTTGGACGAGGCAAGCAAAGACGAAGATGAAGTGTTGGAGACAAGCGACAGGGAAGACCCTCTAGGAGATATCCCTGGTCGTTGCTGCGACGTGATGTATGGGCTAACACCGCCAGAAGTTCGACGAGGCAGAGGCGACGAACGGCTGCTGGCGGGCGGAGGGGTGCTTCCTGGCGGATGCGCTGCGAAGCGATCAAGCCACATTTTGGGTCTCTATTTCTGTAAATTCCCTAAGGTGTCGCAGCCGCCGCCTGACAACTAATTGATGTTTTGCGCGGAGATCAGCATGCGATTTGCGATTGGCGTCTTTGCCAGATCATCAACGCTCCAGCTGCGGGCATGCTGACACGGCTGTTGTTGCTCACTCAGGTTCCCACACCTTGTTTGATGAGAGCCGAACGAGCCAGCCCGGCAAGGCTGATGTTGCTGCTGAGATGAACCAGGTTGTTGATTGGCTTACGCCGCGTACCTCGTACTTTGATTCCCCACATCCGGCTCAACCGCCCTGGTCCGGTCGCCAACTGGATTAGTGTCTCTTACACTGATGGAAGGCGGTGCAGGAACATGTTCCATGGGAAACTGGACCTTCTGTGAAAGGGTGCATTGTGAGTAAACAAATGAATTTTCGTTTGAGATGAGTGATAACAAGGCAAATTGAACTAATTGCCAAACAAAATTCCGCTTTAATAGGCGCAAATATAGAGGCGTTGTCAAGACATCAAGCTAAAGACTCCTCAAGTTGTGTGAGACTTCATAAAATCCGGTGGGTTTCTTCAAACAAAGCCCAAAGAGTTCCCAGCTTATTACCCAAAGCGGCTAGTGCATTCCCGGCTGAGCAAGAAAAATCGACTGCAGCTGTCAGTCGAAAAGTGGGCACATGTTTGTGTGTCAATTGTAGAAGTTCTAGTCAAAAATGTCAACGGCCAGAACCACAAAGTCCAACCAAGAAGGAGAACTCGACGTCCACAGCGAAACGTAGCCGCTTCTAGGCTCCGCTGTCCCCTTGTGTCCGCCGATCGAAAGTACATTCTACAACGAATTGAGATGCGAATAAACGATTTGTCATTGGCAGTTTGCAGCGACAATTCTGAAAGATGTGGAGTGATTGTGTTGCAAACCGTCCGGGTTAACCAGGCTAAAAACCTTCCAGATGTGTGTGGCTTGGGGGGGGGGCGAAAAGAGGAAGAAAAAAAACCTTCGGGGAACTGGATCCGCGCTAAACGGAAGAGGCAACGGGTCAAGAGGGGATTCACTCGGGCAGAGTCCACCACAAATTCAATTTTAGTGGCTCAAAAGCCAGTGGTCGGGTCGCAGGTCACGGTGCGAGAGGGAGGGGTCACTTGGCGGGGAAACTGCCTTTTTTTCTTCGTCTGCATACATATTCAAAACCACAATTTCTCTCCTCCAACCTCACCCTCCTTCTAATCCCTTGTGCCTTCTCAAACACCAAGCGGTCCCAATCCAGTATCTGGTCGATTTAATCCACGGCAAATTTTCAGTAAAATTTATCAAGATCTTCAAAAATGGCTGAGGAGGTGAGTCTCTACTGCTTGCTCTTGTGCGTTGTGCGCGATTGGGCGGCAAAAAAAAGACAGAGAACCACCCCGCATTTCGACCTCGTCGCGCGAAGCCCCGCGATGCCCGTCAGAACTGCGCACAATCTGTCTCGATGCCGTCCCGATTGCTCGCACAGCAATCCGTTCATCGAGCTCGGTCAACGAGGTTTCAATACAGACGCTGACAGATCTCGAAATATAGCACCAGGATCATGAGTTCACCATCGACCAGGCCGGTGAGGCTGGCGCCTCTGCCACCTTCCCCATGCAGTGCTCTGCCCTGCGCAAGAACGGCTTCGTCGTGATCAAGAACCGCCCCTGCAAGATCGTCGACATGTCCACCTCCAAGACCGGCAAGCACGGTCACGCTAAGGTCCATCTCGTCGCTCTTGATATCTTCACTGGCAAGAAGCTCGAGGATCTCTGCCCCTCCACCCACAACATGGACGTCCCCGTTGTCAAGCGTCAGGAGTACACCCTCGTAAGTTTTTGGCATCTATCATTTTGCAGTGCTCTCGGATGCTGACTCTCTAGATCGATATCTCCGATGATGGTTACCTTTCCCTGATGAACTCCGATGGTGACATCAAGGACGATGTCCGCCTTCCCGATGGCGATGTCGGTAGCAAGATCACCAAGATGTTCAAGGAGGAGGAGAAGGAGACTCGTAAGTTTTACCATATTTTTTTTTTTAAATTTTGCCGAGTATCAAAAGCTAACAGCATCCCAGTCGTCACCGTCCAGACTGCTATGGGTGAGGAGGCCGCTATTGACTGCAAGGAGGGCACCAGCAAATAAGTGCACACTGGTAGCTGGTTTGGGATTGAGAAGGGGTTGAACCTCAGGCGCTGATTCAGTATCTGCACCATAGTGGTGCTCTGGTGGCCCTTTAACTACGGACCCCGAGATGTCTAGATGCCTTTGTCTGATATTTCTGGGCTGGTCACTGTCTACGGGTTCTCAAATGGTCGCGTTCTTTCTGATTCTATCTGGACACATTTTCGGCAGCACAGGAGAGCGTTTTTGGCCACACCACATTTTGTGCAGAAGTGATGCTTGCTTTCTACGGTGCTTTTTGTGGAGTTTGGAAGTCACAAAACATCCTACAGTGACGCCGCCCAATAGATCGGAAAACGCTTTTGGCAATCTGATGGTCTTTAATTTGGAGTGGTATGTGAACTTTGAATTGTGTGCCTCGGTGTCAACATTGTTGCCAAAACTCTAAAACTCTAAAAGTTGCATGTGCTTAAAGAAAACGAAACATGTGCATATTGGATGGCCAATAACCTGTGAAGATGTAAAGCTGAGTTCCCAAGAACTCGTAAATGGGTACGTTAGGTTAGGTGTGAATATCCCTATGCTATGCCCAGCAGCTTGTTAGACCTCTTGATGTTGATAGCCAGTCAGACAATCAAAGCTCGGACATGGCTTCCATCTTGAACCTTTAGTTTTCCAACCACACCTCGTCTCTCACCCTTGTTGTGCGCATTGGCACTTTTGTCACAAATCGTTCATCATTTGTCCCCCTCAAACCAACCGAGTTCCGTCTGATCTTTTATATCGAACCGAACCCTTGCTGTAAAATGCGATAAGATACCAAGTTGTTGTTTGTACCTTGACGGTTTGGATGCGGTAGTCTTCCGTTCGGTCGGAACAGCTACCTAGATACGGCACCACAAACCATCAGAAACGAAATATCTGGGAAAATAAAACAAGAAAAAGAAGAGAAACATGGCACCGCGCACCCACCACCGTTTTCCCAGAGGACAGACCTGCGCCGAGTGTCCCGCCAAGCGGTGGTACCTCCAGGACGGTTTACGGTATTGCGAGAATGGGCATCAAGTTGAAGTACGTCGTCCTCCGTTCCTTTTTTTGCCAGCCTATCAGTTGCTAACGAAGGAAAAAAAAAAGGGATACGTCCAATTCGACATAGACGAAGACGACAATTTTGGCAAATCCGGCAAAATCATCCGCAAGAAAAAAGAAAAGCGCATAGCAGAGAAACGCCAGCTAAGCGGTAACGAAGCTAAAGAGTTATATCTCGAGTGTCTCCAGTTTATTCTGAGGAAGCAAGTCACCTGGCTCATTAAAGAAAAGGGCTTTCATAGGGAACTCGAGAGTGTGGTTCGCGACTTGTGGCTTTTGAGGGTAAGGGATTTTCCGGGGCTGGGGAGTAAAGACAAGGAAACGAGGAAGGGGGTGGGAGAGGAGGAGGGGGAGGGGGGGATGGTTTTGTTTAGTTCCCAGACCGAGGGGGACACTGATGGTGAGGGGGGACAAGGTGGGGAGGAGGGGGAGAAGAGGAAGAGGCAGAGCTGGTCAACTGAAGTCTGGGCGCTGCCGGGGATGATGGATACTTTGGGACTGGTGTATTTGGGCCTGGTAATGCGGCAGGAGCCGGTACGGGTGGGGGATGTTTGGCGGTGGGCGAGGGATGGGCAGATTCCTTTTCTTGCAGCGGTAAGTGCTTGTACAAGGTAAAAGATAGGAAGGGCAGAAGATATGCTAATGTGGAGTGACAACAGATTGATTACTTGCAAAAAGACTGGAGGGACAGATTGCCGGGCTGGGCACATCGGTCGTTGTTGACGAGATATGCGAGGTTCAAGGGAGGTGAGCTGCATAGGAGCGTGTTGGAGCTGATGATTGGGTATCAAGAGAACCATGGGCTGGGATTCCCTTCGATACCGGCGCCGCCGCTTCTTTTTGTTCATATAAGGGATTTGGCTCTACCACGTAGGTTCTACACTGCGTTCATGTGTGTGGTCTGAGATACTGACTACGGGTACAGCTGAGGTTCATCAACACGCACAGAGGATCTGCAGTCTAGTTGGACTTCAGTTTATATTTCCCACAAGAGGTCTAACACACGGCAGACATATGCTCCTGGATATACCAGATGTGTTATTAGCGGCATCTCTCGTGGTAGCAACGAAACAGCTCTTCCCTCTTGACACAGTTGAGAGGTTCCCACGCGATTATGATGATCCGTTATGTCTAAGAATGGACTGGGAAGTCTGGCAAGCCGAGTTCGCAAAGAAGCCGGATGAAAAACCGCCAATACATGAATTCGGCTACATGGACCCTAAGAAAGTTTGGTCCATGGAGAAGAAGGATATCGTTGATATGCTGGACTGGTTTCAGGAGACACAGCTTGAGAAGAGGTCAACAGGTATTTACGTCCGCAAATTTGGAGATCGATGAAACCAGCTAACAATTCTCTAGCCGAGACGGATATACATTCACTGTTCCCCATCCACAGACTTCCGCCTCCTGAGAAGATACAGGGGCCTACAGAGGACGAGATAGAATCACGGATATACAGGGTACAAAGGGCCATGAAGCACGTTGAGCCACAGGAGGATCCGGTGTATATGAGGCCTCTCAAGAGACGAGGAGCCGATTACCAATGTTTCCAGTCAGTGGATGATCTGACTGGGCCCGCGAAGAGGTTCTTCGAGGTGGTCGCCGAGACATCAGGGCTGTTGTTATCAGATCTTGTGGGAGCTGTGTACAGCTTGGAACAGCTTCTACAGGCATGGCAGAGTAGGGAGAAACGGCGGCTGAGGGAAGTCGAGGATTTTGAGGCTATGGAGGAGGACTGAACGGGATGCGGAACTCAGGTCGGAAGGTTTCATGACTAGTATGGAAGATCTTCCTGGCCGAAGAACAAACCCTCCCAAGGCGTGACTGGCAACAGCATAGTACATAGCGGGCTGGCATGTCATGCTACGAGGCAACGGTGGCCACTATATAGCAAGCCTCGAGCAATCACAGCCGAACGAGTGGCCCTTCAAGGCGGTACAGCCCGAACATTTGCATAGCAGCGATTGCGCTGTCCAGTAGTGCAGTAACAGTCCCAGATGAAGCCGTCGCCGTCGTTCCTTCTGGCAGTATGCCAGCGATGCTGAGCATTCCCCGATAACACGACCGATACCCTAAGGTATGAATATCACCATAACCATCAATCACGGAGCACATAGAACCCAATTGGGTTCCATGGAGATGAAGGCGTTCCTCGCCGGCCAAGGCATCAGTTGCAAGTTCTACGTGCTCAGTGGAATCGACGGCTATGACATTATTCACATGGGGGGTATCGTCGAGGTATCGGGAAGTAGCTGAAAAGCAGCACTGCTGAGACTCTCGAATAACTTATGAGAGGGAGATAGGCCAGGTTTTCCCTCGAAACAAGCGAAAAGAGATCATTAATTGACAGATAGTTCATGACGTGAACGTCATTTCCCTTGAATCATAGAAAGACTTCTTCATCTCATGAAGGTGGACAGGACCCTGGTCGTTGATAAGTGACCTGATCTCACCAATGTGCAGCTGCCATTGACTGCCCGCCTTTTTTGTTGTGGGTACTAGCAAGTGGCTGGCGGTCCGTGCCCCACAATTTGCCTCACAAATCCGGCCACAAGCCCTAGGCCCCCAGTTTGTGCAGGCGATTCTAACCCCCACCAAAATTTACAGCTTCCTGAACTTTCCTGACCCGTCAACCTCATCAGCAGCTCCGTGGGAATCGGTCAAGAGTACGTCCATATACGCCCGCCAGCACCCCCTGCACGACTATGTTATCTCGAAACGACGGGAAACTAATTTTTCTACGAAATGAACAGTGCAGATCTTCGTGAAGACCCTCACGGGTAAGACCATCACCCTCGAGGTCGAGTCCTCGGACACCATCGACAATGTCAAGGCCAAGATCCAGGACAAGGAGGGCATTCCCCCTGACCAGCAGCGCCTGATCTTCGCCGGCAAGCAGCTTGAGGATGGCCGCACTCTTTCCGACTACAACATCCAGAAGGTTCGTGGCAACGACGAGAGAATCTATGACGAAATCGAACGACGGATCGGGAGTCGCGGGAATTCGGGGAAGGGAAATGCTGCTGGATTATGGGAATGCGAACGGCAAAAGAGGAGGAATGATTGCAGCACCGACATTCCCGCGACGACCGACTTGACGAGCCGAATGCGAGATGGATAACGATTCAGAGATGGAATAAGATGGCTAACTGTTTGGCTACAGGAGTCCACCCTCCACTTGGTCCTCCGCCTCCGCGGTGGTATCATTGAGCCCTCGCTCAAGGCTCTTGCCTCCAAGTTCAACTGCGACAAGATGATCTGCCGCAAGTGCTATGTAAGCGCTCCCCCGACACACCGAGCAGCGAATTGGAGGATATAGTGGGACTATGGTATTCTAACCTGTTGAACTCTAGGCCCGTCTCCCTCCCCGCGCTACCAACTGCAGAAAGCGCAAGTGCGGACACACCAACCAGCTCCGCCCCAAGAAGAAGCTCAAATAAGCGATTCTCCCTCTCTCCGGTCATGGTCGTCTGGCGTCTTTTGGTATTTTCTCGGCATTGCTCTATCGTTCTGTGAAGGGTTGGCAAAGGGGTTTTTGGTTTTTTACGGCAAAAACCAAAATATATGGCTGTACATTCCGGATGACCATAGCTTAAGACTCCTGACCATCTAAATTCATGACGTGACGCATATTCCCATGTGGCGGCTGTTAGAAAACTGTTTCCCGTTTGCCAGTGTGATCTCATCTTTACGATCATAGCTTTCATACCGGATGTTGAATGTCATGTTAAAAGCTGGAAATGCCCATGCTCCCATTCACTTGGATCGGATCGCAATGCGGCACGTGACTTTAATCGATAACGCGGTTGTGGGGTGATCTTATCAATCCCCAGGAACCCATCTGCTGCAGGTCACCTGCCAAGACGGGAGACCATCAGGGTGTGTGGTTAGAGCCGCTGCGACATCCAACTGTCCACGCAACATCTGGCATAAGCTCCAAAGTTATCCAACGATCATCAGCTTCAATCACCTTGACGACCAGCCCACATTTCAACTTCGGATTTTGCGCAACTTTTTCTTAGGTGCAGTAACACGGTTGAAAGCTTCACAAGATTAACAAACGGACACAATGTCCAGATCCGGCTATGATGCCGTCGTGGACGTAGACGACGAGGTATGCTTTCGCTTCCATCATTCTTCTCTCTCTTTTGCGCTTATCCCCCCAAACTAACATGTTTAATTGTAAAGGGCGACCTAGGCCACACAGACCTCCAAGAAGACCTCGAATTCCACAATAGCAACTTTTCCGAAACCGCGCCCATCCGCGGCAAGTCGACCACTTCTTCTTCCTCCGGCTTGCCCCTTCCCGTAACCGCCGGTGGTAGCAGCGGCAGCAATGGGGGAGGGGGACAAAAGAAACTGATATGGACCCTGGGATTTTATGCTCAATTCTTCGACGTGGACACCACGAGCGTTTTGTCGCGTTGCTGGGCAGCGCTTTACCCGCGGGCAAATTTCTTGGACGTCCTGGAGGGAAACCCGGATTTATACGGCCCCTTCTGGATCGCTACGACGGTGGTTCTGATTTTGTTCTTGGGGGGCACGATTTCGGATTACTTGGCCAGTACGGGAAGGGGGAATTTTGCTTATGATTTTCGGTTGTTGAGTGGTACGTCTTTTTTTTTTCCTTTCATTTCCCTATTCCCCTTCCACTTTCCCGAGAGGCACGAGACTGACAGAAGGGAAATAAAACAGGAGCGGCGGGATTGATATACGGGTACACCTTTGTCATCCCCATGGTCCTGTACCTTGCGCTCAAATACTTTGGCAGTGAAAGTGCAAACCTCTTAGAGTGCTGGGCGCTGTATGGCTACGGAAACCTAATCTGGATCCCCGTGGCGCTGATCAGTTGGTCCCCCATCGCCATCTTGAACTGGGTGTTTGTGGGAGTTGGGTTTGGGGTTTCGGTGGCGTTCTTGCTGAGGAATTTGTATCCGGTGCTGAGCGCGACGGACAGGCAGACCAGCAAGGTGTTGTTGATCTTAGTGGTGGCGCTGCACTTTGGGTTGGCGATTGCGATCAAGGTACTCTTCTTTGCGCATGGGAGTCCTGCGCTGAAGGATGGGGAGGGGCCGGGGGTGAAGCCCATTACGCCTGCGCCGGATGTTGGGAGTCGGTTCTTTTAAACAAGAAGGGGGATAATATCGGAGGGAAAGGGAGAAGGGAGGGATGGGGGATGGGGGATGGGGTGGTTTTTTGCGTTGAATTCAGATCTGTTGTCTTGTTTGCTTCGGTTGAAATTATATGGTTCAAGGGCAAAAGGGACATTTTAGCGGCGTTTTGGAATGGAAGGGGGGTTGTACTATTATGATATCTTTCTTCTGTGGGCTTCAAAAGCATCAACTTGGAATCTATAACTCTTGCTGTCGCTGGATTTATGGACATCTTCTCTAGGGGGCTCTTTACAGATTACACAACAACCTGAGATGCTCTCTATGCAATCTTTGTCATATCTTTTTATACGCATTGGAATATCTATGACCGTTCAACCTTCCCCCCCTTCTCAAACCAATCCAGCCAACTGCCCGGGTACTCCCCGACCTTCTCCCACCCAGCGTCCTTTGCGAGACTAGCTGCCGCCCGGCTGCGCACCCCCGCCTTGCAGTAGAAGACAACTTCCTGGTCTTTTGGGGGGCGCGGGTACCCGAACCGGTCCTCGAATTCTTCCTCTGAAATGAAAAAACCGTCTGGCGACGAAGTCACGGGGATGTTGATCGCCCCTGGGATGTAGCCCGTTTGTTGCAGTTCGCCGGGCTCGCGGGAGTCGATGAGGGTTACTTTGGGGGACGGGGAGGAGGAGGTGAGGAGTTTGTTGATCTTTTTGTTCGAGTCAGTGCCATATTTCAGGAGGTAGGGGGGGTTCGGAAAGAAGGGGGAATACGAGGGAAGGGGGGGAGAGAGGGTGGGCAAAGTGAGGAAAAGGGGGTTGAAAGAGGAAGATGGGAAAAGGGGACGGGGGAGGAGAGAGACGAACAGCTTCAAAATCATAAATCTTGCTGGGTTTTGGCTCTCCCTGTCCTCCGTTATTCTCCGTTGAGTAAAAGACCTTCCTTTGGGTTGAAGGTGTCTTGATCACTTGTGCTCTTCTTGGTACCGCATTGTTGTTGTAGTAGGTAGCTGACAGAGGCTTATAAGAGTGGAATTGTCGCGAAGATGCTGTCGCAATCGCAGCCGTTGGTCGGAGGGGAGCTGCTGGCCTGGTAGCAACTTGCGCCAGGAGGGTAACAGCTTTGCGCGGGGCCGCCATCTTTACGAAACTGCGTATGAATGGACAGGAGTTAAAGCTAAAGTCAGTCAAGAATTGTGAATGACCCGGCCGAGTGGTTATGCTTGCTGCAGGAGACCGACCGTTATAGACTGGGGAAAGCTGGGGAAAGCTGAAAGCTGATGAGGGAACCTACCAAAAACCCCACTTAACGTCGTCATTCTCAACGGTGGGGGGGGGGACCTTTATATACTGTATAAAAGACATCTTGGCAGCCTTCCTCGAGACTCTTTACAAGAGCTGAGCTGAAGAAGACATCTTAGCCAGCAAAGCAATCCAATGGTAATAGGTATGTTGTCTTTGTTTGAACTTATAATTCTTTGGCGATTGTTGAGTACAAAGTCTACGATACCAGTCTTTCCCAAGGACCCGTTGGAGCTGAAAGTTTCAACCACACCACACCCTCCATATGATTTACCCTTCACATAAAAAGCCACAGCAGAAGCTGAGAATCTTACAGCAGTCAGAACCACCCAACAGTATCCCACCATGCCATCAATTCACTCACGATAAACATCTTGGCTCAGGCGACTACTAGGCAAAAATATCATATGTATAAGCCAATCCGTCCAATCCCATCATCGGAACCACCACCACCAACCCAGCTCTATGCCGCAGAAGTCGCGAGGCAAAGCAGGCTACCTATAAGGATCAGATTTTATTCAGGGGAATAACAGTCGTTCAGCTCATATGAGTTACTAGTATATATATATTATATTGTTTGGCATAACTCTTTCGAGTCCCTTCTTCATTACTCCTCCTTTTCCCTCCCGCCCATCTCGTCGTCGTGATGTTGATTATCGTCAGGGGTATGTACAAAACTAAAAATTACAATCGATATAGTTTTTTTGGGTCGGCTCGGTCAAAATTTTTCCATCCCTGAGCGTCCCACTCTTTGGTCGAGCGCTGGCCAGCGACCAAACCAGATCCCACGTCGTGAACCCATCCTAGATAACGCCTCCTTCAAACCCGTCGCATAGCGGCAGGTACGTCTATCTTTGAGAGTGTCGACCTGGTTCTATTCTTCCCATTAAGTCCGTTAACTCCTCATATCCAATACTACACCCATCCCTTACCACTTTCTCTCTGTGAATGTCAAAGGGCAATCATCCTACGTTTGTTAGTTTTCTGCCTTGTTCAAGAAAGTATTTGGAAGTGGGTTGAAAGAACTTACCATGGGGAAAATGGTGGCAAACACCTTAATCTCCTCCGACCTGTCAGTAGGGTGGTGTACCCAGTCCATCTCAAGAGAAGCCTTTCCGAGGAACAGGGCGAGGTTGAGCTGCGCATAGACTTGACCAAGGCAGTAATGAGGACCAACACCGAAAACAAGATAGTTCTTTGCGCCCTTCGCCTCAGCGTCACCGGAGTAGTACCGCTCGGGATCGAACTGGTCGGGGTTCTCGTACACCTCGGGATCGCGGAGAGCCATGTAGGTCGTGGGGATGATCATGGAGCCCTTGGGAGCGGTATAGGTGTCGGTAACAGGGAAGGGCTTCTTGACGACGTAGGGAACCATTAGGACAGGAGGGCGGTAACGGAGGAGCTCACGAACGACGGCACGGGTGTAGGTCATAGCCTCGAGCTGGTCCATGGTAACAGCCGCGTGGGGATCACCGTTGCGGAGCTTGAGATTCTCCTCGCGGACACGGTCGAGAACGTCGGGGCGCTGAGCCATGATCTGGAAGAGCCAAGTGGCAGCGCTGCTGGTGGCATCCTGAGAGGCGAAGAGGAAGGTGAAGACGGTCTGAGAAATCTCGTAGTCGGTGAAGTCTCTGAGGACGTGGGTCGGCTTCTCGATTCCCTCGGTGTTGCCCTTCTCAACGGCATCGCGCCACTTCTTCGACTTGATCATCTCAACAATCCAGGCGTCCATAATGCAGTCGGGCTCGCCACCAGCAGCCATGCGAGCCTTGCTCTTGGCCGCGCACTTTGCGAACTCAGCGAGAACCATGTCGGCGGCCTTCTTGCCGTACCAGGTCTTGGTGTAGGGGACAATGATGGGGAAGTTGACGAGCTCGAGGGCAGCGGTAATGAGGTAGTAGTCGTCGGCAATCTTCTTGACGGCCTCGTCCGAGATGTAGTGGCCGACAAAGGTGCGGCAGGACACGGCAGTGATGACCTCACGGAACATGGGCATCCAGGGCACAGGCTTTCCACCAGCGTTCTTGGTGATCTCGAGGAAGTCCTTGAAGTACCGGTTGTACACCTCCTCCTGTCCGGGAAGGTAGATCTCGAGAGCGCGGCGAGTAAAGAGGCCATTGAGACCCTTGCGGAAGTCGACGTGGGCCTTGCCGTCCAGGAACACCCAGTTGTCGGCACCAAGAAGCTTGTGGGCGACGTCGACGACGCAGGGCTTAACGAAGGCGGGCGAGTTGAACACCTTGCGGGCCATGTCGCGAGTAGAGGCAATAACAACGAACCTGGGGGTCACAGAGCGTTAGTCCTTGCTTTTCTTCCCTTAATTTAGCCAGGAAAGGCGGTCGACTCACTTGTGAAAGACGGAGACGCAGCTCAGGGGCCCGCTCAACCATTTCGCATAGTACTCCTCGAATTTGGGGTTCATGGACTGGAGGAAAGGCCCAATGAAGGGCATCTTCCATGCCGGGCCAACAATGGATCCCTTTTGCCAGATATAGCGGACTGAAAAGGTAAGCAAGTTAGCGAGCGCATTCTTCCAAGTGATAGGGGTATTTTCAAGTACATACACTGATCGTATGCGACCAGAACAGCCAAAACAGTGGCGAGAATTGTCCACCCGCTCGCATTGGCAACGAGGTCTACAACATATTCCAGTTGCGGTGGTACACTGGCGGCGCCATACTTGACGCTCGCCAAAGGCGACGTGAAGCTCGTCGCATTCGACGCCATTGCGTGTTTGCCTTTTTTCTTTGTTTCTGGTGGACCCGGCTTGTCGAATGCTGCTGGGGAAGCTTGTGGGTAGTTCGTCTGTCACCTACGAGGCTTGATAGCGAGCTCGGGGCAGGTGAGGTGAGGAACGGAAGGGAGGGTGCAAGCAGGCAAAGGGATCGCAAGTTGCACAAAGCGGTCACACAACACTCCAGGGAGAAGCCCACGATAAGAAGGGAGGGGGGGATAGGTAAGGTATGGCGGGTGAATAGAAAAAGGGTGGATCAGGGACGGGATCAGTGGGAAACCCGGAACGCCGGGGAGAGAGGAAAGAGATTTCGAAGATCGTTCGTGGTGTTCCAGTCGTGGAAGTACATCCGCTTCCCGGCCAATACTGGACAAATCGCGGTGCGAAAGCAAGGGTCCAAAAGCCCGGGGGGAGACCTGGGCGACTTTTAGCGACTTGGGTGATGGGTGGGGTTCAATTTAAAAATGTCAACCGTAGTCAACCGCGACACAGGAACGAAGGAACTAGTAAATACGAAAACGAGATAACTGTCGGGTTGCAAATGCGCAATCAAAGAAGAAACAAAAGCTATTTCGTATCATGAGATGAGATGTCGTTGTGATTTGTGTAGCCAAGAGCTCAAGCTCTTGCAGGAAACTTGCCTCTTTCAAGCATTTGATTCTCATCCCGTAGCTCTCTCACCGATATTTTGTTGAGGGATGGAAGCTTGGACGACGGGCGTGCGGCACGGTTGGCTTTTCTGCCAAATGCAGTCGTCCATGCTGCGGGGACTGGACAGGGCTTTTTTTTTTCCTGGTTCCTGCAAATCGCATTCAAAAAGTTAATTATCAGTCACTTTTGTTGGCGCTACAGTACTTTTCAGGGGTTCAAATCTCCCACTTCAACCCTCCGCCTTCCAATCCTGGCCAAGCTTGTTCCCCAAGACAGCCAAGGACGGGACCGTAAAAGAACGTTTGGAAATTCAAGGCCTTCGAGCGTTGTACAAACACTTCAAGATTCCACTTGGCCATAGCTCTTTAATGTGTTTTGTTTCATCAATTGGCTTTTTGGAACTCGACAATACGGTACCCGAGAGAGCTTCGGCTGGCTCGAGTTACACACAGCTGAGATGATGGTTGCTTGAAAACGGCGGTATGGCACATGGCATCATTCGATTGGCACCCCTCATTGGTCAGCCCATAATTGGAGCTCAACGCCAAATATCCATGGACATGGGGACAAATGGCTTTCGTCGGCCGGCTTCATATTTCCAGATGAGGGAATCGGCGGAGCTCCTCACGAGGCCCATGAACTTGAGCGAGGAAGGACATAAGGATCAATTGATCCCCCGCATGACCTTCCAAAGCCCTCCCCCGTGATAATGTTCACCAAAACTTCAATTCTCGGTGAAGAGCGGCCAGTTTCGGTCTTCTCGGTCTTCCTGCTAAAGAGACTAGGGAAACGATACAAGCTCACGCACGTGCGATATCTCACCTGAGATCTGACCCGCGAATGAGACGACAACCCAATGGAAGTGCCGCGAGCCAACCAAGATCCGCGGGCATCAGATTCGTCCAATCCCATCACCTTCAAATCGCTCTGGTACCTCGCATTATCAGCTCATGTTGTGCATTCTCGGCCCGGGCGAATTCTTCATCCAGTTCGATTCGTGCAAAACGAAAGGTTTGTATGAAGGTGCCCCGCGACGTTAGCATCGATGGAGATACTAGTATTCCGAAAAGGGTTTAAACTCCGCCAGTGTAACATACTAACAAGGAGTTTTCCATAACTACACATTCGTATATTGTTCGAGGAGCTACCTCTACCGACTCCATCCTAGCGCTAACCTCGTACGAATTTATCCGTATTTTGCCTTGTGCTCGGCGTGGAACCATTTCGGTTGTGTAAGTACCGCCTTCTCACATCCTGATGGTGATATCTAGATAGGGGCTTGATATTGTCTTCCAGTACAAGCTTCTGAAATGTTTGGAGAGAGGCATCCTCCTCGAATCTACAGAGCAGGAGCTCCCAAGAACCGAAACAGCTCAAGCAGAAGAACTACCCAATTGCTAGTTCGGCAGTGTGCTAGATTGAAATCAGCAAACACCATGTCGTGTATTTTGTAGCAGCCAAGATTGGGCTCTCAAGACCTCGTAATCGTGGCCTGGAGAATCAACAGGAGCAGTGAAAGAACTTCTGATTACGAGAACTACCTGTAAACACTGACGCTGACATCGTTTCTTGAGGGATATCAAACCTCGAAAACATAATAATAATAATAAATAAAAATATCATCATCGATTAGCAGAGTCTGGCAATCTCCGCAGTCAAAGTGCTGTGTACGCACCACACCACATAAGAGACTATGACTGCCTCGAAGGACCATGATCTCGGATAACGACTTCACTCAAAAAGCTCCGCAGTTCTCAACAACTTTCCTGCTAGCACTCAGCTATATGAGGCTCAATTGTCAGCTCCTAATCACCCAGGGAAGGGTGGCATGTCGAGACCTACCAGGTATCTCCCGAACACTCCTGCAAGCTCATCGAGTTCGTTGTACGGCTCCATTCACTATTAACATCGCAGTCCGACGGCCACTTTGTGAAGGAATCGGTTGAGTTTGGCCCTGATTCGTGGATTCGTGGGTTGTCTGTCAGGGGAAGGGTTTTTCTTGTTCGCTTCCCTCCTTGGGTTTCCAGCTGGCGTCTGGTGGAAGAAAACGATGTCAGAACCCTCTACCCCAAAAGATATGCAAAGCGGTTCAAGATTCAGACTTGCCTCCTGAGCTTTCGATCCCGTGCTACTGATTGAGCAACTCTCTCTCCAGCCTCGGTCTCGCGCCTAAGGAAACGGCCAACCCACTTCTTCCCAAGACGAGCATGGTCGCCTTGGGCCCTCAGAATACCTTCCACACGTTTGCGTATCTGGACGTGAGTGGGGTAATTTCCGGGTTGTAGGATCCAAGCGGCCAGATCTGATCTCTGTACGGCAGTAAGGCGACCTGTGTTTCCATTCGCGGGTGGTGAGACCGGTGGTTCCTCGTGAGGCTCCTCGTCCGGCTCCTCGTCAGACTCCTCGTCAGGGTCAAATCTCGCGAGCACAGTTTCCTTTCTGAGACCATACAGTGATGCTGTCTTTTGGATGAGTTCCCGGATCTCGTCCACAGCTTTCCTTTTGACCCCACACTCTTTAGTTGTCTTTCGAGTGCTTTTACCCTGTGTTAAGGCCACAAGGATGCTGACTTTCTTTTCTTCGCTTAAGTTATCCATATTTGTATCACAGAAGAAAGAGATGATGATGGAGGAAAACAGGCAGTATGATTGTTGTTGTGTTTAGGGATACGATGCTGTGATGATGGCTTGGTGGTTTGGTGGGGAATAACACGCGGTGATGATGGTTTGATGTTTTGAAAAGGTCACGTACCTGAGCAAGAGGTAGATGTGATCAGTGAGTAAGTGTCTTGACTGCCCAAGTGCTCCTTCTCTCGGGTGAGGGTTGGCTCTCTGGATTCATCGGGAATGATGGTCGTGAGGCGAGGTTAACGTGTAGAAGACTCCTACTTCAAGCTCTGAGGTCTACCTACCCATCGAGCGTTCGCCGACACTCTGAAGGAGCGACTTAAACATACATGTGCTTTCTGTGCGCAGTTAGCTTGGTAATACATCTTCCCAACATGTACTCGCAGGCATATTAGTGCCCAATCTGGGGGACGGAGAGAAGTTGGAACTTCCTCCCTTGAGAGAGTTGAAGCATCGTTCGAGGCTCATTTGATATAGGTACTGAAACCACAGTGTCGCCGGTATCTCTTTCTATCGTGAACAACCCATCTCTCCGTTAGAGTCCGATACCAAAGGGTTGGAAGCTACTATCATAACAGATCTCCAAGCCACTGTCATTCCTGCGGTGTCGGCTCATCCACGCCATTGAACCGTAGACACCATCGGCGTGAAAGCATTACGCCTCTCGCTTTCCCCGATGGGACCATACCTTCTCCGTCACTATTCCCATACCCGATGATGATGTTTATGTTCTCAGCAATCGCCATGAGCCATATCTACTCAATCATCAAGACTAGCTATCTCACAACTCCCGAAGAATGTCACCTTGCAAAGTCCGAGGCGTGCGCGGCTGTCTACGCAACCTGGTTCCTGGGTGTGTCAACCTCATCAATCTGTTCCAGAACCCAGAAGAGATGATCCGTAGCATTCAATTCGGCATACATGTCCCAAAAGGTTGTGTAACCCTCCAAACCCCACGCAACCCGCTATCCCCCAGCCAGCCGCAGGGTTTATTTCCGCCGTGGTGGTGGTGGTGGAAAGCACAGCACGGGGATAACGAAATGGAGGGAGGATGACTCAGGCCGCCGCGCAAGGCCACACGGTGAATTGCGTATCTGCATTAATCCTCACCTAGGTACTTCATAAGGCACACATGGAGATTCCGTAATCCCATCCCCACAGGGTGACGAGCCTGAGAACTGAGGCTGTCGTGGTTTAAAGGATTCTACAAGGCCAAATCGGGCAGGTGAGATGCCCCCAAAACGTCAGAGGCCAGGGTCTACATTACGAATACCGTTCTGAAACCCCTCACCTGTTTGTGCACAGGTGAGCAGTAGGCCTTTACTGCGCTCAATTGAATTCGTTATCACGATTCTCTCCATGATGCAGTAGATATCAAATCTGCTTGTGAAAAAGAAAAAATTAATTTTATGACGCGGCTGTGCTTGCGTTGCTGAATGCAAGCTGCCCACTTCTTGGCTACCTGCGTAGCACACCCAACTTTTTTTTTTTTCTTTTTTTCTTTTTTTTTTGCTTCCCCCTGTCGAAAGAACTTTTGACTCATGCCGGGGGTAAAGGATTGATGGTGCAGCCCGAAACTAATCAGGTTGGCCGCGCACAGCCTGGATCCATACCAACGTTGGACGCGTACCTGTAGGGGGTCAGCCTTGCGAGAAAGAGCCTTCCCGCATCGTATGGTGTAGTGTAAGCCACTTGTCGCTATTTGCAGGTATTCCGAGTAGGAATGTAAAATGCTCTCCAAGGGGAGCTGATGTAGAGTCCGATCTGTGTATATAATGCCGAGTCCTCCTCGGCTTCGAGATAGCTTCAATACATCAGCATCAGCATCATCCAGCTTCAGTCTCATCTTCATCTTCACATTCACAGCTTCACTAACAACCAAAACAACCCCTTTACACATTTCAACCTGTTCATCCTATCATCTCAAGCGTTCCTCGCAATCACAACAGTAGCCATGTCTTCCAACAACACCAACATGAGTACGACTTCCCCCTGAATTCCCTTTCCATTCGACAAAACTAACAAACCCCCAGCCTCCACCACCACCTCCCACAAGACCGACGTCGAGGCCCAAAAACCCTCAGACACCGCATCCATCGCCAGTTCTTCATCGTCATTTTCTTTCCTTAAGGGCAACAGCGGCAAATCCTCATCTTCCACCTCTTCCTCCAGCGGTAGCAAGCCCGCTTCCAAGGACCAGGTCATGAAGAACCAGATCAACATGGGTTTCTGATTTCCTTTCCTCCCTTCACCAGCAAGAAAGGGGCGAAAACAGGCGATCATGAGAAAAGAAATCTGGGTTAGCAACAAGGAGTAAAAGAGGACAGTCGTCCTCACCACCACTGGACGACGACAACAGATACGAAACCGCCAGGATGGCGCTGTTACACAGGCCGCGGTCCCAAATAAGGGGGAATCAGCGGGGAAAATGGTAGCCACCCTTCCCTCTTAGGACGGGAAGGAGTGAGAGGAATACACATTTAACAGCAAGCGAGGCATTTGAAGAAGCTTCCGGATACACAAGCATAAGGGTACACATACAGAGTTATAGTCATTGTTCAATAATTTACATGACCACTTTTCACATCCAAATCTATGCATATTAACCGATCATACCTACCTAGTGTTTTGTCTACCCCCTTCCTACCAAATCTGACGATTTCATGCCCTGTGCTGTTCTCCTTCAGCTTCGCCTTCGCAACAAAGTTGCCCCTTAACCTGTGAAGTGTTTTAGGCAGATAGCTTCCGTATCCTGGAGCCCAGTCTAAAAGGTATCATCCAACAAATCATGATTAACCTTTACCACCGTGGGACTATACTCCTCATCGTCATCCTCCAAGTCCTCCCCAGCCGTCAGTAGGATATTATCTACGATTCGCTTGCTGGCTTCTCGTGCTTTTTCACAGAACACCCACGTTAGCATCTTACACCCTCTACAAACGAGTGAAACTGGATTTTATTGAAGAGGCAGAAGGATAACGGGAAAGAAAGGAAGAAAAGAAACATACCAGGAGTCTGCAAAAGTTTACTAGGCGGCAGCGCAAACTGAATGGTTTTCGGCGGGCTCACCCCCTCAAAAGTCCCCAAATCGTCCTCATCGCTCTCGCTCCACCCTATCTCGTCTGCATACTTTCCCCCCTGCTTCCCATAATCCCTCTCTTCTTGTCTCTGCCCATAGACATCCTTTGTCTTCCCCCCTCCTCTCACACCAGGGGTCTGCACACTAACCCCCGGCGTCCTCGGCGCGTTTGCCGCAGCAGAAGCAGCCGCAGCCTTCGCCCCTCGGGTGTAGCTCGCTGCTTTAACAGGGGACATGAACGCCGCGCTCCGTAACTGAGGCATAGCGATCTCCGGGCTCGACATTGGAGAATCCTGCCATATCGGTCTTGTCTCTTTTCCTTTAGCAGGGGTAGTAGCCAGCGGCTTGGGTTTGGTGTCGGCAGTAACCTTCCACTTGAGGGGTGTCACGCCCGTAGCTCCGAGACCTCCCTTGTGGGGGGTGGCCATGATTCTGTAGTTTTTATCCTGCAAGCGGTGCAACAGGGGGTCTTTATTGGTCTTTGTGTTGGCGGGTTTCTTGAGGAAACCCAAATCGTCATCTTCTTCGGACTCTTGCGCCCCTAAAGACTGCCGAGGGGTCATGGACATATCGGGGAGTCGGGCGGTATGTTGCTGGAAGAGGAGGGAAGTATCATCTTCTTGGTCAAAGACTTCTTCAGTAGCAGGGGGGCCGCCGGCGGGAGTGGTACTGCCGCCGGTTTGCTTGGACTGGTATTCCCTCCTTAGAGCTTCATAGGGGGAAGAAAAGCCCGCCATCTTTATGGTTTTGGTCGCGGGGGGGCGGGGGGTGCTCCCCGTGATGTCGCCGTCGTTGTCGCTTAGGACGGAGGTTTCGTCTTGGTTCTTGCCGCCGTGGTAGAGGACGGAGGACTGGTTGGCATTGTCGTGGGGGACACTGTCGTGGTCGCGAGGACGCGGGGTGCTGTACTGGGCTGTGGTTTCGTCGACAGTAGTTTCGTCTTGGGAGGTCATGACTGTGGTTTCTTCGGGTTGGTTGTTATTGTTGGCGAGTTCTTCGTAGCCGGAGAGGGAGACGTTGGCTGAGGCTTCAAAGAATTGTTTCCAGAACTTTGGGGGAGGGAAGATGTCAGTTAGTTGGGTAATGAGCCAGGGAAACTGAGGGGAGAGAACGGACCTTGGAAGCTTCCCAGACATTGCGCGAGTGTTCTCCATACTGCTCGACAAGTGGAAGAATGCTTGTTGTGACGATTCGGTGTGCTTTGCTAAAGTTGTGGTCGATTTCTACACCAAGTCAGGAGTTGTGCTTCTCTACGGATTGGTTCTGCGCACCTTGAAGGGTAAGGGTGATGGACTGCTCAAGCTTCTCGAGCTCTTCGGTGAGCGTCAGAGGCCTGCCTCCGACCACAGAACTAGGACGTGACATCTTGGGTCGGTCGTCTGTTTACGGGGTGTCAACAAAGGGGCTATTGTTTGGGTTGTTGCAAGAGAGTTGAGTTTAGTTCCGGGGCGCGTTCGCGATCCTGAATAAGTGCGGGGCATCAATTTCGGCGGGGTCTGCAGCTTGTCAGTGTCACGGTCACCATGGTGTAAAACCTCTGCCCACGATAGGTAAGGTATCTTGCAATTCACCTCCAGATGTGCTATTAACGCTATGAGAAAGGGCAAACTTGGAGGTAATCTGGAGACTCCAAGTCCCGTAGTAATTCTAGTCTAACAAATTGGGTATCCCGTAAAAACCACCGAGACGCCGCCCATACTGCAAAATCATACAAGTATCATAAACACTTTTGCCTCTAAGAGCGACTGATGTGCGTGCTCATCCCTTCTTGATGGTCGGTTTAACAAATCGTGTCGCTTGAGGAAGCGTCGGGAGTAGCCTATCTCCCTCGCCGGGTCCTTCCCCGTCCTCTTGCGCGGTTAGCAGCAGCTGCCCGAGATCTGCTCGTCCGGCCGCTCTTCGATGCTGGTGCGCCAGTCTCCTCTTCGTCTCCCTCGTCGCTCTCTTCCTCTTCGTCGCCTGACTCTTCTTCTTCGGCACTCTCGTCCTCGCCGGGCGACTCTTCCTTGGTTCTGCGCGCTTTACTAGCACCACGCTTCGAACTTCTGGCCGTCGACCGGCCCGACTTCCTGCTGGGACTAGCAGCAGGAGTGCCGGTATCCGTGTCCACGGTGCTACTGCGGGTTTTGGTGTTTCCGTCTGCTCCTGCCGATGTTGCGCCTCTCTTTCTCTTCTTTCCTTCTCCGCCGTTGCCATCACCGCCGGCGGTAGGGTCGTCGGGGTCCCACTGAGCGGGACTGGTCGGCGCCTCGCTTGGATCTGCGCGCGCTCTGGCCTCGATGAGGTCGCCAAAGTCCTCGTATGGGAGATCAAAGTCTTTGTATCGCCGTGGTTGGCCCTTTTCCTCGGGAGGATCCATGCTGTTCTCTCGCTCGTCGATTGCATCTATGTTAAAGAGCTCGCGGAGTTTCGCCCAGATCCCCGGTATCCTCGTGTGCGGCAGTCGGTCGGGGTCAAATCCGTGGTTTCTCAAATGTTCGCTGATGGCCATCATACGAAAATGCTTGTGCATGCCTAAAGACGAGCCAATGGTTAGCGGGAGGAAGTGAAGTACGTGCCAGTACAGCGCAAAAACTCACCTGCCGGTTTCCACCGAATGACTCCTTTGTAGAGCGAGGCAACTTGGTCGTCGGTCCATGGATCAGTAACTTCTTTCGGCTGTGGAGGCAATTGAGGTGTTTCTGAAGTCGCCGGTCCATCGACGTCCATCGCATCGTTGTCTCGACCGGGTGTCGCTGCGGCGGACGCAGCTTGGGTGCTTGCGCGCCCGCCTTTTTTCTTCGGAGGCATGGCGGCAGCCTAGAACAGACGATGGATTGCGAAAGATTCGGTGTTTTAGACTGGAATGGCCAATTTTCTGAGTGCTCAAAGGTTGTTGTATTGCTATTCGTAGCAGAAATTGTGAGACAGAAGAATGTTGAAGATGGAAGTTTGTAAACAGTTGAGGTGATCACCTGGAGCTACAGCTTCCAGAGGCTGAAAGGTGAGCTTCCAATTGGCGCTGCAGCAGGGGTCGCGGGGAACTTTTTGCGGGGCTACAGCGGTCAATTTACGCGACTTTCAGACGGAAACGCGTCCCCGGCCGCTGCCCTCAATGGCCGCCAAACTTCCATCCAGCCCAGCAAACATTCAACCCGACTGCAATTGGACGGATTCCAATTGAGATTATAGCTACAAATATGCACATGTAGACCAACTAGTCATTCTCACCACTTGAAGCTGGTGAATTTCTATTAGACATGGCCACCGAGGAGGACCTATCAGACCTGTTTGCCATCCCCGATTTCTGGCGACCCTCGAATTGGCTTGATCAGTCGATCATAGAAATCAACAGGCAGAATCCTCTTTTCACCTTTGGGGTATCAGGTACTATCAACATATCTGCTTCTTGTATTTAGCACATAGAATAGTTTGTTGACTCTTCTCTGCAGAAGTCAAGAGCGGTCTAATATTAAACCCCGAATTCCAAGATACAAAACTTGATAGTATCAGCATTTCCATCGATGAGGACCGAGAAGAAAATGAAGATCGCGGTGCGGCTTTCTTCAAGCTACCTCCCGTACTGCAGGAATTGACGGCACTTCAGCAACCTCAGCTTCCAGATCTCGGTATAAACTCTGGACGTCTCAGATACGGCCCGGAACCTACAACCCTAGTCCCACAGAAACGGCCGTTGGAAGAGGACGATGACGTTTGGCTTCTTTCTGGCGAAGATGTTGCGAGAGAACCCGAGTTTAAGACGTGGGAGAGCTTCGATCAAAATCAGACATGTCGAAGCTCAGCATCCTTCATCACCGAGGCTGGACCTACTGCATTCGATGCCCTTCTGGCAGCTGCCCGTGGACAAGACCCGAATGATCCCGCAACAGTGCCCGACATCTTGGACAACGCGGTATATTCGGCCTGTCTACTGACACTGGCCCTGGGGAGGAGCTCCCTCTCATTCTCATGGAATTCGGACAAGAACTCGTTTATCAAAATCGCACCTCATCTCAGGACGTCTGGGATATCACTCGACCTGACCAAAGCTGTGGACAGGCTCTGTCTCGACTGCGGCAACTGTATCAGACATCTTCAGTACTTTGCCGAGACCACATACACGACAGCATCGACGCCTACGAGGGTGGCTTTTGCAGGAGTCATCGCTCGCCTCGTTACCACCGTCGGCTCTGAGCTAAGCACTCGGAGTCGAAATATTAGGTCCATTCTTCAGCTGCAACACTTCGTTCAGCCGGTACAACAGGTGCTTTCTTACTTTAAGGAACTGGTCAAGAAAGTAGCGCCGCAGAAGTCCGATGAGGCTATGCTCTCATGTCTCTTTCAGGAAGTGCAAGCTGCTGAGTATCGGGACGAACTCGTACAAGCCGCAACCTGTGAAGTGTTGCGGATTGTATCGAGGCCGTGGACAGACTTTGTTGAGGAGTGGCTTGGTCTGAGAGCTGAAGATGGCATTCCCATCACGAAAAAGGGTGCAGGAAAGGGCTTTGTAAAGGTGGCCGACAAGATATGGATTGACGATCATGGGTTCGAGCTTGACGAGCCTGATTATTTCCTGGATGAGGACAAGGTCCCCAGCTTTGTCCCTAAAGACATGGCTCAGACTATCTTTGAAACGGGCAGAAACCTCCGCTTTCTCCGTGAGCATCATCAAGATCACCCACTCTCTAGGCCAGACGTGGTTGCTCTGACCGTGCCGCCAAAGCTGGAGTGGGAATTCGACTGGGACGCCATCTCGAAGCTCGAGGCGAGGGTGAACCAGTATTGGGAGGCTGTTTCCCAAGCACTACGCGGCACTCTTCAAAGCAACAACCAAGAACCGGATTCATCAGCCGCTTCGAATACCTTTTTTGAGACGGAGTTCTCAGTTTATGGGAAGAGCGAAGAACAAGTCACAGCTGGTATACTTGCTTCCATGGCCCAGCTCAACCAGCCTCTAAGTGATGGCGGCCCCAGAGATAGCCTCACCTTGCTCATCAAGGACAGGTTGTATCAAAGATCATCCATGTCCTCGCCATCGTCCGCAACCAAAAGCGAGCACCTCTCCCCCCATAAAACCCTCGTCCCCCTCCTCTCCTTTGGCCCCATCATCAACGCCCAGTCCCGCCTCATCAACCACGAGTGCATGAAACTCCTCTTCACCTCCCACCACCTGCAAGTCCACTTCGACCTTCTGAAGCAGTACTTTCTCCTAGGCAACGGCCTCCTCGTGAGCCGCCTCTCCCACGCCCTCTTCGACCCTGAACTCTCCACAGCTGAGCGCAAAGCCGGCGTCGCCCTCGGCGGCGGTATGATGGGACTCCGACTAGGCGGCCGCCAGACCTGGCCCCCAGCCAGTTCCGAGCTCCGTCTTGCCTTGATGGGTGTCCTCGCCGATTGCTACCTCCCCTCGCCCTCTTTCCCCCAGTTCACCCCTGCACGAAACAGCAATAACAAATCCGACACCACCCAACTCCCAGGTGACCTAAGCTTTGCCGTCCGCGACTTGTCCCAAGACGAAATCGACCGGTGCATGAACCCCGACTCCCTCGAGGCTCTTGATTTCCTTCGATTATCATACAAACCCCCATCGCCGCTTCGGCCCGTGTTGACTCCCACGATTCTGCTGAAATACGACCGCATCTTCAAGCTCCTTCTTCGTGTTCTGCGTATGCTATACGTAGGGAATGACCTCTACCGCTTCAGCACCTCCACTGAGCCTGTCACTCCGAGCAATGTCACCACAAGATTCTGCGTCGAAGCACGGCACTTTATAAGACAAATCGCGTCCTACTTCTTCGACACGGGGATCACTGCCCCCTGGGACCGGTTCGCGGAGTGGTTGGATTCTGTCCAGCAAGACATTCTTGCTTCAAACTCAACTCAGGAGAATGTGAAGAATACCATCAGCCCGGACACGCTGAAGAATAAACAAGACGATGTGCTCGATGAGATCATGAGCGTTTTATTGCTGAGGAAACGGCAAGCGCCCGTTTTGAAACTGCTCGAGGAAGTCTTTGGGATTGTGCTCAAATTTGCGAAACTGCTGAGACTGAGACGGGTGGAGGCCCATTTGGGACATAGCTTGGGAGAACAGGAGGAGAGGGAATTGTATAAGGCTTTTAGAAGGAAAGTTGAGGTGTTCATCACTGTCTGCCGGGGCTTGAGTGAGAAAGTTGGTTCGGGGAAGGTTACGTTTGGTGTGGGCGCCATGGGAGGCAGGGGGGGTGCGAGGGAGAATACCATTGAGCAGTTGCTTGTGAGGTTGGATAGGGATGGGTTTTATGGGAAGAGGGGTGGTGTTGGTGGTGGTGGTTAGGGAGAAGAAAGATAGATGGAGAGGATATATGATCATAAGATTTGGAGTTGCTGTCATTGCTCTGTGGAAGATCTTGGGGATTGCGAGTTACATGCCTGATGAAGGCTTTGACACCGTCATGACAACTCAACGCGCACATCACCAGCACCAGGCACCTAACAGCCAAAAAATCGTAAGTAGGGTGCTGGTGACTTACGATTTTTTGGCTGCTAGGTGCCTGGTGCTGGTGATGTGCGCGTTGAGTTGTCATGACGGTGTGAGGACAAGAAGAAGAAAAGAAAATTGCCATGGTTGCAGAGAGACGGCTTCTTATACTCGGTCCTGACAGGCGATTGGGTTATCGCGAAAGCTATTTTATGCTAGGTTCTGTTGAGCCGCGAGAGTCAGCGATGATATCTAGGTTAAGCCGCTGAGTCATCGCTCAACGATACGCCGCGTGTATCGACGATAGAGCCGTATCTAGGGTTCTGAAGAGCCTCCATAAGCCGGTGAGGCCATCATATCTTGTCTAAGGTTCAAACGAAGGCGCCGGATGCTGAAGAAAAAAGAAGGTTTGCATGTGCTTAAGTGCCGGTATGACGCGCTCAGACGCACACCTCGGGGAATGGATGTGATGCCCATCAGATGTTGGGTCCTGGGGTTCTTTCTGACAAAAAAGAAAAAGAGAAAGAAAAGAAGAAGAAAAGAAGTGGATATGGACACAAGATGAGTGAGGCAGACACCAGATCAAACACAGGGGATAAAACAAAAGAAGTTTACCGGCCAGCCCTCGTATCCGGTGATGGGAGAGGTGGCCCCCGTATGGGAGGGGAGGATACGGTTCGCATATTCTCAAAACAAGCCCAAAATGAAGAGATATCTTGCTCTGACAGGTTGGCCTTAATATTTGTCAGAGAAAAAAGGTTGCTTGTCTTTTTTCTTGAACCAAAGCTGGGAAACATCAAAGGTCAGCTGAACAGCAAAAAAGTCACCACCGCAACATGTGAAAGGATTGGCAAGAACAACGAAAATGAAACAGACAAGCCTGCTTCTCCTTCTGAATTGCATCAGCCGTGAATCGAACACGGGGCCCATCGATGGCAACGATGGATTTTACCACTAAACCACTGATGCTGTGAGAGATGAGAAATTGTTGAGAAGCCGTGGAGTAAACAGGACTAATAATGTAACTGCAGACTCTGCGCTATCCTGGAGTAGGCAGTGATGGAAGGAGTTAATCTGAGACCTAGTTAAACTCCCTCGGTTGACGTTTCTTGAACCGTACCTGTCTACGGTCTCGTTTCTATTCCATATTTGATGAGATGGTGGCTTTCTTTCAATCATGGCAGATGACACCGAGAATCATGATGTATGTGGGCAAGTATATCGGCACATCCTTGTAAGTCTAACCGGATACTCGTCCTATCAATCAAACCCCAAGCCCTTCTTACTCATGAAGCTCTTCTTGTGATTGGTGTCATACGGCCGGAATTTGTCAGAGAATTCCCGATTGAAAGGGTTCTGCGAGTCAGCAGAGCTTTGGACTTGTTTCCGTCGGTCTTTTTTTCTCAATTCATCGGGATGTGGACT
The DNA here is from genome assembly GCA_033296905.1 of Podospora australis. Taxonomy (NCBI): domain Eukaryota; kingdom Fungi; phylum Ascomycota; class Sordariomycetes; order Sordariales; family Podosporaceae; genus Podospora; species Podospora australis. The sequence goes on from MU864350.1 coordinate 1,325,231, forward strand.
TGAAGAATGGACACCACTGGTATAGCGGAAAGATGGCGTTGGATGGATCGTGCACTAGGATTGAGCATGTAAAGCCAGCGTTTGTGGGAGGGGGCAGTCCATCCTACCTAGTTAACAGATAGGTTTGTTGAAGCCATGCCTCCGCTGTTATGTTCGCTACCTACGGATATGTTGCAGGGAGTCAACTGCTTCTTGTTCTCAAACTGCCCATAAAGATGAGCATAACTGGGATTTCAAGACCAGAGTTCATCGGGGTGCCTAAAAGGATCTTGGGTTCGCGAGGTTCTTAACATAGCATAGTGCCACATTGGTTGGTAATAGCAAGTGTGTACAGAGGATAATTGTTTCTCGTATAACGAATGTGTTGCCGGCTGGAGATGTTCGTGATCCCGTCAGATTGGCGAGCTCTCACGGGCTAGACGAGAAATTCAGTAAGCTTGCCGTGTAAGCCGCAGGCTGTCAAGAACTATAACCGTCTCTAGTCGACGGAATCATAGTTGATCTGAATATTATCCGAGGTCCTTGTCATGTTTTGATTATTCGGGTGGTTTCCCGAGTTCGGGAATTTCAACCATCGCAAGAACAGGGACATATTTATACTTGGCACTTTTCTTGTACTTGCGTTGACCCGGGATTGACTTCATCAAGCTACTTTCCTCAGTTGGCATATCGAGCTTAATCGGGTTGTCTCACTCGGTCTGCCTCACTCATGCAAGATGCCTCACTTGCCTCATTTGGTAAGCCTCACCGGACTAATGATGCATGCAAGATGCCTCACTTGGTGAAAAATCGACACGACTCCTTAGAACGCTTCAGTTGATGAGATGCCTTAATTGATCATCAATCTGCTTACTTGATTCACTTGGCATGCCTCACGCAACATGCCTCACATGCCTCACTTGATATGTCGACTCGGTGTGTGTAAGGTAACTTGCTCACTCGGTCTGCCTCACTTAGTGCGAAATGCATGCAAGATGCCTCACTTGGTGTATTTACCTTACTACACCTTCCCCAACACCTCAGTTAAGAGAGTTCACTCGAATATGCTTTACACGGTTTAGGTTTTTTCTTTATTTGCCTATTTTGGTTACCTAGGTAACTTGGCTCTATGGCATGCCTCACTTGCTTCACTTGATATGTCGACACGGCTGCATATGTAATTTTTGTTATCTCGATTTCCATCTCTTGGCTTGTGGTCTTCCGTTGACATCCCTCACTCGGTCTGCCTCACTTGATCTAAAATATATGCAAGATGCCTCACTTGGTGTATTCCACTCACTACGCCTCTAAAACACCTCAATTGTTACTTCGCTGGAGTGTGAACTTCCCGCTATTGTATGCTTGATATGGCTCCTTGACATGCCTCACTTGATGCCTCACTTAGCCGCCTCACTTGGCATGCATGCACGATGCCTCACTTGGTGTATCTCACCTCCTACGCCTTCTAAAATGCCTCAACTTTTACTTTGCTGGAGCTGTATTTCCCACTATCCTTTTGCTCGATACGGCTTCTTTAACAGAACTTCTCGATGCCTCACTCGGTATCTCACTCGGTCTACCTCACTTGATACGTATCTCGACTCGAGTGTGTGTGTAAGTCGTCTCACTTGACTATCGTACAGTCCCTCAATAGGTGCTTTCTACTCGCCTCACATGCCTTACTCGCCTCACCGACATGCAAAGCTCAGTCGACATGCCTCACATGCCTCACTCGACCCCTTTAGTCTTTACCTGATATCTTACCACCATGATCAAAAACTTGCCTCACCCAGCTCTCTCGCCCTCGCCCGATTCCTGCTTTATTTACTCAGAGTCCAAACCCAACCTTTTCAACATCTCTAAATCCTGATATTGATCGCAACCAGGAAGCACACAAGCTCTCACGATGATCCAACTTAGGACACCACCCAGCCTAAGGCCCTTATCATACCTATTTATCCAGCAATATTCACCTCATCAACGTCATTGACTCTTCTGATGATCTCTTCTTATTCCCTATCCCGATCTTTCCACATCGCGATCAACTTTGAGAACATCTGCCCAGCTCTAAGATCTGGTGTGGCCTCGCATGATCGTCTACCACTGTGCATGACACTGTACAGTACAGTACCTGAGTTACGATCCTGTTTTTGTCTTGCCTCTTCTGGAATCTCCCGTCCCTCTTGGCTACGGATGCTAACAATACAAATGTGAAGCACATCAAGACCAACTTGGAAGACATATACTATGCCCAGCTTCAACTCTTGTCTGGACCTGCTACAATCATCAACTGTATCACGGTACTTACTGTCTTGTCTGTCATAGCTTGATCCAGTCTATACGTATACGCGTGTACTTGGTCTTGGCTCATGTTATTCCTGCCTCTTGTTGTCTGGTGCGTGTGGTCTTAGTCTTGTCATGCCTCGCTTTCCATCTAGTCCAAGCGAATGAGAAAAGGGGACTTGGCAACTTGATCAAGTTTAGCTATCCCGACTAGGCTCGCCGACCAAGGCCGCCAGTACTGCTTGTATCAACCAAGTAAGTCTTGCTGCTTTTTCGATTCACATGTAAGTGCGTATGGCCGTCATCTCCCTTATCAGATCCTTTCTGGTTCCAGTATCGCCGTTTATATCGTTCGGTATCATGTCGTCGATACAAGAAAACTTCAAACCCGGACACCCCGGATGAACAACACCTCGCCTCGCCACAAAGTATCGTCAACCACATCGTATCATCATCACCGTTCACCGTTCACCGTCCGCAGTCTAACAACTGAAACCCAAACCATCACCCACTCTCGCTTGTTGAGGACCACACACCCAGAAAAAGAATAGCGCGCCCGAGATCAAGACCACAAAAAAAAAATCCCAGCAACTCGGGACGCGGAACGACCATGCGAAGGCGGAGAAATGGACGGAACGCGATCCAATCCTCCTCCTCCCGACGCATCGGTAAAAAAGGTAAGAAATAATTTCCTTTTTCCAAAAAAAATCTCTTCGGACTCGCAAGAGAGTCCGCTATGGCGGTAATGATAATCTCACGAATCATATTCCCAAAAAAAGAAATGTAGTTTTTAATCTTCCACAACCGGCCCCAGCCCTGAGTGTACGTTTCCTTGACCACCTCATTTCGGTAAATTTTGTTTTCAGAGAGAGAGAGAGAGACAACATTCTCCCGCCGCCGTCCCGTTTTAATGCTCAGTCATCATCAAAGCAAAAATGACGGGTAGTAGGGGTAGGGTACCACGTTGCAGCAAATTGAAAACAGATCGTGCGGATCGTTCTCGAAGCTTTCTTCTTCATCTCATCGAAGGGAAAAAAAAAAGAAATTGGGTTGTGTCAGCCGCCCCCCCTCCGCCTCCGTCGCCGCCGTCGCTGCTGGCCCCCAAACCCGGAGCCCGGAGCCGACAACATTTGATTATAAAACACGACCGAGTACTTCGTAGGTAATGACTGTAACCCTTTGACATGTCCCCTTTTGCCTCCCTGTACAACAAATTATGAAATAACGGTGAGAGAACGAATCCAAAAGAAGAAACTGCCGCCCGCCGCCGGACCGGATTTCGTGGCTAGAAAAGAAAAGCCAAAATCCGTTTCCCTTGGTGCGAAGATTCTTGTGCGGTGGCGTTGGCGGTGAGAGAAACAATCATACAACACAGAAAAGCGTACAACTGGTAGCGGCTATTGCCGCATACCGAGATAGAGCCGCGAATAGAAAAAAAAAAAAAAAAAGCCCTTGATAAGCCGCCCGCCCGTACTCGGTCTCGGCCTTGACGAAAACGCCTTCGTACGAGTTTTACACCGTAGGGTTTACTTATTGTTTGGTTATGGGCGCTTGGTTCAATGGTCATGGTGTGGTGAGACGGTCCGAAAAGAGAAGAACCTACCTACCAAAGAACCCTCTACTCCGACCATCCATCCATCCATCCATCCATCCATCTATTGAATCTGGTGACTTGTCACGGTCCGCCACCGATTCATTCTGATTTCCCACGACGAAAATAAAGATGGATATCGTCCATTATCCGGGAAAAGAGGGGCCTTGGGAGGTTGCTTTCAATAATTCAACCGCGCCGGGAATCTCCTGAACTGCCGAGCGTAGCGGCGTCATCGGCCGGTCCAAAAACTCGGATGTAATATTGCGAATCCCGGCATTTTGCACGGTACGCGGGCGTTGCGCGACCTGTTTCTTCAATCCACCCTGTCCCGAGATCTCGTGTTACACAAAATTGACAAATGCCCGAAGCGAAATGTATCATTGGACCGTGGGGGTTTCTTCTACCAGCAGTGCCAGCAAAGAAAAATAGCAGACCGCTTCGAAAGCCAGGGATCGACTCTGACCCCTGAAATGAATGGTGACGATGAGAAACCCTCCTAAAGTGACAGGCGACATGCGTCTCAAGTCACGCGGGCGTTTGAAATCCTGTCTCTCCTTTTCTTTTCATTCCGCAAATCTGTCAAACCGCCTCTGCTTCACATGCCAGCCGGCTGCCACTCTGTAAACAAGTTGGTGTTGTGAATAACACGCATGCTGTTTCTTCTCAATTGTCAACGAACAGGGACCAGACGGAGAGAGCTCCGGGACAAGGGGGCGGCCAAGCCATGACTCGGTGGCCCGTGTCGCAGACGGGAGGGCCTTGTTATTGGACCGGCAGTCAAACCAGGACTTCGATCTGGTGATACTGGTGTTGTATGGTGACGGTTTCTGCTTCTTTGCGCTTCAACAAATGCACAACAAGCAAGGAAACTGGCTCTTTTTTGTCTGTCATCATCCTGACGAAACAACGGACAGTTTTTTCTTGTCTGCAGCCCAGATGTTGGCCGAAAATGCGCGGCATACGGGAGTACCGTAATACAAGCTGCTGCATGGGTTGACCGCCCTCGTCTTGCCAGGCCGTTTACTGCCCAGTCACATCACTGCGTCTGCTTCGCCAGAACCGGCAATGTCGGACGGCACGTCGACCAATCGCGTTGAGCTTCGTCAGACAATGCAAACCAGAAGCAGACGCCGAGTAATGCCGTGTGTGAGCTATCAACACCACAGCGCCGCAGGTTTTATTTCATGCTGTGCTTCCTCAGTTGCTCACCTGCCTTTGCTATGGTGGTGAGGGAAGCGGCGAGAAGGGCGAGAAGGGCGAGGAGAGCGAGGAGAGCAACAATGACATGTATCCGATGATGGCTTGCCGGCCATGATACCTGACCGACGACCAACGTTGTCCTGATTGTTCCGCGGAGGTCTATCTGCAAGTATGTATGCACAGTTTGTAGTGTGCGTGGGAGGGAACGTAGCATATCGGGTACCATGTTGTATACCAGATCCTGCGATTACCGTATCCCCTACAAGCAGCATGGCTACATGTACAAGTTCGGATTAGTTCCATCAGGCCGAGGTTGGCGCGGGCATAACAGGCTCATCAGTGAGATGCTAGGGACGATCGCCAGATGGCGAAGGTACAGTGTAAGTAGCTTTTAGGGCGGATTGCCATTCTGGGCAGTACCGCCGACATCGCAACGGTTTGCTGTCAGAAGCGCGGGGGGACAGCAGCGAGAGAGCGAAAAAGAGAGGACATCCAGAGATAACAATTGGCAGCGCTGTCGAATCAATCAATCGGTATGGTAGCAATAGAGTGACGTTGGGAGAAAAAACAACAACTGCCAAGTCAGTTACGCTAGTCAAATACTAGTCTCCCCTGTCTTGTTGAAGAAGCGCGCGTGGTGGCTGGGAATGGCGAACAGACAGAATATTTCAAGCCCAAAAATCCAATAATTGGAAATCGTCGGCCGAATTGAGCGTGATCTATTCGACGGATCTCGGTCCTCAATTGCCGTGAGGTGTTGCCGAACGGTGTCGATTTATCAAGTACTTGTACTAGGACTGAAGTGTTTTCAGTTACCTCTCTACCCAGGAATCTGGTGCATACAGCAGATTGCTGGAAAACTTGGTTGCATCTAAACGAATCCCGTAGATGGATGGAAATCATGGCAGGTCTGCATCCATCAGAGTATATATATGTATTAAAGATAGATGATAGACAGATGCCAGGGCAAGGCAACAAGAGCTCGCTTGTTTCTCTTTCCCCAAGTTCCCAGTGCTTGCTGGTGGAGGATGGTCCGTTGTTCCGGAGATGAGCATTGGCTGAGGTGTGATTGTGCGGCATCTTGCCTGGATTGAGAGAAGCGGGGGAAGAATTGTTGTGCAGCGTGTTCGACAAGACAATCTTGGCGTACGCCTATGAAAATTTCCTAAGCGGCCATTTCGGGCCAGAATCGATCTGCCTGACGACGCTCAAGCGTTGTCTTCAGGCCTTTTTGTGTGCGTCAAGTGTGTCGAACGGGGTATGATGCAACCATGGCGCGAATTTTTGCCATCACCTGTCGGTAAAATCAGAAATCTGCAAAAGATGTCCAGATCCGGCAGGCTCGACCGGGGGGATCGGTGAGCAGATTGTTGTTGTTAATACAGGACCAGCGTGTTCCGTGAGGTAGGCAATCTGACTGGCAAGTGGGCACAATGAATTGAACTGCCTTCGCCTCTGAACGCGGCACAGAACAGAGATTAGAAATGAGCAAAAAGAACAAACCGACATCTTCGTTTCTTGTTGAAGTTCGAGATATCCTTCAAGACATGAGGTTGACTTTTGCTTTTCGAGGTCCCACAGAGTTCGCGCATCATGAACGCCACATTGACATGGGGGTGGACAAGCGGGACGAGACCTGTTCGGTTTTAACGCCGGGAATGGATCCTCACGCCAAATCATTCCTTTGCGGATTCAGCCAAAACTTGGGGACCAGCACCAGCAAGTGCAGCTTACCGTGATTTTTGTGGGAAGAGGGTGGGGGGAAGGGAAAACGCGCCGACCAACGTCAATCAACCCCGCGATCTATCTCTGGTTCCTCGAGACAAAGTGACAAACCTATCCCGTTCCGATCCGCCGAGTGATGGCCGACTCGGCGGCAAGCAGCTATAGCTGTAGGATTAAAAAACACCAATTCGGTTTGTTGACTTGCTTTTCGAGCCATTTCATTTCCTTTTGACAGATGGCTGCTGCTTGTGCTTCGCTAGTTCGGGGTTTAGGCTCTTTGACAGCGCCTTAGTACCTATGGCTCCCGCACGTATGGGAAACTCGAATACTCAACACATTAGGTGATCAAAACTCGAGAGTCGGCCATCAAGGTTAGATTTGGCAGGTGTAAGAGATGCCGACTCTTTGCCGCTGCCGCTGCCAATTCCCCCTTTCCCCTTTCCCCCTCATCCCAAGCGACCAAGCCTGACTCGCTGTGAGCGACGTGGCATGTTTTTCCCCCGTTGGCTGGCTGGTCGATATCGATACAAAACGAAAGTGAACGGATGCCAGCAATCACTTGTCGGAAGGGTCCGCATGTCTTGGCGTCCGATGGCAGGTCAGTCGTCACGACGGTGAAGAAATTCGGCATTCATGTGGGACGGATGTCGCCGTCGCGGTCGTTGCTCGTCCCGAGCCGATGGGACAGCAAAGCGTGCGTGAGATGATGCGATATGTTCAAGGTTATTAAGTATCGCTTTTGATATATACTGAATAGACGTCTTTTGGTGGAGCTCCCGTGCTTCTAGAAAGCTGCCCCTCTTGAACTCCAATTTTTTTATGTCGCACAGAACCCGCAGGGTGAGTGGGTTCACGATACAGACCCTCCCAGAGCCTCAACGCAGTTCTTTGGATCGTCAAGTGCTCCCCACTCACCCGTTAGTTCATCGATCCTTGGAGGGAGGGGGGACCACTTTCTCCCGACGCCATGCGCGGGATGCCCATGCCAGCAAAACCAGGACGCGTTACAATGACCTCGAGAGCATAATTCAGGCGGCAGACGCGCAGAATGTTGAAAAAGCAGATGGAACCTAGGTTGTATCCGTCTGGAGAATCATTCTGCCAAACCAATGCCTTGTTCAGTCCATGCCCGCATTTGCGTCTGCGACAACTGGCAAGCACTCGCAGTAGCTATGTCGTGCGTGTCTGCTACATTTGTAGGTGTAGACCATATAACTGGACGCATTATTATTCTTCGTCAATGAGGGGTTAAGGGTCCAAGGCCCAAAGCTCCGCTGACGCGTTGGAACATGGGGGGCGGCGGCTTTTTCCCTCTGCAGGAGCTTTTTGGGAAAAAACTGGAACCTATCAGAAACACGTAGGTTACCAGTTATCCTCAGATGGGCAAATCCAAATCAGACAGGAAGAATTTCGAGAGGAGTGACGGGGCTTTCCTTTTAAATGTTTATCCTTTGCGAGCTGATTAGAGATGGAGTCGGCGAGTTCCCATCAATTGTAAACTAGTCTTCGCCGAGCAAGATGCAACACCACGATAAAAATGGTGACAAACCGGTACAGTGCGAGATGCCAAGTCAGAGTCTTCACCCTTCTCGGCATCAATTGCAAAGCTGGTCCCTGCCACCCCTAGGCAGGCACGCAGGATCTCACAGAACAGGCCGAGGCAGAACGGGGCAGAACGGGGAACAAGCAGAAAGCCAGGGTGGAGACGCATGGCTGGGCTTGTTTCGCTCGACAACTCTTGACTCGTGGATGCTGCACATCATCACACCAATTCAGTCAGGAGCCACACCCGAAGAGCCGAGAGAGAAATCAATGATGAGTGAGGGGAGGGATGGTATGGAAGATGCTGATTGATGAATGATGCTGTCGCTTCCGGCGGGCGTCTGCAGTAACGCGATGTCAAGTTGCCCAAAGAAGAGCGTCTCGATCATCATCCGGAGCCCAATGGGGAGGGGGTTTTGAAATCGGAAAAAGATTCCTATGGTTGTTCGAAGTCGTATTAGGTGTGTGAAGACGTAGGGAAAGAAGTGCACACGGCTGATAGGCAGGTGTGCCATGCCAGCATCGACATGCATGCATTGCACCAAGCTGACCACCCGCCGCCGCAACCAGTTGCAACTATTCGATGCCGCAGACCGGCGTGGTGGTGTGTAAGTGACACCTACCGTGCGCAACACACAGACAATGGACAATTACCAGATCGCGAGTGTTGGTAATTACCAAGTTGTATAGGAGTAATAAATTTATCTCATTCGGGATTTTTATGAGCGAGTTATGAATGGAAGCACCAGGGAACGCAGGCTCAGCATCCGATACCTAACCATCAAGGTCACTGTACGAATACTGAAAGACTACCTACCCGACGGAACCAGTACGGCGCAACTCCCTCACCGCAACTTCTTTACAACTCACACCATCCACGCCTGTCCACGCCATTGATAGTCCGGGGTTTGCTGATCATGGAGAGGCAGGAGAACGGTTGGCTGTTTCATCAACGTGAGGATGAGTTGGGAATACGACCGCGTACGGTGAGGCATCTGCCGCCGTCTTCTGAGTTATCTAAGTTACCTTAACGAGCCTAGTGTGCCTAGATCGGTGGAATGTACACCATAGAGGTCATAATTCGTATTCCCTTCTCTTCTTTACGCCTTGGGGACACTTTGTTCGTACAACTACGGAGAAATTCTCGGGGAGGCGTTGAGCATTACCACGTAACAAATACGTCCAGTGACGCGAAAATCCCACTGGCCTGCTTTTGCAAAGCGCGGATCGACAGCAAATAATATGTATGGTATGGTATGTATGTACAGTACACTTGAGTTTCTCTAACATCGAGGACGACAAGATCGGACGGAAATCATGGTCCCCCTACTCAGCAAACCGCCCAAGCCTGTGGTAACTCTGACGAGGTCCTTAAACCTACCAAGTTTTGCGAGACGTCGTTCGACTCAAACATGAGGTGTTGCAGGTTTAATAAGCTTACGAGGCAAAACTGATGAAGGCGACATATACAATTTTATTATTTTTCTACCATGAAAAGATATATCGGGGTTGTAGCGGCAAGTTCGGGATTGGTGGCGTCGTTTTCTTGAAAGCACACAGTACGGTACCCTATAACGGGACCGTGTACCTCCAAAGACACTCCCCGACCTCGTTGAAAACGTCACACCGCGCGACACTTGTTCAGGCGTAGCGTGCCAGCAGTGATACCCAGCCGGGCTAGTGTTGCCGCAACCTTGAGGAGTGCGCTGCCCCCAAACTGTCTCCATTTTGGAAGCTATCTCTACATGTAGGAAGTACCGCTTACAAACTCAATATCGTTTGACATTCAAATCCAACACGCACTTATGTATACATAAAAAACACAAGAGACACGAACGACTAACGTTAGGTCTCACTGCTGCTCACAATGTGAACCTGCATTGCCCTCCCTCAATCTATTGTTAGGAGGGAAAGCTCGGCATCTCCCAAGGCGTGGACGGCTAGGCTTTAGATGCGCCACCTTTTTTAGGCCAAGAGAAGAATGTCGAAGAAAAGAGAGGGAGAGAGAGAGAAAACAACCAGTAGGTATCTTTTGGGCTTTTTCTTCTTCTTCCTCTTCTTCTTCTTGATCATCACATGTATCGTTACGCTGCTGGGAGTGTTACAGCAGGTATCGAGGTCATGTTTTGCTTGACTGCGAGTCTCCTTGTTCGGAGCGTGGTTCCTGCCAGCCAGTCCCTGCGCCTTTGCTGCCCCCTCAGACCACTTCGCCAAGGAGTCCCTTTCACGAGGCAGATGTCGCTACATCTTGCCGCGCTGGACTCGGAAACCTCGCACTGTGCATTGATGAGGTCACCGCCCAGCCCTCACTGCTCGCTCTGATGAAGAGCAGCAGAGCAGCAAAGCGCTGATTTGGGAGGGCTTTGGATGAAAACTGTGAGATACGGAAGATGACAGCGCGTGACTTAGGTGGTTCACTGCAGGTTTTTTTCTGTGTGATGGAAGTGAATTAAGCTCATGGAGGAGGGGAGGGGAAAAGAGAGTTTTTGGTGGCTGATTTATACTTGAATGAGATGCTGTTTGCCGGCAACAGAACATGCTTCCGGGTATGGGTCTTACTTCATACTGCAAGTAGGTACATGCCTCCCAGGGAAGAAAAAAACAGCGAAACAGCAGCGGACCAAGGACGAAACTTTTTGCCTCGAAATTCGTCTTTTTCTTTTCGATTCTGCTACCTATTCCTGTTTAGCCCTGGCCTGAGCACCCTGTCTGCCACCTGCCAGACTGTCGTCCTTTTCTCCGCCAGTCGCAGGTTTTCTTTTACCTGCCGCTGCTTCCCTTGTTTTTATCCACTTTCTTAATTTTTCCCTCTTCCTCTGCGAGCCTGCCCAAAGCTTTTTCTTCTTCATTATTTTCTCCCTTTTACCTACTCGATACAATCTTATTACTTGCAGCGATTGGGGATTGGCAAGAATTTTGCATCCCAAAAAGCAAAAACTCGAGAAGTGTGAAGTCGGGATTCAATCAAAGTTTCTTTCCCCCACCAAGAAAAGGCTTGATTTCCGGTCAACCAGGCCCGCACAAGCTATTCTCCATTTCACTTGAGGGTCCTCAAAATTTCCCACGTTAGCATCCCAGTTCGGTCCCCACCGAAAAGGTTGACCAAGGTACCCAACGGCTGCCCGCGCACACCCAGGACAGGAACTGTATAACCCACCCTTTGCCCGCCGGCTGCCCATCAGCCAAGTACCTGACAGCTCCCCCTCCAAAAACATTAAAAGGACGCGCAGCACAAAAAGAGACGGTCTCCACCTATATTTTCCACTCAAACCTCTCCATTTCTCTCCACTCACCACCATCTTTTTTCTTTGAGCCTCAATCTTTCCGCTTAGGGCCTTCTCCACCTCTGAGCACCACTTTCGACGCGCCGCTCGACCTCGACGACTCCAGATCGCGGCTGCAGGTTACACAAGGGCCCTATCCGCACGGCGCATCATCAACGCCATCGCATTCCAGTTCTAAGGAATCTAGACAGCTCTTTGCGCACAGTTTGTCTGTACTCGACACTTACTCGGCAAACCCATTCTAAACTCACGCAACCGCGACACCGATCACGTCCAATTGTCATCTGGCATCGCGTCTTTTTTGTTGTTTCAACACAAGAAGCATAACGGCGACTTGAAGCTTTTCGAGTCGCTTGCAAAACGCGTGGATTAACCGTCCAACAAACGTGCATCGAAGCCTTTCGACGCCTTCTGGCTCGGATGGTCTTGTCGTGCTCGATAGTTTGAGGGTATTTGTGTGACGGATTATGGAAGGACTGCCCAACGGCTCGGCGAATGTCATAAACACGTCGGCAGCTTCGTATCCATCTCAACCGGCCGTGTCGCAGCATTCAATTCAGCAGCAACAGCAACAACAGCAGCAGCAGCAACAGCACCACCACCAGCAGCAGCAGCAACAGCATCAACAACAACAGCAGCAGCATCACCATCAGCAGTCGCAGCACCACTCGTCCGGCGCGCCTCCGCAGACACTGCCGCCTCTCCAACCTAGCCACCCGCTTATGCAGCAGACTCCCTACGGGAGCTATCCCCACACTCCGCGGACGCCAGCGACACCTAATACTCCTGGGAACAACAACATGGCTAGCTACCCACCCCCGCCCCAGCAAAACGCCAGTCGCGGACCCGGTGGCTACTCCATGATGAACAACAACCCTTATCCGCCGCAGCCCTATCCTGGTGCGTCGTCTGCTATGCTCCCGCAGACGACCACGGCGGCTTCGCATCCCCAGCCCATTGCGCCGGCTCCGTCTCCGGCCGGAGTTAGAGCCCCACCGGTTCTCCGCCCGATGCCCGCTGGTGGAGTCATCTCGCAGCCCGGTATCAACTCTCCCTACGCACAAAGTCCCCTCATGGCCCAGAATGCAATGCTTCCTGAGGGAGGCGAGCAGCCCACCCATGTCGTTGGATCTCAGGGTCGTAGAGGCGTCCTCCCCAGCGCCCCTGGCAGACCGCCAGCTCCGGCAGCCGGTACTACGCAAGGCAAGAACCAGATCCCCCAAAAGGATGCCGACGGGAAGTTTCCATGCCCTCACTGCACCAAGACTTACCTCCATGCTAAGCATCTCAAGCGCCATCTCCTCAGACGTAAGTTATTTCCTTTCCAATTTCACATTGTTTGCGACTTGACAGTTTCTCCGCAGATACTGGTGACCGGCCCTACATGTGTGTCTTGTGCCGCGATACGTTCTCCCGCAGTGATATCCTGAAACGCCATTTCATCAAGTGCTCGGTGCGTCGTGGTAACCCCACCGGAGCTAGCCACTTGTCCCACCCGCAAGCGCACGTAAAGAAGAACGCCGCCGCTCAGCAGAAGGCTCTGGGCGCCGAGGGTGATGTCAACCATTTGAACGGTATGGGTAGCATGCCTGCCGATGGAATGGTTCATCCGTTCGGCCTCATCCCCACTCCTAACGACATGAACAACATTGCCAACAACCAGGACCAACTGTCGAGATCTAGCAGCATCAACAATAGAATTGAGGATCCTAATCGCGACAGGAGAAGTATGACAAACCCTGTGATGGGCGCGTCGACGCGTCCTGGAAGCTTCGACCAGACCTACAATGGCGGCGAAAACATGTCAGCAAACATCAACCCTCAACTGGCGAATTACAGCATGCCGCAGAGCCAGAATGCCATGCCGATGTTTGGAGGATCGGGTTCAGCGAACGATTGGTCGCAAATGTTCCAAGCTGGTGCGCACCCCAACTACATCAACGCTGCATTCCCACCTAATTATGGACAGGGACAGATGCAGACCGCAATCAAACACGAGTCTAACCCGGGCTCCGCACGAGCGGTTGGCACCCCGGGCGACACCATAACCGACTCGACTTTGTTCCCTTCTTGGGGAATATCGCCCTCGTATCCTGATGCTTACCAGCAGCTTTCTCGCAAAATCCTCCATTTCCTCACTTCCCCGACCGTCCCCGTGGACCGGCTCATGACCCAGAATCTTAACTATTACTTCCAGCCCAGTGGTGTCCAACAGGCCCTCCGCCATTATGCTCATTACCATGCTCACTTTTCATTCCTCCACGCCCCCACGTTCCGCGCTCTGGACGCGCATGTCGGTCTTTTGGCAGGCATGTGTTGTATCGGAGCATGCTATTCGAGACAGATACCAGCAAGCAAGCTTCGTGAGGTAATGGGAGTTTTGAGAGCTGCCCTCGAGCGGTCGTCACGAATGTTTGCATCGTTGTCTCGCGATGACAAATCTGGTATTCAGTATGATTGGACGTCCTTTGGATCTGACAATTCAGCACTCGAGGAGTTACAGGCAATCTGTCTGATTCAGGTTCTGTTCACTTGGCATGGTACTCCAGCTCAACGTGCACTCTCACGGGAAATGTGGCCTTCGATCGTTGGGCTTACACGCAAGGCTGGCTTGCTTGGCCTCGCTAAGGAAGAGTCGCTTCGCAGTCCATTTCACCAACCTGAACTGCCAAACCCGCCTGACCAGTTTGACTGGCATCGCTGGGTAGACCAAGAGAGACGTATCCGAACGATGTACTTGATTTTTGTGTACGACGCTGCTCTTGGGCTGTACTTTAACTGTGGTCCACAGTTAGATCCTTTTGAGATCCGACTGCCCTTGCCCGCAGACGATGCAGCATGGGACGCAAGTAGCCCTACGGAATGCGCGGAGTCTCTTAGTCTGTACGGCCCAGATCTCGCACTTATCCGCAATCCAGACGGCACCAGAAGAAAAACACAGCCCGAGATGCACTTGGTACTCAAAGCACTTCTCAACAACAACTATCAAGTGCAGCCTGGATCCACGAACCTTTACGGAAAGTTCATTCTGATACACGCTCTCCTGGACATCATGAGAAAGGCCCATATCGAAGGGAGTGCCGCTGTACTTCGCTCCAGCACACCTTTGCCAGCACATGCTTGGTTTGTCGGTGCGCATGGCAGCTCAAGCGCGAACAACAGCGGGCGAACAACCCCCGTCGATACTGGAGCCAACCTCCTGGACCCACAAGCTGCCAAGACTCTACTGACGGCTCTGGAGAAATTCAAGACGAACTGGGATCATGATATGGCGGTTCAGTTCTCTCCTTCAACAGCCACTCAGTCGGGACGGTATGGATTTTCACGGGACGGCATTCACTTTTATTGGTTGGCGAAGTATCTTTTGAGAACCACTCGACCCAAGGACTTGCAAATGGCAGCTGATCAGCGCTTTGCACATGTGATTCACCTTCTGAAGTCAGTTAAGAACTGGGTCATGACGGATAACGCATCAAGAGGGGAGGAGATGGGATCAGTTGCGGAGATCGATGAAGCATACGGGCTTCAGGACGCAACGCTGGACATGACACAATTATTCCGGCATCTCCCAACCGGGTCAAAGTCGCCCGGAGTTGCAACCACTGCGCAGGGAGCAGCTGGGAGAAACACACAGTAGCGGCATGACGTGCTTCCTTTGATGGACACGATTATCTTCTGCATTATCGGCGTTTTTTTTTCCCCCCTTTTTCTTTCGTTATCGTCAAACGGGGGGTGTTTTGTTCGAATTAGTGTCATTTTTCTTACTCGTATCTCTTTTACATCACGGTCTGGCCCTTATTCTCCGAGAAAAAGTTCCGACGATTCCCCTTGTTGCATCAGAGTGGGACAAACAGCGGTTTGTTGTTTGCTTGCATCACGAGAATGGGCTGCGATGACATTAGACTTGTTACGGCTTTGCATTAGAGACTTCTTCCCATACCGCACGACAAATAGACAAGGGATGGAAAGGGGGGGGATAGGCACGGAGACAAGGGTTGTGTTATGGTACGATTTGCCTCTCGCAGCGGTAATGACTTTTCAGCACTTTCGTCACTCTCTTTTCTCTTTTATTCTCAAGACTCTGTCTCTGTCGCCCCCCCCCCTTGGTACAAAGGCAATGCCCAGCTTCACGGCGATGGCATGTGCCACTTGGGTGATGGGTAAGGGAAGGTGGTTCAAAACGGGAGAGAGGTCAGTTTGGGGCAGATGGGAAAGGGGATAGAAAACGCACAAAAATACACGACAAAAGATGGGAGCGGTTAAGGGGTAAGGGGGGAGGAGAGGCATCAAAAGGGAATCAGGAAGGGCATGCCCGGAGAATGTACATCATGTCAGACATTACATATACGTTAGAACTCGTGTTTGACACTTTCTGTGCTAAACCGGTTCATCTTAGACGGGGGTGGTTTTAAAGCAAGCGAGAGATGAAATGCAAATTTCCAGTTGGGCTTTGTGAACTTTGTGAACTTGTTGAGCGTTTTTTTGTTCTGTTGCTGAGTGAAGGAATATTCGTTTGGGTGGATGATCATGAATCGACCCAACGAAGAAGCAGCTCGCCCACCACGTCTTAAAACCTAGGGAGGTAGATGTCTACATTCCCTACTTTATTGTAGTCCCGGCATGGATTGTCATGGCTTATCCCGAGTGACGGTGTGGATCTTTGGTGTCATTCGCTCCAGGGCCTTTTTGTCCTCCTCTGTTGGTGTATATCCCAGTTTCTCCTCGGCCTTGTCTGATAGTTGTAGCCCAATTACGCCCCAGGCGAGAAGCCCAATACCAAAGCTGAGCTTTGCTCTTGGAGAGAGGCCACGATAGCTTCTATGTGCAGGTTAGAGATGGTCAAAAGATTAGAGAATGCATGACTTTGAAATTGAGAGAGCAGCAGCTTACTGAAGGAGGGACATTGTACTGATTCCTTTATTTTCCGTCACTTTGAGTAGAGCTACCTCACATGAGGAATACGAATGGAGTTTGCGTATCTGGGTGTTGCCAACCTTGATGGCTGAGAGGGAGCTCGAACATTGATCCTTGAGATATCTAGTCATGTATCGCTTACTATAATATTTATGCAGATATTAGAGGTTGATCTGCTTGCTTGGCACTAGCGGGACTTCTCCCAGTCAATTGGCGCTCGGGCCACCCAAATTTTGAAAGTTGCAGCAGGTAATCGTAGGAGCAGCAAGCAGCCTCAAGCGCACTGAACCCATCCTGTCTGCCGGCTTGACTGTCGTTTACCCCTCGACAGCCCTGACCCTGCCCTATTTCTTGATTGTTTGAAGGGGGACTCTCTCTCTCTCTCTCTCTGCCGACCGGCCTCCTCTCCGGCGAATACTTCTCTACCCACACAAAATGGCCTCCGCGGTCCGGCCCTCAGTGGGCGCCGTCACCAGACTCGCAGCACCACTACGGCAACAACCACAACTGGTTGTCTCCAAAATCCAAACGGCACCGCTCTCGACAACAGCCACCCTGCTCAAAAGACACAAGTACCTCGGCGCTCGCGACAACAAGGACCACAACAAGAAGCGCGGTGAGTCGGCGCTGCGGCGGACGGGCACGCGCTGGCGGCTGTCCATGTCAGACGAGCCTCTGCCCAAGCCTGTGCCAAAATCCGAGCTGCCGGCTGTGGAGACGGACCCAAACCACGGCTTGTGGGAGTTCTTTGCGAGCCGCACGACGGTGGCGGCGACACCGGAGGAGGACGCCAAGCACGGTCGCGGGTGGGCGGTTGAGGAGCTGAGGCACAAGTCGTGGGATGACCTGCACAAACTGTGGTGGGTGTGTGTGAAGGAGCGCAACAGGATCGCCACGGGCAACTGGGAGCGAAACAAGAGCAAGCTGGGCTTTGGCGAGAGCGAGGCTGATCGTAGGGATCGGGAGGTAAGAAGATATCACTCGGGAATATGCACCATAGAGAGAGAGAGAGAGAGAGAGGAGACAAGAGGCTAATGTGGTGATGTTTTTGCAGGTCCGGATCACTATGCGTGGCATCAAGCATGTCCTGACCGAGCGGCTTTATGCCTGGGAGGATGCCGTTGCGCTCGCCAAGAACGACCCCGAGATTGATCTCTCTGGAAACGGCCCGGCTTTCACACCGACCCAATATCTTGAAGACGAGCCCGTGAGCGCATTTGAGGTGGCTAAGACTAAGACTGCCTCCCCAGAAGCTACAGAGGCAGAGGCACCAGCAGCAGCTGCGGCGGCTACCCCGGACCCGGCGACGATAACTCCCGCCGCCAAGCCGCAATCCGAGGCGAGAGTATAATTCATGACGAGAGCGACCTGTATAGAGCAAACAAAAGAATTCTAGAATTACGGACGACTGCTTCCGGGACTGCAAAAAATAGATCTGGCAAGAGGGCAGGCGGGCGTAAAGGGGAAGGGGATTCCATGTACATGTACCATACCATCAAAGTTACGAGTTCACCGCCGTTATCCGCCAGCCAATGCTAATGGCATTGGATTCATATGTATAAATAGTTGTATTTGGCATTTGCGTTGGGAAAACACATGCTGATGAGCGGGAAAGTAAAAGTGACGTCGTTTTGGTTCATCTTGATAGTTTCGGGATGATTTGGGTCCCGTGACGACAACTGTCTGGCGTTCAAGAGCAAAGCAAAGCAGCGGGCAAAGATGTGGACGTGACCTCAACCCCAGATGTCAATCAAAGGCAATGAGCTGAGCCGAAACGAGCGCCCCAGACCGCCTGTCTTTAACGTCGAATCGGAGCTCTCGTTTAGGACGTCAAGGAGACCCAGATGCGGGGCTGCCACTTCCCGGGCCCCCCACCAGGGGAGAGAGACCAGAGCGACACTCCCCTAATGAATGAATGACAACCTAAGATTAAGCCCAACACTCCCAAAAGCAAAGCAATCTTCTGGGGTTTCTAGCGTTTCTTCATCAAATCCCACAGCGACATCTCTCCTCCTCAAAGTTCTTCTCTTTTTTTTGAATCCTCTGTTTTGGTGTCTTCTTTCTCCTTTTTCTACCATATTTCCAGCTCTGTTTGTTAGTGACGGAGCTGTTCTAATCACCACTACATTACACATCGATATCCACCGATAGCTTAAGGTAGCTAACCATCTCTCCTCTCCTCCTACCCCGACGAGAAAGAAGCTCCATCCTCACATTTTACATCTCAGAATTCGCCACTCTTCACTGAACCGATCGCAAACATGGCCGACGAAATCGCCAAGGAGTACGACGTTATCGTGCTGGGCACGGGTCTGACCGAGTGCATTCTCTCTGGTGTGCTCAGTGTAAAGGGGAAGAAGGTCCTGCACATTGACCGGAATGATCACTATGGGGGGTATGTTACGAAGCTTTCCGTCCGTACAAGAACCGCTCAACTTACATAAACCGCTTTTCTCAACAACAGTGAGGCAGCATCTGTCAACCTCGAGACGGTATGGCCTACATTCGCTTTCCCCCTTATCTGCGTCGTGCCATCTCCCGGCTAACCTAGTCCTTTCGTAAACAATAGCTCTACAAGAAGTATGGCAACTACGCCAAGGGCACCGAGCCCTGGAAGCAGTACGGCCGTCTGAACGACTGGAACATCGACCTGGTGCCCAAGTTCCTCATGTCTTCCGGCGAGCTCACAAACATCCTCGTGTCCACCGACGTCACCCGGTACCTCGAGTTCAAGCAGGTCGCTGGCAGCTATGTCCAGCAGGGTGCCGGCCCCAAGGCAACCGTCGCCAAGGTTCCCTCAGACGCCGCCGAGGCTCTCAAGTCCCCCTTGATGGGTATCTTTGAGAAGCGCCGCATGAAGAGCTTCATCGAGTGGGTGGGCCAGTTCGACCCTAAGGATCCCGCTACACACAAGGGTTAGTCTGCTTGCCTGGCTGTCAACGACGATGGAGGAAGACAAGAAAAAAGAATAAATAGGGGCTAACGGATGCCGCAAATCCAGGTCTCAACATGGCTACCTGCACCATGAAGGAGGTCTATGACAAGTTCGGCCTCGAGGCTGGCACCAAGGACTTCATCGGTCACGCCATGGCCCTCTACCAGACCGATGCCTATCTCGAGACCCCCGGCGCTGCCCCCGAGGCCATCGAGCACATCCGCCTCTACGGCAACAGTGTCGCCCGCTACGGAAAGTCGCCTTACATCTACCCCCTGTACGGTCTTGGCGAGCTTCCCCAGGGTTTCGCCCGCCTCAGTGCCATCTACGGCGGTACCTACATGCTCAACACCAACGTTGACGAGATCGTCTACGAGGGCGACAAGGCCGTGGGCATCAAGGCTACCATGACCGGCGTCGAGCCCGAGATGAAGTTTGAGACCCGCGCCAAGATGATCCTTGGTGACCCAAGCTACTTCCCCAGCAAGGTCAAGGTTGTGGGTCATGTCCTCCGCGCTATCTGCATCCTCAAGCACCCCCTGGCCAGCACCAACGACAGTGATTCTGCCCAGCTCATTATTCCCCAATCTCAGGTTGGCCGCAAGAACGGTATGTGCACTGCCATTTGCCCTTTATTCCGTCCCTGAAAGGACTACAGTGAACTGACTTATGAAAAAAAAAAAAACCAAAGATATCTACGTCGCCGTTGTCTCGTCAGCACACAACGTCTGCCCCAAGGGCTACTGGATCGCCATTGTGTCCACCATCGCCGAGACCTCGGCCAACCACCACCTTGAGCTCGCGCCCGGTATCGAGCGCCTCGGCAAGATTGAGGAGCAGTTCATGGTAATTTAACTCATCTTTTACCCCTTTCTCGGAAAGAGCACTCGCAGTTAGAAACGGTTATGCTGACTAGAATTTCTACAGGGCCCCCCTATTCCCCTGTACGAGCCCCTCGAAGATGGCACCAAGGACAACATCTTCATTTCCAAGAGCTATGATGCCAGCTCTCATTTTGAGTCTACCACTGATGATGTGAGGGATATTTACCGCCGTCTGGCCGGCGAGGAGCTCGTTGTTGAGGGTTTGAGGGAGGGTATCCAGATTGAGGGTGGTGAGAACTAAGCATGGGAAGAAGAAATAGGAAGGGAGGAAGGGGGTGGAGAATTCGAAATGAAATGAATTTTACCAAATCTGGGAGGGATAGCTTTTACGTCTTTCAAGCCAAAGAGAAAAAGTGAACACATGAGCAAAGCAACCGATGACAAGTGTACGAGTGACCATGATTTTTCTACCTTGACTGCAAACGTCGAACGGTTCAATTATACCATAATTCAGACATTCAGACATCCAGAGACAACAGAGTATCAAAAATAGACAGATTAAGTAGTTGAGTAGGCAAATTTGATTTCATTAACCCCAAAGCGCCGAGTGACATGACTTGAACAGAAATATAGACCATGATGACAATGACCCAAAAAGAAAATCTTCTCTTTTCCCCTTTGCTCGCAAAAGATTCCCCAACCACTGGATATATACTTTTCCCCTCCAAACCGATAAATAACCTACCACTTAACGACTTTGGGTCTTGCCGATAGTACGCTTGCCGGAGAACTAGAATCACAAACAAGTTAGCATTATTGGCCATACAAAGAAGAAAGGGGTTAGAGAGGCAAAAACATACCAAATGCTTGGGCATGACAGCACCAATATGCCTGTCGGCCTCGCCCTGCCTGGCCATGCGGTTCATCTTGCGCTGAGCAAGCTTGGCCTGCCTGTCGGACTTGGAGCGAATAGTAACATCGTCCTGCAGACCATCCTGCATACGGTTGGTAGCCATGACCGACCTCGAGCGAGGGCGACTCTGGCTGCGGAGACGATCTCTCGCGGTATTGTTGGACTGGTCGACGTCCATGGCGTCGGGGTCGACAGTTCCCGTGCGGGAGCGGGCACCCACGGAACGGCCGCGGGTCTCGCGCACGGCGGCGCGTCCACGGAGATCGATGGCCTCGGTATCGACACCGAGCTGGTCGAGGTGGTCCTCCAGCTTGGAGAAAGACTTCTTGATGGACTTGCGGGGGATCATGGCGCGGTTCTTGAGCGACTTGCGCATCTTGGCCTCGTTACGGATCAGCTTGTGCTTCTCGCGGATGTAGTCGGCCTTCTGGAGGACCTCCTCCTCGGACTCGTCGCCGAGGTCGGAGTCTGAGTCGTAGAAGCCCTCCTTCTCCAGACGCTCCTCCTCTTCCTCGAGCGCGGCGAGCTTGGCCTCGATATCGGGGTCGACATAGTCGTAGACGTTCTTGCCGTCGATGATCTCGGGGATCTTGTCGTACTTCCATTCGGGGTTGGCGAGGAGGTAGTCCTTCTTGAGGTCGACGTTGAACACACCGGCACCGCCGTTCTCGATCTCGATGTCCCTGGCGAGTGTCCTCCTCTCGGGGTCGTTCTTGTCGTACTTCTTCATGGCCTTGATGCCTTCGGGGATGAAAGTCTCGCGGGTAATGCCACCCATGGGCTGGGCAACGTGGATACGGGCCATGACCTCGGTGAGACGGCTGCCGATATTGCCGCTGCTGCCGGTGCCAGCCTTCAGCTTCTGTGATACGCGCTCGGCAAGGAGCTTCTCGCACACAACGTTCTTGACATCCTGGACACCTTCTTGTGTGGCGCAAGAGGCGCGCAGAAGCTCGACATCTCCCGAGGTGGTAAGGGACTTGAGCTCAGCCTGAGATTCTGGGTCCAGATCCTCGACAGTCTTGATATCCATCTTGTTCAATACGATGAACACCATCTTGTTGGCGAAAAGGGGCTTGATCGACTTGAAAAGGTTGCATTGCGCCTTCAATGAGTAACCGCACTGCTCACTGATATCGATAAAGAAGCAAATGGCGGCTCTGAGATGGGCAAGGGCTGTAACACTCTGCATTTCAATTGTGTTCATCTCCTCGAGGGGGTGGTCCAAGCTAGCAAAGTCAGTTACTGATCGATTTCCGAGTCCATTGTGGGACATTTCTTCTTACATTCCAGGAGTGTCTATTACTTGGTACCGGAGGTACTTGTAGTCGAGATGACCGACGAACAAGCTCTTGGTTGTCTGTTTACTATTAGTGCTGGTTCGCTCAGGGTCTCCTAGACGCAACCACTTACGAAAGCATAAGGCTCGACTGGTGTATCCGCGCGGGTGACTGAGCGGACGAAAGAACTCTTGCCGACGTTGGGGAAACCGGCAACGAGAAGTGTGCGTGTGGTAGGGTTGATGTCGGGCAATCTGGCAAGATGTTGCCTGACCTGGTCGAGGTATGCAAGGGGCTCTTTCAACCTCTTGATGAGAGTGGCCATACGACCGAGAGCGGCCTTCTTGAGCTGCTTGCACTGGAACAAACTCTGCGAGTACTTCAACAACCGGACGTAATCGCGAGAGATGGTCTCGATAAGGTGCTTTGCCGTCGAGACCTGGCCGAGAGCCACCTTGAAATGATCGGCATCTGAGATTCATCCCGATCAGCAAACGCGCCTACGCCTCCCAAGAGTGCCGGCTGAAAACCCACCATAGAGAATGTTCATCAAGTCGCGGTGGAAAGGATGCTGGTCGGTCAGGATGGGGAAGCTGGACACGATGGCGCCGAACTTTTCGCTACATGTTTCCTGTGTGAATCTGGAGTCGAGGGTTAGTGTCTTGGTCGAAAATGCCTTTCGATGAAGGTGCCGTCGGAAGTTTGGCGTCGCGTTTGTTCGAGATGTACTTACTTGACCTTACGGGTGTAGAAGGCACGAATTCTGCTAACTGTTTGGCGGAACCGTTAGCAATCGAAAAGGAAACTGCAGCGCATTCGCCGGGATGGCCCAAACATACTCTTGAATCCAGCACGGACTGAATTGGGTGTTTCAAAGTCAGCAAACTAATTCCCCTGATAGACCGATATGCTGTCGCTTTCCAAGTACGCACTCTGAGTCGGCAGTCTCCTCTGTGTCCTCGAGAGGATAATATCGATAAACTCCTGCGCCCTTCAACATCGAAAAGAAAATCTGTTAGCATTTCCCCTAATCGCACCAATATCGAGTATTTCTTTTCCTTACGTAGGCACGGGCGCAATATCCTTCCAAGTCATGACGGGCAAGTAGTATCGTCGTTGTCCGTGGGTGGTGGTGGTGTGGGAGGATGTGAGGGATGGGGGTGGTTTGTCGTAGAAGAAACGGCAAGAATCGCTTCAAGCCTTCTTCTGGTGGTCGCAGCGGGGCGGTGTCGATAACTGGCGGCGTCCCTGAAAACTTACCCTTTCGAAATATTTTTTCGCCCGCGCAAAAGATTTTGATAAGATAAGAAAGCGGTGTGTGGGCCCCCAAGACAGCATGGGGCTGCACTACGCTGCAGCAGAAGTGGGGTAACTGGTGGGGTTAAGGATGTAAAGCGACCTGGGCATTCACTTATACGGATTTACATGAATTTACTAGGTTTTTTTACACCGAGAACAGGACAACTTGGTACTGCTCTGATTAGTTGAAGCTATCTAGATCATGATGAAGTTTCATAGAAAGATATAGTCTCGAACTGAGTATGTATGCTTTACAGACCGGGGTCAATCACCGAAACATTCACTCTTGGTCCAACAGTTCAACTCAAGCGATGCTGTAAAAATAACCGTCAGACCCCGCTTGATAGCTCTATCACCCCACCAAGTCCAAAAATCACGAAGCTGGGTTGCCATGGCGGGGCTCTTAAACTGACAGAGGGGTCCTATGCCGGACTGAATTGCGCCCATTAAGAAACAGTCACCCATTTGCCTCTTTTCTGTCTAGAAAGTCCAATTCCCCAAGATACCCAAAGATACCCCTTCCCCCAGAAAAAATGTCCCAACAACTCGCCCCCTACAAAGCCGACTTCCTCCGCGCCGCCATCTCGGGCGGCGTCCTCAAGTTCGGCAGCTTCGAGCTCAAGTCCAAGCGCATCTCCCCTTACTTCTTCAACGCCGGCGACTTCTACCGCGCCGATCTGCTAGAAGCCATCGCCACCGCCTACGCCAAGGCCATCATCGAAGCTTCCTCCGCCGGAGTCATCGACTTTGACATCGTCTTTGGCCCCGCCTACAAGGGCATCCCCCTTGCGACCGCCGCCACCATCCGTTTGGGTCAGCTCGATTCTTCGTACCTGTCAAAAGAGTACTCGTTCGACCGCAAAGAAGCCAAAGACCACGGCGAGGGCGGTAACATTGTCGGCGCCCCCCTGAAGGGCAAGCGGGTGCTGATTGTGGACGATGTGATTACCGCCGGCACGGCTAAGAGGGAAGCTATTGCCAAGATTGAGAAGGAGGGTGGTGTAGTGGCCGGTATCGTGGTTGCGCTGGACAGGCAAGAGAAGCTCCCTGCTGCGGACGGGGATGATACCAAGCCTGGTCCCAGTGCGTTGGGTGAGCTCAAGAAGGAGTATGGAATTCCGATCTTGGCGATCTTGACTCTGGATGATATCCTTGCGGGTGTTCGTGACTTGGGTGTTTCCGAGGACAACATCAAGAAGACGGAGGAGTACAGGGAGAAGTTCAAGGCTACTGATTAAGTTGCTGGGCGTCATGGGAGAAATCGAAAATAGACATTTGAGTGCGTGGATGCGGGCATTGGGCATTTGATGCGAAGGGCAGATGTGTCAGGGCATAGTCGTATATAGGGATTCAAAGGAATGTCCATACTCGGACACAAGGCTTCAAAGGGGAAATAGACGCCTGGAGGAAAAGGCTATAGGCATTGCTGGGCTGGCACCGTGCTGTTTGATCCCTCAAAAGTAGGGGGTCGACGAATGGGCAAGAGAGGAGCTTTTCTGAACCTCCGAGAATTGTACTCATAAGTAACGTGAAACGTCTTGCTGGTCTCGCTGTCGTAAACACATGCATTTATTCTGTGCGTGTGTTTAGTCTCTGAGATGCCTGTCATACTTGGGTACGTACTGTATGTACGTCCCTGATATTATTGGCACCAGCACGATGTTTTGTGTTACTTTGGAGTGGAAATCTTGACTGGAAGGACTTGGTATTGCTGCCGCATCAAGGGTTTCACATGGCAGTCCGCTGCACTGGAGATCAAAGCCGGATGCCATGTAGAGGATTCACTGACCCTTGAAGACTGGTTGGAGGCATAAATTCCTATTCTCCTGGGATAGGATAACCTCGATCCCGAAAAAGTGGTATCTCGAAGTTCCGCTGGCCCCGATAACTCTTTTGCTCTCTGCCGTGAGAGACTTTTGGACTCCATGCGTTACGATCCCTTCGCCTGTTCCACGCCCGATCATAAAAGCAATCTCCGGCAGCATCAACCTTCAAGGTTCGTGTTAGGCCTTGACGCCTCCGCTTAAAATGGTAAATGCGGAAAAAATGTCTTTTACATCGCCTGGACAACCATTTCCTCAAACGCTCAGAGCTCAAAGACCTAGGTAGCAAGGTTAGAATGGCGCTTTTCTTGTGGGTTTGCGGCCGTTGTGAGCTCTTACCATATCGGTCCAACCTCCTCCGCCAAACTGCGCTTTGCTCGGCCCCAGGCTTTTGTACCCAAAGCGCTCATAGTACGAAACAAGATACTGTGTACTCGTTGGTCAGTCTTGATGAGCGGACTATGACAGATGAGGAGCCCTGGAACGGGAGAGCTAAGACTCACGTCCTGGCAGATTAGCGCCACCCTCTCCCCCAGCCCAGCACTCTGGACCTGCTGCAAATACGCCTTCATGATCATCTTGCCTATCCCGCAGCCTTGCAGTTTCGGCAAGACAGCCAGGGAGTGCAGCGCAATGGTCTTGCCCGTCTCCTGGTGTCCCACATCTGCGGACTTCCCGCTACGTGTTCGCCAGTCCTTGGGGTAGTCCATGTCGGCGTCGCTCACCACATCCCCTTTGCACCGTGTCGAGACAATGTGCGCAAGAAGTACACTGACGGCTCCATCGGCACGGTCTGTCTCAACGGGTCTGGCGCTCGCAAGTGTGAGGATATCCCGTTCCCACCCCTTCTTGGCTACTTGCTCTGGGACCACAGTGCAAAATACGCCGAGGCTCAGCTCTGGGCATGTGGTGAGACGGTATTGGAACTTTTTAGTAGGAGATGAGAGGGGTATATGTTAGTTGTTTGATCTTGTGTAGAGGAAATAAGACAATGAATTGCCCTACCTTCTCAGGTGAAGCCCTATGCTCCGGGTCGGGAAATGCTGCATTCTCCAGCTGGACGCAAGACTCGTAATCCGAAATGGTCAGAGGTCTGATATTGGGTAAGAAGGGGAACGGGAGTGCCTTCTGGAGTCTCAGCTCGGGGTTTTCCTTGGCAGCCCTCCTCTTTTGGCTCAGAACCTTTTGCAGCTGGGCAAAATCCCCGTCGACATCGGAAGACTCGTCGACGGCCTGATCAGTTTCTTGAGTGTTGTCGTCTGAGGACTGGATCGCCTGGTCTAGTGACTGTTTGCTTTGCTCCGCCGCCATACCTAACGAACGCTGTTTGTAGTGTGCTCTATGTATGTACGAGGTAGACAGCAGCTGCAAGATGTATTGGCACGGTGTACAGTACGCAGAGGCTGCAGATGGTGCGTCTTGAAGAAAAAGAGATGTTTCCGCTGGAGTCGCCAAGCTAGGATAATGCGGTTTGATATTTCTTGGTTTGTCCCAAAGCTGCGACTGATAACGTGAAATTGGGCTCGTATTTGGAAATGCCGTTGAGTGTGGTAAGTGACCACTTAAGAAGAGATGTGATGGCTAAGACTGCAGCCGCGAAACTACTGAGGAATTGGATGTCGTTTAAGTTGACCTTTGCTCAGTGGTCAGTCATCTCATAGCGAGACGCCACGACTTGAATGGAGATGCCTTGTGATAGCTATTTGTGTCGCAGAAAAGAGATGATAACTTGAGAGAAGTTATCAGACGATAATGCGATTGTGAATGAGAGAGAACCAAGGAAGACTAATGCAATGGGGATAGAAAAAAAAAAAAGACAAGTTCCAGTTTTCCAGCCCAGCGTATCACCTATCTGGGTGGTCACAAGGGCCAAGGAGCAATCCATCGGTGCCCAAACCACCAATTACAACAGCTCATAGTTCTGGCAGCGGAAACCGCGAGGTATGAGTCCTGTCAGAAGGGGTTTACCTGCCTTCAAACGGGCTACTTTCGCCAGTCGGGTTCTTCTGAGCGCATGAAAATCTGGGAACCATGCCCGTATATCACTTGAATATGAGGTCCTTGACGTCCCATTTGGGTTATCGGGTACGACGAAATCTGGGGAACTTCCAGAAAGACGTTGGGAAGCCAGGGGGGACGCTGCTTGGACCCCGCCATGAGGCACAGCTGCTTGGGGCATCTCCGCGCCCCGCTTCAGAGAGGAGCTTCTTCTCAAAGAGCAATCGATAAATATCCACCCATCACCACGATAACCCTTGACGTCACCGATAAGGAAGCAATCAACACGGAATACCTATCCTCCAAGATGGCCCCTGTTAAGAGGATCGCATGAGTAACTAGGTCGCTTTAAAATGTCTGACTTTTGAATCGAGGTATGCCGGTGGGAGGGGGCAGGTCTGAAGGTGTACAATGTGATAAGGCCCAGGTGGACGGATGGCAGCG
Source organism: Podospora australis (assembly GCA_033296905.1). Taxonomy (NCBI): domain Eukaryota; kingdom Fungi; phylum Ascomycota; class Sordariomycetes; order Sordariales; family Podosporaceae; genus Podospora; species Podospora australis. Next base: position 1,353,268 of record MU864350.1, read on the forward strand.
ACAACTTCCGTCGCCTTGACAAGGGGAATACTACTATGGTACAACCTCATGATATGCGGGAACGCGGCGGCTTCGTCGATAAGCACGAAAGAGACAAAAGACAACTTGTTAGTGTGGGACGGGCCACAATTGTGTGCTACTTTACAAGTACGGCCAGATGCAGATCACCTTGCATCGGCCTGCATCAACATAGGGTCAACTGATCCCCGGATGCGCACCCCAACCCGCCTCAACCGGCTAATAAAGCAGCCCGACGTCTGATGTTTGTTGAAACGGAATGCAGGCTTCACCTCAGTGCCGGTGGTAATACGCCGTTGCTGACCGCTTCGTTCGACATGAGGAGGCGGATAGGGGTTGGCGGGCGCCGGGGAACAACCGGCTTTTTTCCAGCCAGCTTCAGATTTCCCTAACCGGCAATGAGGTGTCTGAAAAGGGTCTTGTTGGCAAGTTATCAGAGCGTCTTCGGTTCCGAATGCCATATTGGATGATCGCTGTTGGGCCCCTGAACCGAAAACCACAGTGGTGAAAAGCCGGAAGCACCGAGCAATGCGGATGCAGCCTTGATGCAGTTTCGAGGCTCCAGTTTCCTGTTTCTCTCATGAGCACATAACATCATGCAAGGCAGAAGCTAGCTCCGTGCCAATCATGCTGTAGAGCCTTCCACTGCACTTTATGACAGCGATGAATGTGCCAGCAAAAGATGGGCGTAAGTAGGCTGTTGGCTGCCATGAGAATTCCTAGAATGTAGTTGGACCGAGTTAAGCTGTAAAATCTGCCCTGGCAACGGTGCAGCTTGCCAGTTACACTTCACGATGAGTGGCTCATCCGAGAGGTCTGGAACCATCTCCAAATAGTATCGGAAGATTACTTGTACTTCGTGGATACAGGACTAGTGTCGATGGGATATGCACTACCAAACGGAAAGGAATGCGTGGAAAGCTTAGCCCCCTTTTAGCGCTCTAGCTTCATGTTGTCATCGTTGCATCTTCAAGTTATTGGATAAACGTGCGTTCTGCAACGAGAATAGGTGAGTACAGCCTCTGTTGGTAAAGAATTATCGAAAAGGCGGATGATTTCCTTGAGAGAATCGAGGTGAAGTCAAGTGGAAATCCAATGCTATCATCAGATATGTTACCCCACGCCATCCCTTGTCCTGCAGTGGAGGTTGCCCTGAAAGCCTGGTCCAGGCCCCATCAAAGCTCCAATCATAAGGATATTTTAGGGAAGCGACACCCTGGGCTTGTTTCCCAACATCCCAGTATTTAGCGGCTCGGTTCGGTTTCTGCACAACCGAACAGCTTCTTTGGAACCCCTCCACACCTTTTGATACCAGCCAGCTGCTTTGCCCCTCCTCATGTTCGGCGGATCTACGTTGACTTTGTTTCCTCCCGTTTGCAAACTCCAGAATTCCAAACTTTCCACTATCTTTCTTTAGTTTGGAGTTTTCTGTCATTCTCTTCCCATCTATTCTTCAAACCTCCGCGAACCATTCATTCTCTGCAGTCAAGGTTCAACTTGCGCCAACGTCTCGTCAAAATGTACGTCTGGTTCTCTTGGTATGACAAATACATGGCTTGGAAGGCATGCTCACCGACTAAACAGGCAGATCACACTCACCATCACAAACTCAGAGCATGAGGGCGACGACCAGGATCTCTTGTCTCTCGAGGTGTATCCTGAGATGACGATTGAGACATTGAGGAGCTCCATCCAAGCGGAGACCTCGCACCACCCGATTTCCCAGCACCTATACCACAACGGCAAGCTGATCACGGATAATAACAAGACACTGGTCCAGCTCCAGATCAGTGATGGCGATATGCTGGCGCTCCACGTCCGAGATATGCGGGGAAGCACAACAGGCATTCCGGTCGAGAGCAGAGGTAGTCCTTCACAACAAGCAGGCGGTGCCGGCCCTTCAAGCCAACCCGCACCTCCTGCGGGAGAGCAAGACCCCGAGACGATTCGGTTGCAGATTTTGGGCGACCCCAACCTCAGGGCAGAGTTGAGCAGGCAAGCACCACACCTCGGGGCTGCTTTGGACGACCCACAGAGGTTCGCCCAGGTGTTTGCTCAGAGCTATGACAAGGAGCGGAGAGAACGGATGGAGCGTCACAGGATGATTCAAAGGCTGAATGCGGACCCGTTTGACATTGAGGCTCAGAGGAAGATTGAGGAGATCATTCGACAGGAACGCGTCATGGAGAATTTGCAGAATGCCATGGAGCATAACCCAGAAGGTATGAAGCTCCTGTCTTGTGACTATACATTTGATCCTGTCTAGAACTCACACTAACTGCTAATCCTTAGTCTTTGGCTATGTCCACATGCTCTATCTCGATGTAGAAGTCAACGGCCACAAGGTTAAGGCATTGGTGGACTCGGGCGCGCAGGCAACCATTATGAGCCCAACCTGCGCAGAGGCATGCGGCATCATGCGGCTGGTTGACAAGCGCTTCGCCGGCATTGCCAAGGGTGTCGGCACTGCCAACATCATTGGTCGTGTACACTCAGCCCAGATCAAGATCGGGCCCCTGTTCTTGCCATGCAGCTTCACTGTCATGGAGGGCAAGAATGTCGAGATGCTGTTGGGTCTGGACATGTTGAAGCGGTACCAGGCTTCTATCGATCTTGCCAAGGACAAACTCATTATCCAGGGCACCGAGATTCCCTTCTTGGGTGAGGCCGAAATCCCCAAGGATGCAGAGCAGGCCGTCCAGGAAGAGCCAAAGGTGGCCGGGCCCGCAGGAACTACCATTGGCCAGCGAACTGGCGCTGTCACCGCGCCGAGTGGTCCCGCACCAGCAGCTGCAGCCGCAGTACCTGCTGTTCACCCTACACCGGCAGCTCCTCGCGCGGCTGCTCCCCCTCCGGCTCAACAGCGGCGTACCTTTCCCCGAGAGCATATTGAGCAGCTCATGGCCCTTGGAGCGTCTGAGCCAGCGGCCATCCGGGCACTTGAGGCCACAGATGGAAATGTTGAATACGCGGCTAGTCTCATCTTTGAGGCTTAAGCGGTGCGGATCGTTCAAAGGGAGCTACATACCCAAAAGAAACCAAACTAGATCTTTTCTTCATCTGGAATCGAAATAAGCGGAAAAGCGGCTTGTGAATGCGATGCCAATACACTTTCTCCCTTCGTCGTTAGACAGATAGCGTTCAGAACAGGTGCAACATTGATGCACACGGACTAGATAATAAAGGATCGGTTCAAAACCTCTTCTTCCTGAAAAGCAATGTGACATCGCACAAACGCCCCTAGACGGCCGTTCATGACCTGGGATTAGGTATATACTGACAATGCTCCTGAATACCTCCCCCGAAGAAAGATTACCGCAGCTTGTACACGCAAGGCTTGAGAATAGCCGCTTCTCCCTTCCCCTTGTCATCACCACCACCACCCAGAAACTTTTTCCTATCACCTCCAAACCCTCCCCTGCCACCACCTCTTCCGCCACCACGACCACCTCTATCTCCAAATCCTCCTCTTCCACCACCCCTTCCACCACCTCCAAACCCTCCACGGCCAGCCTCCTTCCTATCCGCGTCACGAGCTTCCTTAGGTGCACACTTCCCCTTCGTAGCCGGTGCGCCCTTGATAAAGTTCATCCGCACAAACATCTTGTTACTCATATCCACCGCGTACTCCCCCATATCTCTGTTGAGCAAGAACCCTCTTGCTTTTAACGCTTCCACAAACGCTGAGATATCTGTTTCCTGCTTCTTTTGCTCGACCCCGTCGACTTGGACTGCTAATTCGGCGAGCTCTTCCGCTTTCTCTTCCTGCGCCTGTTCCGCTTTTTTCGCGTTCTTTTTTCCGGCGGTACCGGCAGTGTTGTTCTTCTGGAGATTCCCCACGCTGTGCATCACTACCTTTTGGTTGGCAGCAGCGGCGCCAGCAAACCGTGACTTGATTTCCGCAACCCACAACTCGCCCTTCCATCTTAAAATGCGATAGGCTTCTTCTATGAAATCCGTCCAGTTCGTTCCCATGAGCGCCAAACAGAAGATTACCACGTCCACACTGTCATTGGGGGCGGGGAGGTTGGCGATGTCGGATTTTACGACCAAAGGGTTTCCGCCGGTTTGGAGATCGTAGGAGTGGATTTCTAGCTTGAGTTTCTTGGACAGAGGGGTGAGGGTCGTAGCAAGTTTTGCGTCGCCGCACCCCAAATCGGCGATGGTGCAGATTTTCGTATCCCAGTCTCTCGGCAACATGATTTGCTGGGCAGGGCGAGGCTCGTCGCGGGCGCGGGGCGGGATGCGCAGTTTAGCGCGGGCTTTGATGTCGGCTATGTACGTGTCTACGGGGTTCTCGGGCCAGACGTCGACTTGCCGGCGGAAACCCTCGTGGTACTCGGTGAACATCTCCGGAGACTCGGAGAAGAGGGAAAAAGCTTCGGCGGAGGGGCGGGTGTAGAGGGTTTCGTTTAGATGGCGGAAGCGGGCGGAGACGAGTTTTTCGCGCATGGCTGCTTGGAGGGGGGTGAGGGTTGGTCCGGAGGGTACGGGTGCGGCTGGTTTGGATTCTTTGGGTGTGGGCTTGGGGGGTTGTTCGGGTTTGGCGGTGGTGGTGTCCTTGGACTTCTTCTGCTTCTTGGAAACTGGCTTGGGGGCCTCCTCCTCGTCGTCGAAGCCATTGAAGGAGTCGGCATCTTCGTCCTTGGATTCTGGCTTCTCCTTGTTTTGCTGCTTTGCCACCTTTTGCTTCTTCTCGGCCGCCTTGGGCGTCACCTTGGTCTTGTTGGCCCCGGAGGCATCTGGCTTTGGCTTCTTTGGTTGTTGTCCAGGTTGCTCCTTGTGCTCAATGACCTTATCCCACATGTCTGAGAGGTTCTCTGTGGTTACTGGTGTCTGGCCTGGCCTCTTGCGCTTCTTGGAGGGCTTGGACGCCGGAGCTGCGGCTGCTGCGTTTGTCGCATTGGCGGCGAGGATTGGTGCGCCGTGTTCTGTCTCGATTTTCAGCTTTTCGGCCGAGACCTTGAGGCCTTTGACGGGAAACATGATGACGGTCAACACAGGTCAGTAATCTTGAATTGAAAAGTCGGGTCGCACGGTTGGTGAGTCGTTGAATTGAGGTTCAACGTCAACGGCTGGAAGCTTCCCCAATCCATTGTAGGTTTGCGACAGAAGTTTTAGCGGGGCCGTTCTTATCTCTTATCTGCTGTATGCTACCAAGTACAAATACGACCTAGCTCGAGATCTCACCTCGACTTTCACCTCAAGCTTCACCTTCGACCAGTGTAACAGGAATAACGGCTCGCGTATCCCCGAAGCCACTTGCAGCCACTTTCCGAGCCACTCCCGACGGACGACGCTGTGGTTACCTCTTTTCGGCCTCAATGCTGCCCTAGCATTCTTCAGTTGCTGCCGCTCCCGTTGTTGTCATTGAATCAGAAGAATACCGGCCGGTAGTTGAAACTTTCGGCCATTCCGTTTTCCCGGTGATCACGCCGTGCTTACACATGTATGTTTTGGCGCGACAGGGCGGCTGCTAATTGCTCGATGAGCTTAAACCTTGGGCATCGAATCACATGTATGAAACATTGCAGATCATGCTGCACGACCATTCCTGGTGGCCTCTTCCTCGGGGAGATCACCCGTGAGTGACGGCGTTTTACTCTGATGAGGTGGTTACCGGATCTGGATCTCTCAGAAGTCCAGAGTTGGAGATGCCTCAGGTACACAGAGGCGTACATGTGATACCCGGAGCTTTTGTGGCCGGCGGGAGTCGACAGCGTGCTTTTCCGGCTCCTTGCAGATGGAGGCAGATAGGTATCCCTCTGTTTTCTGTTTTCTAGGAACTTAAACCCTAGGATGTTATTACTCAAAGGTATAAGCCGGGATGGAGAAAGAGAACCTGGCATCGTTGAGCCGTTGAAACTTCGGTCGATTGCGAAGTGCCGCTAGCAACGGTCACCCACCAAACGGCCGACCATCAACGGTGAGGCTAGGGCTAGCATTGCGACACGCCGAGATGTCTTTTTGTTTTTGCCCGTGATCCAGCTGCTTGCAACTTCGGGCTGGGTTTATTATCGGCCCTTTACCGATGTGCTGTTCACAAAACCTTTTTTGTGCCATGATACCCAAGATACCTTGGCAGACAGCCCCAGGAGGCCAGGTCTAATTCCGAGCAGCCGTTGTAGCAATGCCCAGACGTGTTGCGGACATGGAGATACCAGACATGTCGTTGAGACGGTAGCAATCAACTTCTCAATAGTCCAGATAGTAGCTGCAGGTCAAAGTCGGTTGCATATCCTCCAGAAGCATAGAAGGATGCGAAGAACCTTCCATGAGATAAGATCGCGCGGGCAAAAGATCCAACTTCACCTTCAAAGAGGGTGTGCTGCTCCTCTTTTACAATCTCGAACGGCATATGCGGGCGCGGGTGGGGGGTTTATCGCTCGGGGGGAGGGCGACCAACCGCACGAACTGAACACTTTACGCCTGAAGATCGACGCTGTCGAGTGATGAAATCCCTCTTGAAAGCTGGCGTTGCACTGGGTGCCGCGATATTATGACAAGGCGTAACGATTCCCAACGACGCCGCGGTCCTGCAGGCTTGTCTTGACGTTTGGTTGAACTCGAGAGTATCGTACTTCGTAATGGAAATCGCAATCTCTCGACTCTTCAATCATCGGGTTCCCTGGTTGATCCGCACTTGGGTCCATCCGATTTGGAGAGGAATATCGAGGAGCAGCGGTGTTCCCGGTCGATTTTAAACTCTGGGTGTCACGCTGTGACTGGCCCCACACATCCCCCCGAGGCTGCAGTTTAACGCTGTTGTACACATACCTTCGGGGGGAACATTGAACGGTTGGACGACCCGATGACAGGTGTACCTATGTATGATGGCGTGGACATAGGTCGACGCCGCTTAAAGACATGAGGGAGGGAGGGAAGAAGCCACGCGCTGATTTTGGTCGGCGGCCGTCGTGATGAACGGGACGGCATCTTTCCAGAGGCTGGAATGACGATGTAAGGTACGGCTGAACGCGCGGGGCGGGCTCCGTGGACTCGTGGGGTATGAGTGCGGGATGGGGTCAGGAGATCGATCCTCAGGGCTCGCAGGGGAAGCGGACCACCAGGGCACCTCACCCCTCCATCAGCGCCACGGCTGCAACTCAGCTAGGTAGTCCTGCTTGTCGTCGACGAGGAACAGCACGGTAAGCACGCATACACACCTGCAGCAGCATATTCTAACGGTGTGAGGTGGGTCGGATAGGTAGAGATGCTGTCCTAGCTCATGTGTAGGTACCCTGCACTCCTACCTTTATGGTCGTCATGTGTCCCGTTTAAGGTATCAGATCCTGAGCAATTCCAAGGGATTGAACGACGATTGCTGGAGCTGTATCTCTGGAAAGCAAAGACTCTAAGATACGTGTAAAAAGTCAAAAGATACGATGCCAAACTCTAGTTCTACATATGAAAGTTAAAATAAGGAGAAAATAATCAGTTGATACTAGATCCGATGCTACCTACCTGGTATAAAGGACAAGAATTAGTGGAGGAGCACAGTGGGTTTATCCCAGCTGCAGGGCAACCGTTCCAGCCCCTCTCCCCCTATCCTTGGATGTCTTAGCCGTTGTGCTCCTGCTCCACCTCACGATGCTTGGCCCCCTTCTTGCGGTTGACACCCCCCCGTCGTGCGATACGACTGTCCGGTCCCCTTGCCAAGGAATTCCGAAGTGTGCCAGTCCTTAGTCTAGGTTTTCTCTCTATGTGGTTGTCTCTGTCTGCTCGTTCTGCCCCTTTCACCACCAGAGAAGAATACCTCTCCTCGCGCATGGTCGAATCGTGAAAGCTGCCTTCTTTACAGCGCCACCGCCTCCTCGGCTGCTCCCTTCCCTCCTCCCTCCTCCCGCCTTTCCCGCTAGCTAACCACTAACAGCAGAAAAACCCAAATCAGGTAAGGCAAGTGGTATATGTGAGTAGGTAGTCACTGATCTGAGTGTCTCCTCTTGAACGCCTCGAGACTCGGCCGAGAACTCTTCCTCCCCCCTGCGGGTTGTTCCGTTTTCTTGCAACAGTTACTCTCTTTCATGCAGAAGGTACGAAGTGATTCTGGGCTACCACAGCTACGATACTTTCAACAGAGCCCTGTCAATCGACTCAGCCAGAGAGAGGGCACTGACCAGCTGAAGGTTGGTTGCTACCACTTCGGCCGGCAATGGTATTTGCCATTCAGCTAATATACTAAAAGGCAACCTCCTGCAGAGCAATCAGAGCACTCCAGGCCGGATCACACGCTGGCGACGCCGGGACCAAGACGGGCGGACGATTTGCTAAGGTACCAAACAATTCACAGTCTCGTTACACGAGTAGTGTCTCAGTCGAGCCGGTGAAGTACGGTACCAGACAGACAAGACGTACGAAGACGTCCTGTTCTTGAACACAGCGACGGAGATTTAATGCCCGCCTCCCGCCCTCTGGTGTCATCTTGTCTCAGTCAAGCCAAGGGATCATCTTCTCTGGACCTCAGCTCATGATATATCCCCACCTTCGACAGGAGAAGTACCATGCCGGCGCGATAGTCACATCTTCATTCCTCCTACCTATACTTATATACGCTGCTTCTGCTTCTTCCATACCGTGATGAGTGCCGTCGAAGACACCGCCTGGGCGGCCGGTACTGGCCCGGGCTCCCCCCCGGGGGCTCTACCAGTCCAAAATGAGGACCAGGACCCCAATCAGAGCCAAAACCCGGCGCCCAAAAAGTCAAACATCAGGAAAAGAACGAAAACAGGCTGTCTAAGTAAGTCACCATCTATCTATCTAACTGGGCCACTCCCATGCTAACATCTCTCAGCATGCCGCAAGAGACGTATCAAATGCGACGAGGGCAAGCCTACCTGTGGCAACTGCATCAAATCTAAGAGAGAATGCGAGGGCTACAACCAGCGGATCGTCTTCAAAGAGTCCATGGGCTCTTTTGCCTCTGGAAACCTCTTTGGACACCCCGTCTACCATCACCAAGCCACACAAGAAGCGTTGCTACACGCTCAGCTCTCAGCAGCACAGAGCAAGGCGGCATCTTCGCAAGGACCACTGGCTGCCATCGCCCCCAAACCGCCATCCATAGACTATAGCGGCTCTGGAATATACCCCTATCCTCATCAAGGTCTTCCAGGACCCTCGACTCCCTCCACCATCGTTGGAATGCCGCCACTACAGCCACCTCCAATACAGCCACCGTCACAAACACAATACAGCCCTCATAACCAATTGCCGAGTCCTCCCAACTTTCCGCCTGATCCGGCTTTCTATCCTGATCAGTTGTCACCGCATATCCATGGCGATCCAAGAAACTTTTTGAATATCTCCCCTGTCAGCCAACAGCCTCTACAGCAAAATGTCATCAGTCCTCTGGAGCAGATCTCTCCAGTCTTTGGCCGTCATCCGACAACTCTACCTCCGCCCGAACAGCAGTTGGCCTCTCCAGACAGTATGGAGGCGGCACTTAGTCGGACCATTTCCGGCACAGAAGAGGAGTATTGGCAGTCTGACGACGAAGCATCCATGGGGGCTTCGGATGATGAAATGATGCTCGACCTTCATAGCTCCCATCTCGAGTCAAATGATCTCGGCATCCAAGTTGCTCGACGACTGGGCACACAGGTTGATGCCTATGGGACACAGATAAGGTCTTTTGCGACCTTTGTCGATGCCAATGTGCTTGACACTTATATGCCATCATCCGAAAACTCACCCCTGAATGATTCACAAACGGCAGCCATCTTTTGGTATTTTGTCAACGTCACAGGCCAAAGCATGTCTCTGTATGAAAGGCATCCATTCGACCCCACGCCCATGTTCCAGGGTCAACCCGTGCCTAAACAACGACAGCATATCTGGACATGTCAGTACTGCGAACCTCCTATAACACCAACAGCCAATACTAACCCTCCCCCTTAGATACATTCCCCATCATGGCCTTCAATCACCCAGCACTCATGCAAGCCATTCTCGCCCTAGGTAGTTTGCAGATGGCCAAACTCCAAAACTCGTCGCCTACCGCAGCCATGAAGCACTACCATCTGAGCTTGAGGAGAATTGCAAAGAACTACTCCAGTCCCACCAGGCGCACACAACCCGCAACATTAGCAGCTACACTACTCCTCGGATTTTACGAGGTCTGGAACTCTGACCATGACAAGTGGTGTAAGCACATGTGGGGAGCCCGTGCCATTCTGAAGGAAATCCCCCTGAGGCAAATGACACGAGACATCCTCGCCATGAAGCGGAAACAGCGTGAACAAGAGTTCACCAACCACCACTGCAGCGATGCCTGCTTTGCGTCCCATCATCTCCCCAAGGTTGACATAGAAGAGGTCGACACCGAGTTCATCGAGGAAATCACAGGCCTCAAGGTCGACTATGGTGGTGGCGACGGCTATGTGCTCAACGATGGTGCCTCTTCGCGAGCATCACGGATCACAGAACGCGATGTCGAGCGGTATGAGCAGTTGCGCGATCTCTTTTGGTGGTATTGCAAGATGGATGTCTACCAGAGCATCCTGGGTGGTACTCGTCCTTTGTAAGCGGTATTCATCATACTCCGTGAACTGTCTGTACTAATTATTCTTAAAGTATGAATTACAAACATTGGACTCAATGTGTACCCCGCGGGCAATTCGGCAAGATAGACTCCATGTAAGTCCATATGTCGAGTGCTGATTTCACCACCTCAAGGATGGTATGCTGATTATGATCGAACAGTTACGGCACTTTTGATCATCTCATGCTGTTATTAGGACGGTTAGCTGGGTTTGCTTCAAGAGATCTTGCGCGGAAACGTAAAGCTAGAAAATTTGGGCCACCACCTGGTTTTGGCGGCCCTCCCGGTGGTGGTCCCCCGGGCGCTGGTCCTCCTGGTGGTCCTCCCGGTGGCTTCCCGGGTGGTCCCCCAAGCGGCTTTCCTGGTGGTCCTCCCGGCGGCGGTCCTCCTGGTAGTAGTGGTCCCCCTCCTGGTTTCCCCGGTGGTCCTCCAGGTGCAGGTGGCCCTACAGGTGGTGGTCCCCCAAGTAATTATCCCGGCGGCCCCCCCGCCGGATTCCCCGGAGGCCCCCCAGGAGCAGGAGCAGGAAACTCCCCCACCGGCTCCGGCCGGGGCCAATCCCCACCCGCCTTCGCCGGCCTCATGCCCTCCTCCGGCACCTTCACCGTCCCCCGCGGCTTCTCCCCACCGAGAGAAACCACCCCGTCCAGCGACGACGTAATCACCGACGAAGCCGATTTCAACACCTCCACCTCCCTCGCCATGCGCGAGTGGGAATCCATCCGTCAAGCCTTCGACCTCTTCCGCTCCCGTCTCGGTCCGGACTTTGACCCCCTCGGCCCGGACTTTGCCCCGCCCGATATGACCCCCTTTGGCCCGGCCTTGACGTACAGGACCTACAGCATCGCCGGGATCTGGATGAACTACTACATGGGCCTGATAGTTTTACATCGAGCTCACCCCAATATGCCGCCTATAGCAGTCATGGCGGCGGGGATGGCGGCTCCCCAGACGGGGAAGTGGGCAAACGAGATTGCGCGCATCGCGGCGGGGTTGCATGAGGATACTACCCATGTGTCTGCCGTGAGCACGCTGGTGGGCGCGGCGTTTATCGAGAGCTGCTTTTGCTTATTTGTGGCGGGCGTTCAGGTAAGGAAATCCAGGCAGGGGACGCCTTTTTTTGATCCTGCTCCTGCTCCTGCTTCTTCTTCTTTTGCTCCGTTTTCTACATTTTCACCGTGCCCTCCTTCTTTTACTTTTTCTCCTTTTACCTCTTCCTCGCCGTATATGTACCCTCCTTTCCCCTTTCGTGATTATTATGACCATATACATACTCTTTAAGACGAATTGCGTCCGTGTACATATGCCTGCCCCCCCCTCCCTACAGGCTTTCTTGTATATGACACCACCCTCTGCATACGACCCGACCCCCTCTGTATAGAACCATTTTTGTATATGCTGCCCCCTCGGGGATACATCCCCATACGTACATGTCAAGGCGGTGGTACACCACGATACAAGAATTTGACCTATCACCTCAAAGCTCTTCCTTATGCCTCTTATCCTGTTCCTCAATCCTTTTAAGCGTTCTAGACATATTGTATATGACCATATAGCTGATACTTCTCGTAACAGTTCCAATCCCTCCCCCAACGTCATTGGACCATCCGCCGCCTGCGCGACATAGCCCGGCTCACAGGGTGGCAGTCCGCACGACAAATCGCCGACGGATGCGAAGCAGGCTGGAACAAAGCGGCCGCTCTAGGGAGAGGTCCTCCGTACCATTCGCCGCCGGAACTGGGACCGTTGTTCCCCGACGAAGTATGGAACCGTCACCGCCGCATTGACAGGCGCATCCATGAGTTGGGTGCGGGGGACAAGAGGTTTGTGCTGGCCAAGACGGAGCAGACGCACTATGCTTTGGGACTCTTAAGTGTGGAAAGGGATCTGGATACGCTGGATATTAGTGGGGATGAGGGTGAGGGAGATGGGAAAGAGGAATCCTAGAGACGATACACAATAAAAGGGGTACAGGGGGGTGGGAAGGGCGGTTGATGGTATATGCATGCTTGCTATGGCAGCGGAAACTTACCTGAGTCTTTCTAATGGATTCAGGCGAGGGTTAATGACAGACAGGACGGGGGTCATATGCGGTGGACTGTACGATTGCAGTATAACAGCCATGGGGGTGATGTATGAGAAGAGTTAGGTAGCTCCTTACGGGCTGTTAGGTTTGATTGGGGAAAAGAGGCTTTGCCAGCGCCTGCTATTAGGCTGGGGCGACGGCACTCACTTTTTTGGGAATTCCCTTTTCAGGGATAATGGTGTCGGGTAGACAACTGATTGAGGATTTGGGTAGTTGCTCTCAAGCGTGGCGTAAAAGGGGGTTAGGAGCAGAGAGAGATAGATGTTAAGATAAGACCCGGGAAAAAGGAGCGTGTTAGACCAAATGCTTGCCTCACCGGAAAATGATGACATGTCGGGGACCGGGAGGAAAATAATTGTTCATCAGAGGGATTTGAATGACTGGACGGTATCCACGTTCATGACACCGATTTAGATCCTAAGTGCAAGTTTATGGCCCCTCACAGAGAGCATCTCAACCAAGTTGGGCCGGTCATAAAGTCTTTTCTATGATGCTGATAGCTTCTCAATAAATGTTCCAATTTGCGTTTTCGACATTAGTTCGCTGGCAGCCTCTCAACCACAGCGGCCATCTCCTCATCCGTATATATTCTGAATCCGCGATCCTTGGTGACACTAGCCAACTGCACATTCTTGGAATCCAGCTTCTCCTCCATGACCTGCTTCAACGTCTTGAGCACGAGGGTCTCGGCGTCGGCGATGGAAAGGGACTATTCAAGCGGTCGTTTTGTCAGTCCTTGTCCTCTTTTTGAAGAGCAGTGTAAATGTATGTGTACTCACCTTGTGATACTCATTCTGCAACTCGGCCTGCGCACCTTCGCTTCCCGACCCAATAGCCTTGGCGTCGTAGCGGTAGAAAGTCCCCGAGGGCTCAGCATGGTACAGCGACGGGCCGTCCTCGTCGTAACCGGCGATCAGCAGAGCCACGCCGAACGGGCGCGACATTATGCTCTCCTCGCCGTCGGCCGACTCGCCGAAGCGCAGGGCCAAGTCGCAGATCGCCTGGGTGCAGCTCTCGACGCGCAGGTTCTCGTTGTAGTTGAAGGCGTGCGACTGGCACTCGACGCGGGCGTGCTCGACCATGGACCGCGCATCGGCTTGCAGGCCGGACATGGCGCAGCCGATGTGGCGGTCGATCTCGACGATTTTTTCGACCGAGGAAGTCTCGAGGAGGGTGGAGGTGACGCGCTTCTCGACGCCAAGGATCACGCCTTCGGAGGTGGCCACGCCTATGGCGGTCGAGCCGAGCTTGATGGCTTCCAGGGAGTATTCGACTTGGAAGAGGCGGCCTTCGGGGGAGAAGGTGCTGGGGGTTTGGGGGTTAGTGTCATGATCGGTTTCGGGGGGAGGTCGACTGAGGTAAGAAGATGAGGAGAGGTGATAGATAGAGAGGTAAAGGCTTACTTGATACCCCGGTCTGAAGGGAAACAAAAAAGTTAGCTATGACGTCCTCCCTTAAAGTGTGTATAAGTGCAATGCGAACTCACCGTATTCCGATCTTGCCATAAACATCTTGACGGTATTAGGTGAGCGGTGCTCTTTATGTGATTTATGGGTATCTTCGAGACGTGCTTCGTAATGGCAGCTTCAAATTGGGCGCTGCAAGATCGTCAAAGTCGTGGGGGTAGGTGGATGGAAGATTGGTCTGATATCACAAATTGTGGAGGGGAAGCTGTCGTGGAGTTGAGGCCTGGTTTGGCAGCTGAAGCTCCAGGCACGGGATGGTCTACGCAGCTCTCCACCTACAGGCGACCAACGGCCTGACCTGGAAGCCCCTGTCAGAACAGCCTCCCAGCAGCCCCACGACCCGGAAGAACTGGCGCTAAGCCTGATTGGTGCATCCGATAACGATAAGAAGAACCGCGGGGACCTCTCTGGTTCGTCCCCATGTCGCGCTTTTTGGGCTGGGAACCTCCCGCGACTTGGCGCGCTTGTTGAAGTGGTGCTTGTTGGGGGCCCAGGTCGATGCATTTGCCGGGACCACTGACACCGTCCCCAATTGGCGAAGTAAACAGTGGACTTGAGAGGTCCAATCCTAGCAAGACCGCGATTCAAGAATTTCTGCAGCTTTTTTATTTTGTTTTATTTATTTTCTTTGCGAGCAGTCAATGCCGTCGACGACGACGACTTCGGTTTCAGCTCGCAAATGTAGAAAAAGACCAGAACGATGTCGTCGGGCACCAGACCGCCAACATTTGCGGACAAGAGAAGTAGTGGTGTCGCAGCGACAGCTTCAGCAGCTTCGTCGCGGCCCCGCATGGCCATGCCAGACGCCGGCGGAAGCTTTACCCAGAACCAATCCTCCTCCCAGCAGCAACAACACCAACATCCACCCAAAACCAGCACCAACACTAGCAGCCGATACCATGCCGAAGCCCACAAGCGATCCACCTCGGGAAATCCCCGATCAACAAGCAGGTCCGTCGAGGAGCGCCGCACAGAAAAGGTCCAGGTGACAACGCGCGAGACCCTGATGACCAGGACGAGAAGCCCCGAACGCCGCGGCGCAACTGGGGAGAGGAGTAGCAGAGCCGACGAAAGGTTGAAGCAGCGCCCCGTTGCTGACCCCAGGTCAAGGGATGTCCGACAGGAGGCGCCCCCTCAAGGTTCGTTACCCCGCCCCCCTCCCCTCCATCAACAGTCGAGAGCATACCGTTTAGCAAACAATGCTAAATAAGAGGAAAAAAGACAAGCCAGCACCACCGCCATGGGAGCCCGAGGCTACCCTTTTGCCGCATACCACAGCGCCCCTGGCGTCGCGCATTTCGATCCCACCTCTTGCCTCCTCGGCACCACCAGCCCTGCAACCTAAATCGCTGCACGATCTGTCTCTTGAGGCCCAGGAGGCCGTCATTATTGAGGATCTGTTATTTGTGTTCATGGGCTACGAGGGCCAGTACATCCGGTTCGCAAAGGGGTACAATCCATTCGAAGAAAGGGACCGACTGGCAGGACCAACATGGCGCATCCTTCCGGGTCTGGATCCTAGTCTCCAAGACCTCACGCAGTCGATGCTGCGTATGGCAACACACTACACGGCCCTTGAGACATTTGTGGATGTGCAGAGTCGGGAAGAGTTTGGGTCTGTCAACCATGCTCTGTGCGCATCAATACGAAAGCTTCTCCAGGAATATCTTGTGATGGTGGCTCAGTTGGAAACGCAGTTCTTGACAGACGACTCCTTCACTCTTCATGTCCTCAATATCCACGTACTTCCGACCAGCCACATGCTGCTTCAGCTGTACGCGCTGGCGCATGAATTGTTGAAGCGCAATGCCCTGTTGGACGACGAGACGGACGAGTCCAGCGATAGCGCCGACGATTTCGACCATATCTTGGAGCAGCTACGAGAGGGCGGCGAGCTGGTGCCGGGGAATATGACGGGCAAGAAGATTTGCAAGGGAGGCGTTGTTCTGGGGCTCATCACCAAACGGCTAGAGTCCATGTCTGGTGATCCAGCTGCCCGCGCATTGCTGACGACCCTATTAAGGGACGCCAGCCGTCCGTATATGGCCATGCTGAATGAGTGGCTGCATCACGGAGGCATAAATGATCCGCACTCAGAGTTCCTGATCAAAGAGCAGCGTAGTATTCGACGGGAGAGATTGGAACAGGATTACACCGACGAGTATTGGGAACGACGTTACACCATCAGGGACCATGACGTACCTCCCCAACTGGAGGGCGTCAAAGACAAGGTGCTTCTTGCTGGAAAATACCTGAATGTTGTGAGAGAATGCGGCGGTGTCGATGTCAGTTTGCAGGTTAAGCACGTGCCAATATCATTTGACGACAGCCGGTTCCTCGACAATGTAAACAACGCATATGCTCATGCGAACGAGTCGCTAATGCAGCTACTTCTCACAACACATGCGCTGCCGGCAAGGTTACAATCGCTCAAACACTACTTCTTCCTCGACCCCTCGGACTACTTCTCCTATTTCCTCGAGCTTGGCACGTCAGAACTGCGAAAACCTGTCAAGGCCGTCAACACCGGCAAGCTCCAATCACTTCTGGACCTTGTTCTCCGCCAGCCCGGCAGCATAGTGTCGCTAGATCCGTTCAAGGAGGACGTCAAGGTTGAAATGAACGAGATCACCTTGACGAAATCACTTCAGCGTGTTGTCAACATCACCGGAATAGAACAGGGTGAGGCGCTTCAGCCATTATCAAGCAACCAGCCGGTGGAAAACGATAAGAATGCAAACGGTTTCACATCCCTACAACTCGACTATGCCGTCCCCTTCCCCGTGTCCTTGGTAGTGAGCCGCAAGACTGTATGGCGATACCAAGCGCTCTTCCGATACCTACTCTCTTTACGATACCTCGAGTCACAGTTATCAACCACTTGGCAAACACACAATAGCGGGTTTGTTTGGGGGCACCGCTCATCCTCACGCCACCTCGAGATCTGGAAGCGCCGGGTCTGGACGTTGCGAGCACGCATGCTAGTATTTGTCCAGCAACTGCTCTATTTCTGCACAGCAGAGGTCATTGAACCCAACTGGCAGAGCCTGATGGCCCGAGTTCGAGAAACGGAGCGAAAGCAGAACCTTGCTGCCAACGGCGGTCAGGACGAGCCCCCACCAGCGCCAGGCACCTCAACCCCCGGCGGCCCTTTTCGGCCGGGCCTCAGCCGTACCGTTGACGAACTCATGCAAGACCATGTGGATTTCCTCGATACCTGCCTCAAAGAGTGCATGCTAACCAATAGCAAACTCTTACGGGTCCGTTTCTTTTCCTCCCCCCTCCCCTCTGTTTATTTTCCCCTTAACTAACATGTATATTGTAAAGATCCACTCAAAACTAATGCAAACCTGCACAATCTTTGCAACCTACACCAACTGGCTGTCCCGCGAGCTGGAAAAAGCCGATCCCGATCTTTCGGGGATCAACAAACCCCCAAACATGACAGAGGACCAATGGCGGCACTTTCAGACGATCCGTACCTCCTCCTCCTCTTCCCAGAAATCTTCGGCGGACGCAAACGCAAACACCTCGTTTGACGGTGGTGGTGCCAGCATAGGAGGGTCAGGAGACGCAAGAATAGCAGAGCTGTTTGATGTCATTCGAAAATGGGAGATTAATTTTTCGAGACATCTGCAGATCTTGCTTGACGCGCTCAATCATTACGCAGCCACTGAGACGGTGGTGCTACTGAGCTTGTGCGCGCGGTTGAGCACGGCGAACCAGGGGTCCGAGTACGACGCGGGGCCGACGAGGGCGGAGGAGGATGTGGCTGCCGGTATTGCTTGAACAACTCAGTCCTACTGGTATCAAGTTCTTGAGAGAAAAAAAGAAAAAAAGGACAAAACTTGAGGTGGTGGTGGTGGTGTGCTAAGGATGAGCCTGAAGGGGGCGGGGGAGAAAGAAAGCAAACTGTGACGGACAGTATGAAAGTGTGTAATCCTCTCTCTGTCTCCTACTACGGGAAAGAGAAGAAGAGTCTAAATAGGAAAAGAAAGATCAAGACAGATCTTTTGTGTGGGCATTTTTGTTTGATGATAGTTACTTGAAGGGGCGGCGGCGTTGTTTAAAAAAGGCAAACAAAGCCCCGTAGTAGTAGGGATTTTGGAATGTCGAATACCCAGCCAGCAGTGTGAATAAACAACTATAGTATATCAGTACCTGCTTGCCCTGCCACATCCCACCTCGTCAGTCATAAGAAGCAATGTTGTGGCTAATCTGGTGCCAAGAGTTGGGTGAAAGTTCGTGAGATACTACACATCGGTGTAGGTATGTGATTTCGGGATGAAACCACCTTACCCCCTAAGCCCTGGCAGAAACAGTTGACCAAGTAGATGCGGTATGCCGTTGTGTAATAGATAGATAAGACGCAAAATGGTATCAAAGTGGATAGATGTATATCTCTTCAGTCACTTCAAGACAGATCTCACGATTACATATCTTACCAGTAGGAAAGGAGATTTCTCAAGCAACTCAGGGGTATCATTTCGTGTGTAAGCCCATCCCAAAAACTCTGGGGAAAAAAGTCACAACTAAACTACTATCCTTACTTTCGCTGTGTTCCCGCTGCACCATCATCATCCTAATAGATAAAAGCCAAGGTCAGGTCAGGTAGTTTCTAATCGTACCGTAACGCCGACCCTCAGGCACGCTGAGTGAGCCGGGCAGCTCCATACCACAACCCAACTCTTACTACACCGATCCTTACCCTCGACCAAGCAACCAAGATTCTCCTCATCCCCTGTGTCTGCCCAAAAGACACAGCAAAAACCGATACCAAAAATCTTGCAAAACGAAGGAAGCAATTTCAACAATCTCATCATCCCAAGGTCGGCCACCAACGTCGCCCGTACTCCCCTGACAATCTCCCACTCTTCCTCGCCCACTAGGAACACATCCATCACCCCGTGAATCTCCGCTCTAATCTGTCTGGAAACCACCAGAAGACACCCAACCACATTTTTTTTTGTATAGTATTGCTGTTGCTTGTTGATGTTGAATCGTACTCGGCATTTTCCAGAAGAAAAACCAGGAGCAGTGTCAACATTAACACAGTGAATAGTAACCGCTGATAGAGGAAAGCCAAGATAAGTCATATCAACAATAAGATGAGGTGACAGATGAGGGGACGCGATTCGGTGTAACTACTGTTGAATTTGTGAACAAAATCAAGAACCGCAAGCAAAGCACACCTTGGGTATCGTTTTTCTCATCTTCGTCGGGTTCTTCCGAACCCATTCTTGCTAGGGTATAATATTTGCTTTTTTCAAACTCCCGATCCGCAAAAAAAGAACTCGCAACTTGGTATCTCCCCGGAACAAAAAAAGGAGATCGATATGTGAAAGCCGTTCCACGTCTTCATGTCCAAGTCATGAGCGTGTCAAGGACCATCAGGTATCCGGTCGGGGCACGAGGCCCTAGTCGAATACTGATCCGGGGCTCCATGGTCATGTTGAACGTAAAGATTGGCGTGAAATAAATTGAGGGAGAAGGGTAACCATTGGAAAAAATAGAAGAGGAAAAAAAAAAAAAAAAAAAAAAAAAAACCCGAAATAAAGAAAGCGCGAAAACCGACCAAATGCAGAAGAGCAACTACCTGGGTATTTTACGCCGTTGGGTATATCCAGCCATAGGGTATTTCTCTTTTCCTCGCACGAGACGAAAAATGCTGCGCGTCTAAATCATGCGAAGCCGAACGGAAAGAAGTTACTAACGAAATGGCCCAGAAAGAGGGCCGGGGTATCCTGAATGTGTAGAATGAGACGTAGACGGACGCCCGCTATCTGCAGATTGGCGGGTGTTGTGGCGAGGAGTGACATCGCCAGGGTGAGGAACGGCAAGTTTGTTGTCGAAACCATTTCCATGAACTCGTTGAACTGGCCAGGGGCTGTTGCTATCATCGTCAGGAAGGTTGACGCCACTGTCGTTCCATGGGTTCCGATCAGCATTGAAACTCCGAGTCGACTCAATGGAGATGAGCGACGACTTGGAGACGTTGCTAGAACCCTTAAAGAAGCTGGTCGACGATTGCGAGCTGTTCTTTCTCCTATCCAGGAACGACGAGATCGAGATACCACTGCCTTGCTTCCCGCGGAGCCGTTCCAGAAGAGTAGAGCGCTCACGTTCACGGGCAACGTCGTCACCAAAGGAACCCTTGGTAGGCGAGTCGGTTGCCACAGGCGCAGGCGCATGCTGGAGCAGCTTGGAATCAAAGAACTGCAGAGATTCCTCAAACGTATCCGGCTTCGGGCGAGGAACGGCACCTCTGATGAAGACGGGTTCAACTCCAGCTGTGGCGAATTCGCCCTGGAGGAAGTCCATCGCATCAGATACACCGCCAGCATTGTTGCGTGTAAAGGACCACAGCAGGGTAACCGAGGATGTGCCACTGGAAGCCCGTTCCTCGGAACCGTCGTGGACGGTAACGTCAACTTCGTACTGGTTCTTGAGTTTCGGAACGATGTTCTGAACGAACTCTGGAGACTCGAGAAACTTGATAAGCGCAGGTGTACGCTCCATGACAACCTCGTGTTTGTCCGGCACCATAGCCTTTGCAACTTGTTAGCGAATACTGTCGTCCAAATGACCGAAGTTTGAGCTTACCAGAAAGGCGTCAATGCACTTGGGTACCAGCCACTGAGGTCCAGTCACCACCAACTCATCTGTTGCCTGCTCCGTACTAGGGAAGATGATCTTGCAGTTCCAGTCTCTCTCGAGCTGCTCAATCTCCGGGAGTCTGGCTAGCAGCTGCCGGTGATAAAGTCGATCAATCTTGACCGTCTGACTTGTGAACTCAGAATCCTGAAGACAACTTGGTCAGTGCCTGTTTGCTTGACTCAATTTAGAACACCTTGCTCAATCTTACCACTCTATCGACCATCTCAAGAATTTCGGTCTTAACAAGCTCGAGAGACTGAGCGTTACGAGCTGGGGTCCGGCAGATCACATTATCTACCCGGCTGTCATCGTCCTCTCGGGTCATACTGCCTATATTCCTGTCAGCATATTCGATAGGCAAGAAACCGATACAGCCGAGCCTACCTCTGTCCATCGCATTAGAGAATTTGACAAAGACTGAATACTTCTTCATGATGCGTTGAATATGCTGTCCACCGATACCAATGATACGCTTGTGATACTGATCGGGAACGTGGAAAGAGATAGACGCCGGCATTTCTTGCTCCACGAGTGACAAGCCCGTCTTCAGAGCCTCGTATGAATGCGTAATAACCTCAATGTTGAAGTTGTACTCGCCAAAAGTGTCGAACATGATTTGTACGTTGCTTTGGCCCATAATCTTATTGATCTTGCCGTTCTTTTTGCCGCTTACAAACTCCTTGTGCTCGTTGGCGAGTTCGACCTTGACGCGGATCTGATACTGGGAATGAGCAACCCATTTGATCTGGTGAATCACCATCAGAGCAGCCTTGACAGCTTCATCCGAGCCGGTCACGGTAAAAGACATCTTTTCAAAGGTCACATCGGCATCAGAGTTGGCGCAGATATCTCCAAGCATGGCTCTGATGTCATGAGGGCTCGGGAGAGGCTGGCGGTTGTCTGGGACACTAATGAACCACATCGCAATGTAGAACTGGGTAGTCTAAGATACGAATTAGCAACGGCACCAATACAAGGTTCTTATCGGAAATAGACCTACCAAAGTCATGAATTCTCTAATCGTGCGCTCGACAGGCAAGTTCTCAATGGCCTGGACCCGCACCGATTGCTTCCTGGATCCCAGCGGAGGCAGCATGAGATGGGCGCTGTTTGCCTCGACAATCTTGCGGACTTTGTCCATGCGGCTCAGCAGAATGCTATCGCTCTTGGCAGGGGATATCTGGACATCTTTGACAAAGAGCCTGATACGGGTGACCATCTCATGGATTTTGTACTTGGCTTGCTCAATGTGGACAGCATCATCGCCGGTAATGTAGATTTCGACAGGATCGCGCTGTGTGGCATTAGGCGGGCAATACTTGTAGCACCCGGAAAAGGGTGGCGGAAAGTAGATTGCCGTGTTGGTCGTCGATTCGATGAGCTTGATGTTCTTGCGGTTGCGTCCACACACGATTTGATGAAGGGTGTAGTCGATCTTCAGACTATCGACCACCCGACCGAGCTGAACCAGCACAAGTTAGCATTGAAGTTTTGCACATGAAAAGTAGTCGTAGCCAGTCTTACAAGCTGATCAATGTGGATGAGGACAAGCGTCTTCGCATGTTCAGACGACAGCATATCGCCATAGATGACAATCCTCCAGCGCTGGTCTCTCCTAAGTTCCACATCACCGTTGAGGCCATCCACCACAGGGGTGAGCTTAGGGCCGAGAAGGAAGATATCAACTCCGCAGCGGCCCGAGATTTCATCCAGGAAATCCGTGACAGACCTCTTCAGGGCGGTGGGAATATCGGCAGCTACATGATCAGCAACCAAATGGCCATCGACATCAATAGTTGTGCACCTCTACCATGCAGGTTAGTATGAAGAGCCACAAAGAGCACACAGAGTAGACCAGACAGAACCCACCAGCGAGAGCGGCGTCTGGTTCAGAATCGCCTCCCTAGTTCTGTAAACCATTTCGGCAGTGCCGGACAAGCAAACAGTAGTAACAAGGCCGCGGCTGTTCTTTGGGGTCGTCGTCATGACGTGGGCTTCGATCGGGTAGGGGTTCTGGCTGATTTCATGACAGAGCTTGCGAAGCTGCTCAAGGTTCGCTACATGCACGGGCAACTCATGAACAGGCACATCGTCAGGGGCCTCGGCGGGATGAGTCCACCGTAAGACAGCATCGCGATTGGCATGCAGGATGTCTTCGGTGTCGGGGCCAGCAAGGTCGGAGGCAAATGGCACATTGAAGGCATAGTAGATGGGAGCGTCTGGTAGCTGGAGCTGAGGTGCGGGTATCTGAGGAGCAACCTGTGGTGTGACGTCTCGACGAGGGTTTCCTGGCTGCTGCATGCCCATATTCCCCCTCGACATGCCAAAGGCGGCAGGGCTCATCCGCTCTGGCCAGTGACGCATGCTTGTTAATTTATTCATGCTGAGATGCTTTTTTTGACTCGAATCTTCCGGCCTGCTCGATGGGCTCGATCGGGTCGGTCGATTGAAGGAGTGCGCGTTATGATTGTAAAGGTCGGGTTGGGATGGATGGATGGATGGTAGGATGGGGGGGTTGTGTGATGTGACGGGGGGGAGCGGCGGCGGAGGCGGCGGAGAGGCTCAGAGGCTATTGGGGCTAAATGAGGGACTCAAGGAGAGACGGGCGTCGGGGGAGGGGGCTGATGGGCAGCCGGGAACGGGAGACCAAAGGGCAGCCAGCTCGAAAACGAAGAGAAAATAAAGGAGACCAAGGGGGGGGGGGGGGGGAAAGGGGTATCTCAAACTGGTCACAATCGTGAAAAAAAGAGAAAAGAAGAAAAGAGAGAGGGAGGAAGACTGCTGCTGGTTGAGTTCGTGTGCTCTTTTCCTTCCAAGCATCTGCAGTTTGGGGGAGGGGAAGAGGGTGGAGGAAGGAAGTTGCAGTGGTCGTGAGGGATTGGCAGATGGAAGCTGTTAGACTGGACTGAGGCAGCGAGCAGAGTGGATCAAGCACCTCGAAATCCACCATTCAGATTGAACATCCGGAACGCTTGAAAGCATCCACAACACGGTCCCGCGGTGTAAAGTGGGAGCCCGCTGGTCCGTGCTCTCGACAAGACTGGGCAGTAGGTTGTTGCTTGTCCAGAATCCAGATCCCAATGCTTGCAACAAGATCCAGTTGCTGCTGCTTTTCGATATCTTGGCAGTTCATTACCTCCTTCGTACTTCTTTCTCTTCTTTTCAGCAGCACCGGGTAACACGCCAGAGTAGCAGCTTGGCTCTCTGTGACTACTTACTGTACTGCCTTTTTCATGCAGAGTTCGTCAAACCGCGACGACTTACGAATATCTAGCTTGGCATCCGGCGACAATCATCATTCCTTTGGTCTACCTAGGACGGAAGACAAAGAAAAGAATGCTCCTAGCTCTTCGATCCCGTTCTGTTGTTATTATCCCTTTTCCATCAATGCCACGCCGTGTCTGCCGTGTCTCACTCGAGGGATGCCCGGGCGCCATGAGCAGATTATGGTTGGCAGATCACTCGGCGCCGTACCTCTTTTTTCAAATGCCAGCCAGCCAGTTCCCATCGGTCCAGAGCCATCTGAGCTTATGAAGCGAGTTGAGCACCGCCTATCACTGTTCTGGGTTTTCCACGCTTTTATTGTTCGGACCATTCAACCATTTTCAGTGCTCTTCGTGCCCCATGTTTTTCTCTCCCATCGAACCAAATCTCAAGTTGGACGCGTCATAACAGAGGAAGTGAGCTGGTGGTGGAGCCACCGCCAGACAGGCTTGACGTTGTGTTCCCCGGTCTGCGGCACAGTGGAGAGAGAGAAGGGCAGGGGCCAACTTGATTCTGGATTCGAGCAGCCCCTCCATATTGCACTCCGCAGAATAACTTCAGATCCTGGAGCATTGGACATGAAAACCGTTCTAATTTTCCAGAGCCTGGAATCATATCAAACAAATATGCAAGTAAGTTGTTCGATTTGTAGATAGCCTGGGCTGTCCCTGTTCCCTGAAGAGCTTGTTAAAGCCCTTTTTTGGCCCCCGCGCTAGCTTGTCCGCTTGTTGCTTCTCTAAGGTAGCTCGCTCGGTACTTGCTACAGTGTGCACTCGATCTACGAATGCGGAATATTAATAAGTGGAATCATACCCACGACGACACGACACACTCATCGCCCATCTTTTGCCAACCTGTTTTCCTTGCTGCAGTCAGCACCGCCATTCTGACTATGATCCAGAGAAAACTTGAGAACTTGCGTTACAGTCCACAGAGCCAGCCAACTAGGTACCGGTGCTTACACCGCAGGGAAACCCGAGACTTTTATCAGAGACCTTTACCTAATAGTCGTCTGAACCATGGATGGATTCACGCGCACTTAGGAACTGAGTCCGGCCGTTCCAGATGACCTAGCACGAGACTTGAAACCATGAAAAGTTCGACACTGTGTAGAAACTGATTAACATGCACAGCCATGAACCCTCCACCCCCGGATAGTATAGACTTGGGAAAAGATAGATAGGCAATGGATCAGCGGAGCATCTAGACCGCGGCGTGCACCACCACCACCTACCACCCACCTCCAGTGCATTGCAGGAAGACTGCACCACATCCAACCAAACCACTCAAGCCAGCTAGCAACAACAGCAACAGCAACAGCAACAGCAACAAGAACCAGATCTGACCAGTTATCCACGAGCTCGTTGGATGTAACCACAAGGAACCGCCCTTTCCTTCCCTTCCCCCCACTCCTGGCCCAATCCCTCCCTTCCCATCGCAGGCGACATCGAAGCCACTCAGTTCCGTCAGTCTCCAAAGCATACCTAATATCATACAGTCTACCTACTGCTCGTGACCGTTGATATAATGTATATGTGTCCTACAATCTAGACATCCTTGTCGAGGAGGGGACGGTGGGACAGAACCCTCATAAACCGAGCCTGAAGGACCAAGTACCTTCCTACCTGCTCCTATCCACCTTATGGACAGGATCAACCCAAAATTCATCTCACTGTCCAACTCCTCACCTATCTTTCGCATATCCACCATCCAGAAAACCTGGGTCCTATGGTGCTCACCGACATTACTTTAGCAAGCGGCACATTCATCGAAGGACCCAAAGGCCTACATACCTACAGCGAGCGGTCAGGATTGCCCTCGCCAAAAAGACGGTAGACCAACCTTGCATGGATGCCAAGACCACAGAGCAGCGGGAATACAAAAAAAAAAAAAAAAAACCGGCGGAGATCTCCCGCCTTTAGAGTAAAAAAAAGTTGTATGCCCCCCCGGCCCCGGGCCGAGATCGCTCTTGATTATCTCTCCGATAAGTGTATCACTTGCCCACCTATGTCGATCCAACAAGGGAGGTAGATAGGTCGTACACCTTTATCCTCACAGAAAACAACATACCTATACGGGGTTATAGGGTGGTGATACTGTACTGCTTCAACCCCACCATATTTCCCAACTGGATTCTCTAAACCGGTGATACCGTACCCGCCCATCCCGCCCCCCACCATGTATCACGTTAGTAGTATCTCACTCCAACATGATCATTGTGTCGCCCCCACGCCAGCGTATCTTGGGGGTATCCTCGATGAGTTTTATAATACCTCCTCCACTACTATTGTACCATCGTCACGCTGATAGGCGTATCCCACATCCCATACAAAGTGAAACCCCTGTACTAACACAACAGTCGTAACCGCTTAAGGAAGCAGTAGATATTACAATACCAGTTATACCCAAGTATACACTGGACTATCCATACACACACTTTTGCCCCCCTTCATCATACCCATAACACCAGCGCCAATGCTTTTGCCGTCGTACCTTCTTCTATGATAAAAACGCACAATTCTCGCTCAATCTAGACAATGCCCATCCCTTCTTCCTCTTCTTCTCCAAGTTCAAGACCATTACCTCATCGGTCGACGGTCCAAGAAAACCACATCATCGTCCTCCCGCATATAACCACCACGTCCCCCAGCCGAGGGAGGAGGAGGCGGCGGCGGCTGCATCGTATCTCTCCTGATATCCTGATACACCGGTGGAGCACCATACTGTGGTCTGCCGCCACCATAGTCTCCCGCCAAAGGCTCATACCTTTCCAGAGGTCTCACACTAGCCGATCGCAGAGGGATATACTCCTCCACAGCGCCCCCCACCCGTCTCTCGTAGGCAATCGGCATCTCGTAGCGAACACCTTCGGCAGCGGGCCTAACACTCGCAGAGCGAATGCCGCCAAAATACTCCCGAGACCGATCGTCAACTGGAATTCTCTCATAAGTAGAGGGAGCCTCATAGCGGACAGGCTCCACCGGGGGACGGACGCTGGCAGATCTGGCGATGTACTCTCGAGGCACCTCGGAGGGGAATCCGCCATCCAGTCGTGGTCGAGATGGCGTGTATTCGCTGGGCGGAGGAGGCATCGAGTTGCCAGGAGGACCGGCCTCTCGATAAGCACGAGGTCCGGGTGCGGCGAACTGCGGCTGGGTGACGACCCGTCTCTGCCCACCATACACGGGTGAGGCTGATTGATAAATAACCTCATCCTCCATAAACTCCGGTCTCCGTGACATGGCCCGAGAAGGGACAATTCGTTCAATGAAGCGCTCAGAAGGCGCAACCCTTGGGTCGCTGATAATTTCTTCCCTAACCACCGCTGACTGAGGCACCGGCTCATAGTACTCGCGACCCTGCTCGTCGATGATAATACGTCGAGGCTGGGCCCGTGGAGGTGGCATCGTCGAGCGCTCGTACATTACAGGGGATGAGGAGCGTTCAGGATACTGTCCGCCCATTCGTGATGCAGCGCGCACATCGCGGTAATAAGGTGCTCCCGCTACGTCATAGGGACCATCCACAACACGCGAAACGTCCCGGACGGTACGCACCTCGCGGGTCAAGTACTGGCCGGAGGGTGCACCAGGGGAGTCTAAGTGAGGTGGGGGGCCACTTACGGGGGGTCGAGAATCATCAATGTAGACTCTCTCGTATCTGGGCGAAGTGATCAAGATCGGCTCGTCGTCGTGGCGAGGCCGATATTCCCCTGCCCGTTCGTATCCAACAACCCGCTCCTGCCTGACAGCTCTAGGTGGGAAGCGCTCCTGGTAACCGTCGTCTGCACGGTCCGGTTGCTGCTCATACCTAGTTTCTCCGTAAGGGAATGCTGCTGATGACTGGTGAAGAGATTGTCTTTGACGTTTACTGGGACGGGCATAAGGAGGGGCTGTCAGAGGGGACGGCGACCGCGGCTCAGGCTTAATGTACGGCGATGCAGCCGTGGCCGAGGTTTCCGCAGCCAGCCGATCAGCCTTTCTCTTCTTCTTTTTCTTCTTTTCGGCCTTGTTATTGTTACCCTGAGGCGAGCTTTCTGGGCTCGAAGCATTGGAGTTCTGCTTCCTAAGCGCAGCAACCTGTGCAGGGGTAGCTCTACGACCGCTAGCATCGGACCCAGCCAGATGCTGCTGTCTTGTAAGGGCCAAAGGTGCCAAAGGGGAGACACGCTCGGGTTGGGGTGCGAGGGGGGAGAGATCGTGGGACCTCACCAATGGAGAGGGCTGCTGTCGGCCCATAGTCTGACTTAGGAGACGTTCGTTCACCTTGCCAAGATTCCCAGTCTCGCTTGTTTGAGCACTGCCAGTATTCCCAGACGCCTCCGACCGTGTCCCGGAGCTACTCTGGACATGGAAATTCTGTACAGGACGCTGCCCAAATGTTCCTGACGCATTGGTTGCGCCAAACGAGAGGCCAGGTACTACTACCGGGGCAGGAACAGAAACATTTGCAGCGGGGGCTGATGCTCTCGGCTTTTCGTGGGCTTTTTGATGATGTTGATATGTCGAAACGCCAGGAATCGCCTGGGCTGGCATCGCAGGAGGCTGCATCTGAGCAACGGGTTCAGGGTCGAACTGCGGCTCGTAGGGCGAGCCATCTCGCATCTCCTCGTTGTCAGACTCAGTGGGCAGCCGGTGTGCCATCTGCTGCGATTCGGGGGTGCCATGCTGGCTGGAATAAAACGTGTTGTCGTCAAAGGAATCGCTCGAAGCTGAGGCGTTAGCAGCTACGTCGTCAGTAGACTGAGCAGGAACATCCTCTGGCAGGGTCAAGGCTTTTGCCAGAATGTCAGAAACATCAAGTTCAGCCAACTGCTCTGATATTTTGCTGGCCGAAAGGCTCTGCTCAAGCTGTTCCTGGAGCACACGCTCAAGTCTCTGTCGCTGGATGCGGATTTCCGCTTTGACCAAATCGTCCGACTTCTCTAGAAGCACGGGATTGATGATGGGCTTATTCACGCTGTTGGTTCTTGATTTGTTTGACAGAGTCGCAGACTCAAGAGGTCTTGCCAGCTTGTTTGGCAATGCGCCCAGACCTGGAAGATTGGTCATGTTTACTGGTGGCTTTTGCAAGTTTGCCTGATGTGCCTGCAGATTGTTAATTTCTGGACGTTTGCCATTTACCCCAGTGTTTGCGCTCGCATGCTTTGCAGATGATGCTGACGAGGCGGAGATAAGAGCAGCGGGTCCGGTTGGCGGCGGTTTGGATACTTGGGCGACTTTCCCAAGTGAATGCGCTGGCGGCTTGATACTTGGATGCAATCCGCTGATGATCTGGTCGCGAAACCGCAATAGCTTCTCGTACTCCTGCACTTCATGCAACTCCTCAGGGCGCAGCGATGTCAATAACGAGCCCGCAGCTCCTCCTGCCCCATCCTGTATGCTTCCTCCTTTTTCTGCTACCGCAACACCAACCACAGAACCTTGCGCCATGATGGTTGTGTTGCCTCAGTAGAGATAGAAATGATTGACCGTGATTGTTCTCAATTCGACAACAGCGCGTTAGCGGCGATCCATAGTTGCAGCAGCAGCGACGCGACAAACAGTAAAGAAAAAAAAAGTCGAGAACAATAGCGAGTACGAAAAAAGCCAGTAATGAAAGTCGACCAAAATATGTGTCTGTCTGGCCTCTTCTCTGTGCAGACGCGACGGCGACTGTGGCTGTGGGAAAATTAAGTTATTGGAAGATGTGCAAAAGATGGCGAGTCCGAGTAATTTCCACCCGAACCAAAGTTGTACCAAGGACCAGCCTGGCGCACGTGCACGAACCATATCGAGTGGTCTTTCCAATTAAACGGCAACATGTGGGCCTTCGAGTTGTCTTCTGCGGCCTTCTTGCTCCGCCATCATAATATCCAGTCAAAGACGCCATTCGGCCTGAGTCAACAATGACAACACAACACAACAAGCAGATTGCAGAGTGCGAAGATAGTACGGAGTGGACTTAGAAGACCTTTCGTATATAAAATTGAAAGGAAGTAGACGTTGGGGATGTGGACTACATGTAGAATTTCCAGTCAACTTTCCACCATTCAGAGTCTTCGGAGTCAATACTTGAAGAAGCAGTGCAGGTGGTTTTCTGCAAAGAGCACTTTCTTGAATCCCAGAACTTCTCCATCTCCCACGACTCACTTACACCGCACCACCACCGCTAGACAGAGCTTCACTTCTCAGAACCGTTATTTTGCATCGCCATTTTCGGCATTTTCAAATCCCAAGATGGATTCCCAAGTAAATGGGGCCAACCCAGCCCGCCGATTGGTGTTCTTCTTGTACGTTCTCCTCATGGACTGAGGTAGCTGTAGTCTCTCTAACTTTTATACCAGCGATATCGACAACTGCCTCTACCCAAAGAGTGAGTAATGACTCAGTGTGATGTCTTATCACCCATAATAAGACTATAACGGTTAACACCTTGGCCAAGGCGCCCGAGTCCACGACCTCATGGCCGACCTAATCGACAAGTACTTCGCCGAACACCTATCCCTCCCCTGGGAAGACGCAGTACGGCTGCACAAGGAGTATTACCAAAACTACGGCTTGGCCATCGAGGGCCTGGTGCGGCATCACCAGATTGATCCCCTCGAGTACAACGCCAAGGTTGACGACGCCCTCCCCCTGGATGACATCATCAAGCCTCGACCTGAACTCAAGAGGCTGCTCGCCGATATCGACAAGAGCAAGGTCAAGCTGTGGCTTTTCACCAACGCCTATGTGAACCATGCAAAGCGGGTAGTGCGCCTGCTTGAGGTGAAAGAGTACTTTGAGGGTGTCACCTACTGTGACTATAGCGCGCCGAGGTTGATTTGCAAACCCCACTTGGAGTCGTTCCAGAAAGCCATGAAGGATGCAGGAGTGGAAAAGTTCGAGGATTGCTTCTTCGTGGGTAAGTTGATTTATGCTTTTTCCCAAGTTGCCACCGCGGTAGACTAACCACCTACAGATGACTCGTACCAAAACTGCAAAAAGGCTCAGGAGATAGGGTGGAAGGTGGCGCATCTTGTCGAGGAGGGGGTCAAGTCACCAAGAACGGCGGCATGTGCGCACCAAATAAGCCATCTTGAAGAGCTGCGTAAGGCGTTTCCGCAGGTCTTCAAGTCGGAACAGGCGTTGTCGGAGTGATACCCCCATAGATATTTTGGATGTTAGAAATATGCGTTGCCATAATTTAGAGAAACAGCTAATCACAATCAAACATAACGCCATCATTCCAGGCTTTTCCCGATGATTTCCCCAAGATGCCGCAAGTCCAAACCCAAAATCTTCCGGATCCCTTTTTACGCCCCCCAGTCGGAACTGTCGTCGTCGGAGTGATTTTCCCCAAACTCGGACACCATGGAAGGTTTGTATTTCTACTTAGAAGGTAACGAAATCATAATATCAGAAAGAATCCCATAACTCCTCGCTTTCACCCTGTGACTTTCCCAAGATAACGCATGTCCCAGCCCCAAAACGCCCAAATCTCCTCTTCACACCCATAAAATACCAAAAATTATATAGGCGGAATTTAGTGCCTCCGAATCATCCTAATCAACCCATCCAGCCGCTTCAGCACCTCATCCCGCTCCTTGACAGCTTCTAGCCTCTGCTTCTCAGCAACCTCCAGCTCGTCTTCTAGCTCTCTAATCATTTGTAGTTGATCTCGTTCGCTGTTATCAAGTCCTGGTAATGTCGATATGAGGTACTCGACTTGCTGTTCCTTTGTGATCAAGTCTCGGGCGAGCTCGAGCTGGCCGGCGCGGAATGTCTCGGGGTCGAGGGTCTCCACCTCTTTTGGCTGTTCGGGTTTCAAATCGGGGATCTTATCGTTTGCGTTGAATTTCTCGAGATCGTGGTGTCGCTCTATGTAGTAGAAGGCTGCTATGAATTGGGTGCATAGCTGTTGTCTTGCGTGAGCAGTTGGCTGAATAGGAGGGGGGAAAGGAAGGGGGAAGTTACCTGGTCCATTGCCTCTTGGAGTTGGGTAAGTTTGTCTGCCATTTTAGATATCTAATTTATGAAGTCTCTACAGCGAGTTCTTGATTTCCAAGTGTTGGTAACTTGTCACGCGCGGGAGGGGAATTGACAGGCGATGAAGTGGGAGCTCAGCAATTGCGAGGGCGAGAGCTTCGAGGATGCGCTCGCCTTGTGGTTGGCGGAAGGCTGATAAGATAAAATGTTGGCTTGGCAAGGGCGTAAAGTGGGTTGAGGATCAACCGCGTCGCAACCGCGGTTCTTGAATTTCTGTAATTCAGCAACCCCTCCCCCCTCAATGCCTTATTCTTCCAAGGTTTCCAGCAAACGCCGATTACGCGATACTGAAGGTTGTTTATTACTTATTCTAAGAAGAGATTGACATAATCCGTCTGTTACATGAAATAATTCGCACAAAATGCACCCCCCTCTCCTCCGGCGCCTCCCCGCCCTCCTCCGCCCCCTCCAAGCTTCAATACCCTCCCGGCGTAACCTCACCACAACTACCACCCTTCAAACAGAAAGCCAACAGCAACCACCACCTCCCGATCCTCCCACCGAACCATCAGAGCCACACCTTAAACCTCCCACCACCGAATCCCCCCTCTTCTACCCGCCCTCCACATCCCCGCACACCTCTCTCCCCTCCTTCCTCTCCCACGCCTCCCGGGTAGGCCTCGACCCCTCCTCCACCGTTTACGTAGGGACACACTTCGAGTACACAGCCATCACCTCCCTCTCCCGCCTCAGGTTTTCTTTACAACGCGTAGGCGGGCGCTCCGACTTTGGCATCGACCTCCTCGGGACTTGGTCGCTTCCCGCCCGCGACCCTCTTCGGGTGTTAGTACAATGCAAAGTCGCGCGAACAAAAGTCATGGCCGGACCGCGGTTCATCCGCGAACTAGAAGGCGCGTTCGCCGGCGCACCAGCCGGTTGGAGGGGGAAAGGGGTAATCGGGGTGTTGGTCACGGAACAAGTTGCTACAAAAGGGATACGGGACGCTATAGGAAGAAGCAAGTGGCCTATGGTGTTTGTTACTTGTTCTCGGGCCGGGATAGTTACACAGTTTCTCTGGAATCGGGCAGCGGCTGAGGAAGGACTGCTTGATCTGGCGGTGGGGGTACGGTATAACTTTGTGGAAGGGGAAGAGGTGAAGGAGGTTGTGCTGACTTGGAAGGGGAAGAGTATCCCCCCTGCTAAGGAAGAGAAGGAAAAGGGACAGAAAACAAGGAGTAAGGGTATACCTTCTGCTGCGGAAGAGGAGGGAAAGGGGGTAAAAGTTGAAGAGGTTGCACCTCTCGCCGAAGAGGAAGGAAAAAAGGAGCGCAAGCCGAGGGGTAGGCCAAAAAAGATCAAGAGTGATGACTGAAACGAAATCAAGTCCGTCAAGGTGAGATGTAGATCTGACTTTCAATTTGTTGACTAACCACGACAGAAAATCCAATAGATGGAGAGCCGTGAGTAAGGTAAGAGCCGCAGCCTCTTCTCCGCTATGAAAGCCCGCCCAAGTAATGACTCCTATGCCTGGAAACAGCCTCCCGCCCGCAATGATAGAATAAACAAGAAAGTGATGGTGCTCATAGTGTCCGAATGAGCCGCCAATGTACATATACCAGAAATCGGTATGGGAGCTCAATCATCCCACACAGCCTGCTTCGCCTTGGCCGCTTCCTCCTCCTTCTTTCTTGCCAGTTCCCTCTCTTCCTCCCGGCGCTTGCGTTCTTTCTCGCGAACCGCTTTGTCATACGCTCGCTGTTCCTCCGTCGCCCTAGGAGCCTTCAAACCGAGACCAGCGGCAATCATGCGCCGCGCCACGGCATCTGTCTTCTCGGGTCGCTTGGCAGGGGTTGCGCTGCTTTGGGAAGCAATACCGGGTCCGTCGAAGGATGGTGGACCGCCATATGTGCTCGGTGATGCCAACGCTGACGGAGAAAAGGGTCTTGATTGACTGCCTACCGGCGACAGGGGCGTAGGTGGCGGCGCATTGGTGCCAGCACCGTGGCTGTTGTTTCCTAATGGTGTGTCTTCTGTTTCTGTGTCCGAGCCTGAGCTGGCCTCGTCTTCCCAGCTATCGGCGACTACTGGGGCGCTCTTCTTTTTCTTTTCAGGGTTTGCGCGCAAGTTGGTATTTATCGAGGTCTTGAGGGATAGCTTGGTCACGCTCGCGACGAGGTCGCTTGTTGCGGTGGAGGAGGCCATTGTGGTAGAGTGTGGGCGGTCTTGGGATGAGATCAAGCTGCGAGCTATTTGTTGCTGACTCGCCTTATTATATACCTGATCAGGAAAAGAAAGAAGGAAGAAAAAGGAGTTGCCTGGACTGTTGGGCGACGATAAGACGAGGGAGGCACGAGACTACGCCGCAAGTAGTATCCCAAATCAAACAGCGCCGCTCGCAAGCGTGGAAGTTGTTCAAGTGTCTTCGGCGTCCAAACCGCGCGGGGGAATAAGTTGCGACACTTGAGCTATCGTTGACACGAACTCAAGAACAAGGGAATAGCGTTTGGGCTGAAGGTTGAGTGTGTATAAGTTGCCCGTTTATAGATAGAAGATAGAGGTCCGGACGCAGCAATGGTTACTCAGATTGTGTTTAGAACACCTTAAATACTTTGAGATATCCTCACGGACACTCGGATGAATACTCGGATGGATCAAAGACGACGAGTGTTTGAGAGCTCTTTTTGTTGGTCATGAAACAAGTTGCAAGAAGGAAGATCCCTTGGACTTTTCAAGATTGCGGGGGAGGGGCATCTCGTCGGGGTGTGAGCCGACCGATTGTGGAGATGCAACTGCCCCTGCACAAGAGCTGCCTGCCTGGGCTGGACCCCGCTCTCGAGTACCGACCTGCACTGCGCAGTCCAGGCCAACTGTTTCTTGGGGTCGCTGGCTGGCCGTTCAGGTGGCTGATGATGACTACAGTAGGTGAGTGGCAGTGACATCTCAGTGGTTGGTGGAGGCCGAGCCCGGAAACCTACCCCCTGTCGGCGCGCCTTCCGGGGCAAAAATTACGGTACCGTACCGCCGAAAAACCGTCCTCGCCTCCGGACGGGGTCCCTTGGTAAGTTTGCATTATTAAGACATCATTGATATGGGCCCAAGCTCTTTTCCAGGGAATTCTCAGAGCTTCCTATAGATCAAACGAACGCCGTTCTTATTTTTTTGGCAGTCTTTTTTTTCTTATTTCTCGGTTCCATCCTTCTTACACGCGTTTCGTGACTCCATTCCCCTCCAGTTATTTTCGAGATTGGCCAGGTAATCGCTGTTGATTACTGCCATCTTGGCTGGAGCATATACCAACCACTATAAGCTCTTAGCATCTCCAGAGAGGAACCCGCAAACGCCTTCGGTTACGTCAATCCGATCCTCAACCGCGACCATCAACCGCCCCTCTCCCCGTTTTCTGTCCCTCACGTACCGCCCACAATGCTGCCGCGACAGCGCGCTCTGCGCTTGCCCTCAACAAGGCATACCGCTCTTCTTTCAACAGCCTCGAGACCACTGAGCACGTGCTCGCTAAGGACATCCACACGACAGAGGCAACATGTTGCGCCGCGACTGCAGGGCTACTCGAAGGACAGCTGGCCGTCGTCCGTCTCTCCTTTCTCCACGCATGCCGCTCTAAGGAAACAAAAGCCAGGGTTTTTCGATCGCGGCACCGAGCCTTTATCCGAGGAGGAAAAGAAGGCAAACCTGGAGAACGCTGAGGCGGAAGAGAAGGAGGCTGCTGAGGCGAAAACGTCCGGCTCAGATGCGCCCTCCAAAGATAACGGCGGCCAAGGGGCACCGGAAGCACCGGATAGCAAGGGGAGTGCGGCCGGTGGCTCGTCAGGGTCGTCAGGGGACGGTTCAGGAGATGGCGGGAAACGGGGACGGAAACCAGGCGATAAGGCGCTTGCGAAGCCTGTGGTTCCTGAGATATACCCTCAAGTAATGGCCATTCCTATAGCGAAAAGGCCATTGTTCCCAGGTTTTTATAAGGCGGTCACCATCAAGGACCCAGCCGTCGCTGCCGCCATTACCGATCTTATTAAGAGAGGACAGCCGTACGTGGGAGCGTTCCTGTTCAAAGACGAAAATGCCGACGGCGATGTCATCCACAACCCCGACGAGATCTACGATGTTGGTGTCTTTGCGCAAATCACCAGTGCCTTCCCGATAAGCGGACAGGACGGCACGGCTTTGACTGCTATACTTTACCCGCACCGCAGAATTCGCTTCTCCGAACTCATTCCCCCAGGAGCTGCGGATAAGCCTGCTGCGGCTACAGAACCGGTTCCGGAACCAATCCCCAAGCCGGCGGAGGAACCAGCAGAGAAGGGTGATGTGGTGGCTAGCTTCGAGGAGAGTGCTGTAGTACCGCAACCGAAAGCCGACGCAGAGAAGCAGCAATACGAGCCCATGTCATTCTTGAAGAAGCATGCCGTGAGTATCGTCAATGTTGACAACCTCCAGGAAGAGCCATACGACCCTAAGAGTCAGGTCATCAGGGCCGTTACCAACGAAATAGTAAACGTCT
The DNA here is from genome assembly GCA_033296905.1 of Podospora australis. Taxonomy (NCBI): domain Eukaryota; kingdom Fungi; phylum Ascomycota; class Sordariomycetes; order Sordariales; family Podosporaceae; genus Podospora; species Podospora australis. The sequence continues at coordinate 1,389,764 of MU864350.1, forward strand.
TTAAGGAGGTCGCCAGCATGAACAGTCTTTTCAGGGATCAGATTTCCACATTTTCTATGAGTCAGTCGACAGGAAACGTCATGTCTGAACCAGCAAAGCTTGCCGACTTTGCCGCAGCCGTGTCTACTGGAGAACCTGCAGAGCTGCAAGAGGTTCTCGCAAGCTTGAACGTTGAGGAGAGGATGCAGAAGGCTCTTGTGGTTCTCAAAAAAGAGCACCTCAACGCGCAGCTTCAGTCCAAGATAACCAAAGATGTCGAAAATAAGATAACGAAACGTCAACGCGAATATTGGCTTATGGAGCAAATGAAGGGCATTAGGAGAGAGCTGGGGATTGAATCAGACGGCAAGGAAAAGCTTGTTGAGACATTCAAGGAGAAGGCAGACAAGTTGGCCATGCCAGAAGCAGTGCGCAAGGTATTCGACGAGGAGTTGAATAAGTTGGCGCATCTGGAGCCGGCGGCATCTGAGTTCAACGTCACCCGGAACTACCTGGACTGGCTCACACAGATCCCCTGGGGACAGAGCAGTCCTGAGAATTTTGGCATTCAAAACGCTATGAAGGTGCTAGATGAGGACCACTATGGCCTTAAGGATGTTAAGGACCGTATCCTCGAGTTTATCGCTGTTGGAAAGCTTCGCGGAACTGTTGAAGGCAAGATTCTGTGCTTTGTTGGCCCGCCTGGTGTGGGTAAGACGAGTATTGGTAAATCCATCGCTCGTGCACTTAACCGCCAATACTACCGCTTCAGCGTGGGTGGTCTTTCCGACGTCTCAGAAATTAAAGGCCACAGAAGGACCTACGTTGGTGCCCTGCCCGGCCGTATCATTCAAGCTCTCAAGAAATGCAAAACCGAAAACCCATTGATCCTAATCGATGAAGTCGACAAGCTTGGGCGGGGATACCAGGGAGACCCCGCGTCTGCTCTCCTCGAACTTCTCGATCCGGAGCAAAACAGCTCTTTCCTCGACCACTACCTGGACGTTCCTGTTGATCTCTCCAAGGTTCTTTTCGTCTGCACAGCAAACTTGACGGATACCATCCCTCGCCCTCTACTCGACCGCATGGAGGTTATTAGACTGTCAGGATACGTGTCTGATGAAAAGATGGCGATTGCCGAAAGGTATCTCGCCCCTCAAGCTCGCGACATCGCTGGCCTAAAGGATGCCGACGTACAGCTCAGCAACGACGCCATTGAGGAGCTCATCAAGTCATACTGCAGAGAGGCCGGTGTCCGTAACCTCAAGAAGCAGATCGAAAAGGTCTACCGCAAGGCCGCGCTGAAGATTGTTCAAGATTTGGGCGAGGAGGTTCTTCCGGAGTCCGAGGCCCTCACAGATGAGGGCAAGGCTGCTTTGGAAGAGACTCAAAAAGAAAAAGAAAAGAAGCCAGAAGATACCGCCAGCACATCAGCTACCGAGAAGGAAGCTACCGAGAAGCCTAGAGTACCGCTCAAGGTTCCCGAATCAGTGCATGTCACGATTGGCAAGGAGAACCTCAAGGACTACGTCGGTCCTCCTGTGTTTACCTCCGATAGGCTGTTCGATGTGACGCCACCAGGCGTTGTCATGGGTCTGGCTTGGACCTCACTGGGTGGTACGGCCATGTACATCGAGAGCATCCTCCAGTCCTCGCTTAAGAAGACGGCAACTCCCTCTCTCGAGATCACCGGCAATCTCAAGACGGTCATGAAGGAGTCGTCTTCCATTGCTTATTCGTTCGCCAAGTCATGGATGGTCAAGAAGTTCCCCGACAACCACTTCTTCGACAAGGCCAAAATTCACCTGCATGTACCCGAGGGCGCAGTGCAGAAGGATGGGCCCTCGGCCGGCATCACCATGGCTACGTCTTTCCTGTCACTGGCTTTGGAGACGCCGATCAACCCCACCGTCGCTATGACTGGCGAGTTGACGTTGAGCGGCAAGGTCCTGAGGATTGGTGGATTGAGGGAGAAGACGGTTGCTGCGCGCCGCGCGGGCTGCAAGACGATCATTTTCCCTGAGGACAACATTTCTGACTGGCTGGAGCTTCCTGAGGTTCGTGTTTTATTTCCCTCATAATATCCCCCACGTAAAGGATCAGCTAACTAACATGATTTGTGCAAATAGAATATCAAGGAAGGTATCGAGGGCAAGCCTGCCGGCTGGTACTCGGAGGTCTTTGATATTCTCTTCCCTGAGCTGGACCTGGAGAAGGCCAACAAGTGCAAGATCTGCGGCAACAAGGAGGAGAAGAAGAAGGCCAAGAAGGAGAAGGAGAAGGACGAAGAGAAGAGCGATTAATCGGCCACAATTGTTTGTTTCAGTACAAGCAAATCACATCGGTTCTCAAGGCTTCCACCTGCCGGTTGCGGAGTTTAGCTATGGGGGCCGCGCGCATATACCTGGCGTTTTTGATTGGGTTGGGATGAAGTCGCGGGATATGTGGATGGAACCAACTCTTTACGAATGTTGAAATCAACACATGGATCCCGATCAAAGGGTTTCGAAAGCGGGCTGGGTGGAGAGGAAAGCGGTAAGTGTATAGACATCCTCACTCTTTTTTTTCTCGTTGTACCATTTTTTGGCTTGTACAAACTTTCTTCATGAAAACGGGGCATTAAGCGACACTGTGTACTACTACTATCATTTGGCTTAGAAGAGGAGGAAGAAAGAGAAGATGGGGGAGATAGAAAGTAGAGGAGGAGAGAGCGGATATGAGGAATGAAAAGATTGGAAGCACTTCAACGCAGGTTCAACTAACCACAACTAACCACGGTGTTGACGCTGTCCCTCTTGACGAGTAAGCTCGTCATTCTCATACATGGCATCTTTCAGAGCAAAGAGTTTATGGAACATGATGACGGTCACCGACAGCTCAAGAAATAACCGAGAAGTGACCTGTAGTTTGTCAGTTGTATGTTCCAGGCTGGAGGTACTGATGCCTAACTACCTTACCTAACACCGTGATGTTGGCTTGTTGTTCTGGTGTTTCATTGGTTATGTTTCTAGGACACTGCGTACGTCACGAACCTGTCCCCCACATTTTGGTTTTAAAATTTTCTTTTCCCAAACTCCTGGGGAATGAAGAAGGTGGGTGTGGAGAGAGAAGTTTGAACTAGAAAACGGCCCAGGCAGATTCTTCATCGGATGGATTAGTACTCGGATCTAGGTCCCGTTGTCGGGTCGGATAGGGGATCTCTTAAGCGGAAGAAGAGGGTTCTATTGATGCTAAGCTGGAGATGGTTTGGCATTTCCGACCGCTTGTCTTCATTTTCACCGATATGTTTTTACCTAAGGTAGTTTATACTTGCCCATGGCCAGATGACCGACGCAAGGTCTCTTTTACTTTGCCTCATGTGTTGATAGGTTCTAGATGTTGTTGTGTACCACGGGCAAGTTTGTTCATCCTCTGAAGTATGGGGTATAGTTAAATGGCCATCATGATGGGAGGAATGACGATGTCGGATTGAGCATTGTGGTGACAGAGAAGACTATGGAAGCGTTTCAGTCCAGTACCTCAGGAATCAATCCATGCAGCTTCATTTTCTTTGAGATTGTATACATATGTCGTCACGTCACGGGATTTCAGAGTGGTGGTCAGAGAGGTCGTTGTTGTTTTATTGGCAATGAAGCCGTTCAGGTTTGGGCATCAACCACACACACCAGATCCTGTCAGAGGATCGTCTTATCCCGCCTGTTCCAGTAATAACAAGGCAGGGCTAGAGTTGGGCTGTGGTTGGCTTGCATGCCGAACCGTATTAACGACCTTGATGGCCGGCTGCCGGGTCTGGGCTGGATGGCTTAAATGGAGTTGATGGGCTGGTCCAGTGTGGGGTTGGCCTGGTCCTTGACCCTATATCTGCGCCGGTGATATGAGTTGCGTGGGGTTCGCTATTACTCGATGTTCATATGTCAGGTTGTATACTGGTTGAAGGGATTGGAGAATATCCAGCCGCAGGATGATATCAGGTTGAACGTAACCTGGAATGAGAGGACGGTTGAGGTGTCACTATGAAGTCGAGAGGGGCTCGTTCGACAGGGGATGGCGACTGCGGGGTTGTGTCTGCACCACGAAGCTACACACCCATTCGTAGAACCCCCCTTACACCCAAGAGAGTGAATGCGGCTGTGTATCGAAGCCCTAGGATATTTGAACAATACCGGGCGTTCCTACTAGAGCTTCAAGTCAAATAAACGAAGCCGCATCGCATAGCGGTGAATCGAGGTTGCACAGATTCGGTCCGGAAAAGCCCCTCATTCTTCCCCTCTGTCAAAAGCCCCCTGCTGTTGGACTAACCGTCTTGGAGAACCGTTCAGGTACACTTTGGTATTTCCAGCATCACCTTTACACCCTGCCATAAGTGAAAATGACGTCTATCTCGACATCTCTCGGCATTCGATTGGAATCAACCGTAGATGAGATGCATCATACGTCGTTAGGTCGGGACATTGAGACGCGCGCTACGCATGAAGTGATGCATCGGAAGACACCAGCATAATGGAACCGGAGGTCTGCGTACAATACATCAGGTACATGCACGGTACTGGTACAGCTGGCCATAGCGCGAATTACACGTGTTGAACCTGGGCCCACCAAGCAACGACCAGGTGCTCCCCAGCCCCCACTGTCCAGTGCCCAGATGGGCCATCACCAATCGAGCCTCCTTCCACCCTGATCGCACTCCTTACGACTTGCAGCATGCAGGAGGAAAGGGAGTTGTAGGAACTGGGACACCAGTCCTAATCCATCCTACTTTCTACGGAATGAGGTGACATTGTTCTTGCAAAAGCCAGCAACTCTCCGTCACTCGTTTGTTCGTTCCCGGTCGAGGACCTTGCTCAATCAAGTCTCGGTCATAATTCATTCCATCTTGAGATGTTCCATCATCATCCTTCTTGTGCGCCCACTTGGTAAGGCAGTCCATACACCACGCGCGTACCTACTTGTGCATATGGCAAATCGACATTTCTTCCCAGCCTATTGATTTCCTTGTGCAATTTTTTTTTTCGCATAGTGTTCGTTCATTGCGAGTGTACAACACCACCTCCTTCGACATAGAGCCACTAATTTCTCGGTCACCTCGGGCGTTGTGCATATCGACACTCACAACAGAGTTCATCTCCTGTCCACTGCAGCTCTCCCGACCGCCTTATTCGGTGCCCCGTTGTCGAGACTGACCGGTCGCGTTACTTGCATTTTGCGTGCTTCTGTCACACGGGCCTCAGTGCGTGCGTGGTTGGCCTCTTCTTGTTGTTCTGGTCACTCAGCGCATACAATTTGTTTGATGCCCCTCGCAGCGGGTGTCTGCATGATCCCCTTACGCCTAATGGACACCCAGCGAAGTTCCCAGCGCCGCATTGTTTAAACCCCTTTCGCCTCCGATCCGTTTCCGCTTTGTTCGCCGCGAGCATCACCAGTATCACTTGGAGGAAAGGCTAGCGGACAAGAATAGCAGGCCAAGGGAAGGAGGGGGTAACAGGTGGACCGGGGCGTTGAGTCGTTTTGGATCGAGTCCAACCGAGTCTTGTGCAGCTGCACAACTCGAGGGCTGCCTCGTATCCTGTGACGATATATATATCCTCTAGCGTGGCTCATTTGACCAGGTTCGGCACCGGTCACGAAAGATCGTCACTCTTCTACTAGCACCATGACTTCAGATTTTCTCAACGAGCCAGCTAGGGGTGCAGTACCGACTGCGGATGGTAATGGCATTGGTACAGCGCCAGGCCACCCAAGTCGCTGGCGCAGATTCAATCCCTTTGGGCGTGAGAAAAACGGCGGCGGTGGCTCTGGACCGACGGATACTGTCTCCGGAGGGCAGAGCGGTGGACAAGATGATGACAGCAGAGTTAACGACGGCCCTATCCGACGGAATCCACGAGATGTTGTTCCAGGTTTGCCGCGAACGCAGACCTTCAAGAGGCAGAGGTCCGAGGTTCGGAACAAGCTCGAACCCGTTCGTCCAACCCCAGCTGAGCGAAGAGCCGTATCCGTGGATAGACGCGTACAATCCTCCACCAGTGTCTTTAATCAGTCCGATCCTCGAACCAGTGCCCCAGATTTCATGAATCAATCCTTCAGCCCAGGGCCGCATTCTTCCTCGATACTCCCAGGGCAAGACGGCGAAGAAGCAGCCGAGAGCAACGGGTACTTTAACAATCTCGAGCGTGATCCCGACAGTAGTCTCATCGGCGAGGAAAAAGAATATGGCCACTTGGAGGATGGCACGGAGCTGCGAGCCGATGACGCTTACCCCGAAAAGGATCGTCACTCAGAGACGACCTCGCAGTACGACGCCATAATACACGAGGAACTCGAACGCATCTGGGTGCTGAACTTGTCGATGCATTTCCGCGATAAGTCTAAGCGCGAGAAGTTCTTTGTAACATATCGACAGACAGAACACCACTGGCGACGGGTGACGGTTTCATTAGACTATCGCAATGCGCCGGATGGCTCACTGGAGATGGAGTTGGCACACACAAAGTTCCAGCGCGAGAAAAGCGCCAAAATCTACGAGGCAATCCGGGAAAGCTTACCAGACATCCAGTTCTACGATACTGTGACCAACTTGAAACTCCAAACAACCGATGGGAGGCTACATGTTCATGTGGTGGAAGATGTCAATGTGTGTGATTTGTACTCCTCACTCCCAGGATAGGTGCTGACCCAAAAACAGGAAATCATCAGCTACCCTTCAGCCCGCATGATTCAGCACACGAGGTGTAAACGGGTCAAGGAGTCAGAGATGCAGTTCGAAGCACACATGTCTGGTTTTGTGTACAAGGTCCGTGTCAATGGCCAGGTGCTCATCAAAAAGGAGATTCCAGGTCCCGACACGGTTGATGAGTTTCTCTACGAAATTAACGCTCTCAACGCGCTACGCTCCTCGAGAAACGTAATCGATTTCTATGGTGTGGTCGTCGACGACAAGGGCGAGCATGTTCGGGGTATCCTCATTAGCTATGCAGAGCACGGGGCACTTATCGATGTCTTGTATGACCATGACCATAGGCTCCCCTGGAAAACTCGGGAGAAGTGGGCAAGACAGATTGTCGCTGGTCTGTCTGAAATACACGAAGCTGGTTTTGTGCAAGGCGATTTCACGCTTTCCAACATCGTCATTGACGAGAACCAAGACGCAAAAATCATCGACATCAACCGACGAGGTTGCCCTGTCGGCTGGGAACCTCCTGAGGCCACACCCTTGATCGAGTGCAACCAGCGTATTTCAATGTATATCGGTGTAAAGTCTGATCTGTATCAGCTCGGTATGGTTCTCTGGGCATTGGCAACGCAAGAAGACGAGCCGGAAGCTCATGGGCGACCTTTACAAATCGAGCCGAATATGCAGGTGCCTGGATGGTATCGCCATATTGTTGATGTTTGCTTGAGCGAAAGTCCTCGTCATCGAATTCAGGCTTCCCAGCTCTTGCCATACTTTCCGGACCCTGAAGAGGAAGGGGTGGTTGATCTTCCAGACCAGTACTCGATATCTGTGACCAATGATGGTTACCAACAACAAGCTTACAGCGTTTCGGATGTCTTTTCCGCGCCCGGGAATATCAATATCATGACCATCCGCCCGCCAAATGATTGGCAATATGTTGGACCCAGTCACGATGGTTTTCAATCCCCAAGCGGTTACCAGACTCCAAGCATGACGGAAGATCCGTATTACTATCCTCCACGCGGCAGGTCACCACCTTCTCCGTTGCCGGGCGACCGACCAGGCTTTGCTCGCCGTACACATACTTGGAACGACACCTATAACAACACTTTGATACCGCCCACCAATGATGATTTTCAGCGCAACGGGTTGAAAGAGGGACGAGAATGGGAGTTTGGACAAGTCAGCGGGGTGCCGAGTAACGGAGTTTTCAAATTCCAAGGCATGCTGACCCACGGTCGAAACGAATATAGCGAACGTGCCCAGGAGAGAGCAACCTCTGCTCCGCCTCCCCGAGAAGCCGCAAGTAGAGGGAGACTGCCGCAGTCAAGAGACCACGGGCACTATCAGGAAGGGGATAAGGATGATATGACCAATCCACACACCGACACCACGGGGAGAACAGCACCCGAATCGCAGGCCGACAGTGGAAAGGACGTCACGGAGCAGCAGCTACTGGCTAGTACGCCGCGGGGCCATCAAGCAGATGCCGGCTTTGCAGCTTTTATGAATGGCCGGGCGGGATCCAAACAAGAGGAAGAGACGGCTAGGATATTCGCTGCGGTATCGCCATTGCAAGCCAATACCAAGATTGACAATGACAAGACGACAACTCTGAAGGGGATTGATGGTGGCAGCGGTAGGTTTGGGGTCGATGGCCATGATTATACAACCTTCTCGTCCCATCGTCACAAGCCAACGCAACAGCCACAACCGCCGGATTCAAACTCAACTTTGAGTACCATGGGAAGACTTGGACAAAGTGATGATCTGAGTGGGATAGGTGGTGCGGTGGATGATGAGAGGATGCTTGTCCCGGAGGAAGTGTTTGGTATGGATCTGGACCAGAGTTTGGGTACAACGGGCACAACAACGATGACGTCGGCACCAGCAGCCATTACGACAGCTGAAAGATTATGGCGATAAGAGAGAGAGAGAGAGAGAGAGAGAGAGAGAGAGAGAGGGAGAGGGGGGGGGGGGGGGGAGGAGGATGATGACGACAGTTCATGCCATGATACTTCGACGGTTGGACGAACGAAGACACGATGAGACGACAGTAACTTGCCTGGCACAGACTTTTTGGTGCTATTTCCTTTTTCGATTTTTTCTTCTTTTCCACTTCGTCTGTTTTTATTTAGGAGGATTTCTTCGGTTCGAGTTGCGGGTGGAATGGGAAATCTCGACCGTATCTTTATATAATTTCGAATTTGGAATGGAGTGGCGGGCGCCGAGGTATCTGAGAGGCGAGTACTTGTGGCTCTTCTCGTCTTGAATTTTTAACACCGAGGCACTTCCTGCTGGTCTATTATCATGTCGGGTGTACACGCGTAATGGTGTTGTTAAGGGTTTTCCTTTACGTTGAGTTCTTCTAAAATGGTGTTTGGAGGCGTTTTTCTGTCTGATGACGGCGGTACAGCAGGCCGGCAGTCGATGTTTTAAATGAATCGAGCTGAGTTAACTGCTCTGTCCCCCCCCGTTAAAGGTCCCTATGACGTTGTGAATCGCTCAACGGCCCGTGATGGCCAGTTACACCATCGCAAACACCAGATCGGAGATATATTGTCCGGACCAACTGGATCTTGAACAGACTGTGCACATGCACCGTGGAGGAGGCCCTTCAAATATCCAGACTTGCCGTATTGCGGTGTCCTTGTTGTCGAGGGATTGGTGGTCTCTTGAGACAATTTGTTGGTATGGTGGTGTGCTAGTGGCTAGTAGTCGTTCTTTTCTACATAATTGAAGCTTACATTCACTTTTTACGCAACCCCGAAGGGAATCTCAAATGTATGGATTTAAGACACGCCCCGTCGACGCCAAATGGAAGTGAAAACCACGGATTGTGAGTGCACATAAGCCTTTTTGCTACCAGTGTTGAGCCCAAGGGAGAGAGACTTCGTGCTGGAGACGAACTATATCATAGCCAACCAATGTGAGTTAAGAATGTCCGAAGATTGACCTAAGACCGCAGATCGCTAGTAGATGTTGTGGCGTTGAAGTGATCGACATGTCGGGGTCCGGAGCTGTGACTCTGCTGCAGTGCGTTGTGTCACTTCTGTCAGGGACGGGGGACGCCGCACTGGACGCCACTGAGACCCTCTACCGAGGATTGATTTGTTCTGGAAGCTTTGGATCTAAGCATAGCACAGCTTGAGCTTGAGCTTGAGCTTAGATGCAGCAAATTGTTTGGAAGCTTTTTTTTCTCGACATGAGAAAGCTTGAATATGTCCATAGCGGAAGCTGGACCGCCGCTCTCACGATACCTACTAGAAATGCAATGATGCTCAGGGTCCTGGAGACCTTCTTACGTAGGGCTGCATCATTGATAATCTCAAGCTCACAGCGTGATATCGTTTTACCTCGGTATCTTATCAGATGCGAGCGTGCAAGAGTTAGTGATCGCCGGCCTCGAAGCGTCATTGCCACATACAAATCCACGGGCTCGCACTAACAGACAGCTTTCAGGACCAGCTAACTGAACGGCTTACATCATCATCATCAGCGTAAAGTAGCATTCTGTTCTTGGTGGAAGTCAAAAAGTGTTGACGGAAAAAGCGGAGGAGAGAAAGGCTTGATGGCCACTGGCGCGCGGATCCTTCCGCTACGCGAGAAGGGAGAACATGGATCGAATATGGCCTGGTAAGGTGAAAGCGGTGAGCAGACCGCTGAAGTCATGAATCTTAACAGGGCACAGTGGGGTTGATACTGCAAGAGATGTTAGAGTCGTCGGTGGCTTGCACCGAAGAGACGGCCCGGCTCCGACGGAGGGGTTTTTGGCAATGCCGGTTCATCCATTCTCATCCTCTCTTTCATGCAAAAACTCCACTGAAACTCGTCTTCCGTCACACCCGGGGCTGTCTGTTTGATCTCGAAGATTGGGATTCAACACTCATCATCAGACCCAATACCGACATGATTTCCAAGACATGAGGAGGGGGAGGGGTTGACTTCAACAGTTTGGGATGAACCGCTTGCGAAAAGAAATCATCAAAGTTGCATGTGATTGCAACAACTTCTAGTCTTCATCAAACCCCATCCCATCTTTCCGCCGAGCATTTAGAGAATAATATGGGGAATCCTTGCGTCAGAGCCTTCTCTTGGCCTTTCCTTTTTGGTAAGAAGGAGTGGGAGCTGCTTTTGCCACCTGCCGGCACGGTGTGTCCCTCAGCAGGATGCGATCGGTCGGGGAAGTGGAAGGCTGTCGTCGTGAATTTTTTGCGGTTCGGGCACGCCAGGCGCTGGCCGGCCGGATATCCCATGTCTGTGATAGGGCCGACACTGCTCCTACCCTCAGACGACGTGTGTTGTTGATGGGACCCGTCCGGAAAGAGGGGAATGGGCCTGCAGGTGTTAATTGCTGGGAGCCAATCAAAGCCACGGTAGATGTCAATGGGCACCCCGCCCAACCACGAACGACATCCCCAACATTTTCCTCAACAAAATTTTGGAGGATACAGAAACGGCAAAAAGTCATGGCGATGCAAGCAAAGTCGGCCGGTTTGGCCGCGCTGTTTGCAAGCCCAGCTGGCACATGAACGGCCCCATTCAGAACTATCCTCGGCTGATGATACATGACTAACGTTGTTCACTACTCTCTCTCTCACCTGAGGAAGAGGTTCTGATATCGAAACTGGTGGACTTCACCTCGGCCGGTTCGAAATCGTGTCGTGTGTGTCATTCGCGATATATCGGGATCTGCTTTCCAAGAGAGATACACTGCGGGCGGTTTTACAGTGAATTCCTTCCCTAAATCTGCTACCCCAACCACTAAATTTTGAGGGTGGCCAAACTTGTCGAAATCTCACCGGGGTTCGGTTGCCGCTCAAACTCCACATTATCGTAAAACCCTTTCGATCGTTGTTCCTCGCAGTTCGAACTGTCGTTATTGGTGTCATCACCAGCATCCATCAGGCGAGGCAACACTGAACGAAAGACGACGTCGGATGATCGCATCCAGGGGGCGAAATCCCATCATCACATACCAACAAACCCCCCGTTCGTTGAATTCGTTTGGTTGACTTTTTGCCCGGAAGAACCTGGAACAGTCCATTTCGCCTGATAATCGCTGCGGAGAGGAAGTACCCAGCACTTGGTCGCGGCACCTGCATGCCAAACCCCGGGGCCCTTGACACCATTTGCTTTCCTCAACCTCCCGCTCCCCCGCCTAAACCCACAGCTTGGTGTCTTTTGACCCTTGCAGGCTCTCACCTTGAATTCCGTATAAAACTTTCTGCCCCAGCCGCTCCGTCCCTGACTTTGTTTGGTTTCTCTCCCCCTCCCCATACCGCCTTTCCGCGAATCCTCTTTCTCTTTCAACAAGCCAATCTTTTGGCAAAAGAAGAGGACCTGGTCGACTGTCCTCATCGGCATTGACTGTCGAAACACATCCTCAAATTTCTCGACAACTTGGAGTTGTCTGACTCCTCGCCCACTGTCGATATGGCGTCGTCATCTTCAGTCTCCGAGGTCCCTGTCCTCCAGGCTGAGGCTTTCCCCGACGGCACCAAGGACTATGTCGCCATTCGCAAGAAGAACTGGGACATCCGCAAGCCTCGTAAGTAGTCTGGGAACAACGACAGCAACGACAGCTCAAGAACAGCGGTGCTAACCTCACCCTCTCAACAGACATTACGGACCAGCCCATCACAGCCAAGAACTGGTACAAGCATGTCAACTGGTTGAACACAACTTTCATCATCTTCATTCCTCTCACGGGTCTCATCTCTTCGTACTGGGTACCCCTGAATATGAAGACTGCCATCTTCACCGTTGCATACTACTTCTTCGCTGGTCTCGGCATCAGTAAGTGTCTTGAAAGTGAAGCAACAAAAAGAGCGTGTGACTAACCATATGTCCAGCTGCCGGATACCATCGTTTGTGGGCTCACACCAGCTACAAGGCTGCTCTCCCCCTCAAGATCTTCCTCGCCGCCGGAGGTGCCGCTGCTGTTGAAGGTAGCGCTCGTTGGTGGTCCAGTCTTCACCGTTCCCACCACCGCTACACTGATACCGAGAAGGATCCCTACTCCGTCCGCAAGGGTCTCCTGTACAGCCACATCGGCTGGATGGTCATGAAGCAGAACCCTCGCCGTATCGGCCGTACCGACATCACCGATCTCAACGATGATCCCGTTGTCGTCTGGCAGCACCGCAACTACATCAAGTCCGTCATCACCATGGCTCTGATCGTGCCCACTCTCGTGTGCGGTCTCTGCTGGGGTGACTGGCTCGGTGGTTTCGTCTATGGCGGTATCCTCAGAATTTTCTTCATCCAGCAGGCCACCTTCTGCGTCAACTCCCTGGCTCATTGGCTCGGCGACCAGCCCTTCGACGACCGCAACTCACCGAGAGATCACGTCATCACCGCCCTCGTCACCCTTGGTGAGGGTTACCACAACTTCCACCACGAGTTCCCTAGCGACTTCCGCAACGCTATCAAGTGGTGGCAGTATGACCCTACCAAGTGGTTCATCTGGACCATGAAGCAGGTCGGTCTCGCCTACAACCTCAAGACCTTCCCCCACAACGAGATCGAAAAGGGACGTGTCCAGCAGCTCCAGAAGAAGCTCGATCAGAAGCGCGCCACCCTCGACTGGGGTATTCCTCTCGAGAACCTTCCCGTCGTCAGCTGGGATGATTTCGTTGAGGAGTCCAAGAACGGCAAGGCCTGGGTTGCTATCGCCGGTGTTATCCACGACGTTGGCAAGTTCATCGCCGACCACCCTGGTGGCAAGACCCTCATCAACTCGGCTATCGGCAAGGACGCCACCGCTGTTTTCAACGGTGGTGTGTACAACCACTCCAACGCTGCTCACAACCTTCTCTCCACCATGAGAGTCGGTGTTCTCCGTGGCGGCTGCGAGGTTGAGATCTGGAAGCGCGCCCAGTCCGAGAACAAGGACACCGTCACCATTACCGACTCGACTGGTCAGAAGATTGTCCGTGCTGGTAACCAGCTCACCAAGGTGGCTCAACCCGTCGCCACTGCTGATGCCGCATAATTTGACTACTCGTCAATTTTTTTGGTATCGAGTGTTGTGTGTACAGATACGTGGTCAGCTCTTTGGTGTCCTTGTTATCAGTTGGCTAGACAAAATGAGATGAGGCATCGCCATTATCGAGTTCGACTGTTTTTTCATGAGCTTTTGGGCGATGGCTGGCGGCATGTTGTGGTGTTTGGCGAGAAAGATTCTCAAACCCATAAAAATCTATTCCTTTTTTTTTTATGGCGTTTGCGAGATAAATTGGGAGCATTAAGGGCCTTTGGTTTTTGGCTTGCGGCATGGAACAGTTGCATTGTGGTTTTTTATTATGTGTATCAATGACCGGATGCAATTACAGCTCAGAAAGAGAATAGGGGACGAGTGAGAAGAATAAGCATAAGCTTAAAACATTGCAGATATCTTTTACTCTTGGACGTTGAAGAAAGTGTGACATTCGTGATGGAGAGTGGGGATTTGTGGGGTGTTGAAGAGCGGTGTCGTTTGTCCTACAGAAATCACATGTGAAATCCAGCAGAGACATTTTGTTGCAGTCTTGGTCTTTGAAACAGATGTTGATCTGCCGTTTTGCGTTGCTATGTGACTGCTGATATGAAGCCCCTTTTGATACCATACTGAAGGAAAAAGAAATAGGGAATAAATAAACAAAATTGAGCGAAAGCAAAACAATAAAATAAAATAACAGCAAAAAGCTGGGGTCTTGATCTCTCCCGCCGGGAATTGAACCCGGGTCTCGAGCGTTGTTGTTTTGGATTGACAAGCTCACATACTGACCACTATACTACGGAAGATGTTACAGGTGTTTGAACACCTGCTGTAGTTGGTTGGATGCTGAGCTGGGCGGATCTTGGTTATATTAAAGCCTCTCTCTACCCACTCTGATTCTGATGGTGACACAGAACATTCCCCCGTTCCATCGAACAACTTCTGCTCTCTTGACACAATATATGGCTGCATTTGTATATTATCTAGTCAAAGCTCTGGCCTCATGCTGGAAGATGGTTTCAGAAAGGATATATTGCAGATTCTCAGAGAAACATGTGCATTGCAAATGCCATGTTTTGGAAGCAGTTAGAGTCGTGAGAACTGGGATTGGCCGAGGGCTTAACTACAATGCGCACTTGGGCTTTGCCGAATTCCAGGCTCCATCGGAAGCTGATTATGGGCAGTATTCGCTGAATTTAAAGGCCAAGAAAAGACCGGGAGGTCAGCACTTTCGGTTGTATATCATGATGGAGTCAAAAGTGTAGAGCTGGACAGAATTGGAGAGGCTAGAACGGATCTGCTCTGTCTATTCGTATTCGCGAGCTTAATGTGTCTGCCGACATCTCTTCTTTGCGAGGAACGGATGACCGTACTTTAGGTAGTCTGATTCCTGCAGACAGTGAAGTAACTATCTGGGTCTGCTTAATCACTACCAGCACGAGTACCTATCTAACTCAGTACCTGGGCAGAGAGCCGAGGGCTAGTAGAGATGTCTTTTATACCTACATCAGCTTGGATTGCACTAGCAGGTGGTTTCCAGGGCTATCCTTACTTTTACGCCTTCCCTGTTTCCATTTTTTCTGGCCGAGAACTTGAAATCTTCATCTTCTCTCGGAGAATGTAATCGACGTGCCAGAGAACCAATCTTTGGCACTACAACCTATACCAGGTGAACTGTTACGTTTTCGGGTGATCTGTAATCGCTTCTACCCATAAGAGCAGCGATAAGTTCTATCTAGTCTTGAATTATTCCAGAAGCTGCGAAGATTCTCCATTAGGTTCTCACATATAAGAATGACGAGATAGGTAGTTGAGAGTCAACGTATGCTGCTGTCACATCTTTATCGTATTTTTCTCTCCTAATTATACACTTACCACAAGTCGGCGTAGAGACATTTTCAGGATGTTTCGATTTGCTATCGCCGAGTCGTAGATATGCATACAGGATAAAATGTCAAGATTGTTATACTGCGAGGGACGAAGAGAGACCAGAATTCGTTATAGGGGAACCTCAATTGCTTAGTTTACAGGAAAACGCTGTTCAATTACAGGAACCAGCTCGCTCGCATTATGTCTAAGCTGGAGAAAACGACAATGCTGTCTACGTGAAACACCTAATCAACACAAACTTATTCGATCGAAGACACCGTCCTGCAAGACAAGAAGAAACAGGGAAAAAGAAAATCCATCCCACGCAGCCCGAATCCAGAACCATCACCATCACAACCTTCACATCCCCACCACGCAGCTCCGTTTTGGTTTGTTTCAAAGGGTATGTAAAAACAATGAAAATATCTTGCTCAAATAAAAGAAAAGCCCTCAGACCACCTGCCTTGGCCTTGCTTCCCTTAACCTCCCATCCTGTCTTAATCAAAGCCTCAAAACGCCCACGAGAAAAGTCACATTTTTTTATCTTCTACAAACAGAATGCCATTCAGCACAAACCTCCCTCTTCTACCCCTTTCAGTTCAAATAAAACCAAGCCAGCTGCTGCCCACCACTTTCCTCACCCCCTTGCCCTTGCTGGCCGCCTTCACTGCTGCCATTGCTCAATTGGGTATCCTCCTGACTCTGGCTCTGGCTCTGGCTTGGAGTCTGCCCCCCCTGACTAGAACCCTGACTGAACCCTTGACTAAGATGGCCCAGACTCTGACTGCTGCCACCTTCAACACTATCCAGCACCGTCCTGTTGGCGTCATCGTACATCTCACTCTCATCCCCCGCCTCTTGTTGTTCTTGTCCTACATTCTGCTCGACGCTTTCCAGGGTCTCATCAGCAACTTGTTGTTGTGGTTGCTGGTGACCGGCCTCGCCCATTTCCTTATCCTCCTCACCCCCTTCCTCATCCTCATCTTCCAGCAAGGTGCCCTGCACAAGCTCAATATCGTCCATGGTGGCCTGGAACACAGCGACCAGCCGGCGCAGAACCTTCATACGGTTCCAATCACCTCTGGTCTTCCAGATCTCATCCATGAGCTCCCGGTAGACCTGCTCAAGCTGCTCGACGCTACATCCGGCTGTCCTATCAGCCAAAATATGAAGGAACTCTATGACATGTGCATCGTCAAGCACAGCTTGTTGAGAAGAGTATGCTGATCCGGTGCGAACCGATGGATTGATGGCCACCAGTTCCATACCGGTCTCTGGTGTATGAATCGTGAGGGTTCCACCGCTATTGCCACTGGAACTGTTGCTGTTGAAGGTGTCATCATGGAACGAGTTCTCGAGCTCTGCAGCCTTCCGTGACCGCTGGGAAGAGATGGGGCTGCCCTGCTCGCTAACCCGGCTGCCTCCAACCATCCCCCCGCGGGGGAGCAAGATCCCTTGTTTGATGGCAGCCGCTTGGGAGTGCGCCCAGTCTTTCTCGCTGGAGGCCGCACTTTCTTGACTGTTGCCACTGTGGCCACTATGCGGTCTATTTTGCGACTGGGTGTCAACAAGCTGCGACGTATCGTCGGCATTGTTCCCTGTGCCATTGGTGTTCTGAGTGCTCCAGTCGCGAGAGCGGTTAGTGGAGGGATCAGATGTCTTTGTTGTCGACGCATCATTCAACATTTGAGAAGGCGACACGCCTGGTGGCATCGAAGTGATGGCAGAGCGTTGTGAGAGGTGTGTCCCAGGCGTAGCTCTCACGGAATCTGCAAGCGGCCCAGTCCCTCTTGGGACGTGCCATTGAGGTGACGTGGTCATATCTGAATCAGGAATGGATAACGGTTGGGTATCGTCTTCCATTCCGCTCATCTGAACGTCCTCCCCATGATGCCGAAGAGACGTCGGCGTGCCGTTGGTAAGTGGGTGTGAGCTGGAGTTGGCCTCCCGTCCCTTAGACGGCGGGCTCAAAATCGGTCGGAACATCGCTGTTGTTGTATGGCCCAAGTGTGACACTGGTAGGCCATTTCCAACCGGGCCATGCAAATTACTTTCACCGTCCCCATGTACATCGGACTGAACCAAGTCGACAACAGACTGCAGCGCCGCCTTCTTGCGAGCCTTCTCCTCGGCTTCCTTGCGTCTTTGCAATTGCCGCTGATGGATGGCCTCGAAATCTATGCCGCTATCTGCCAGCTTGGTGCCAACGTCATGGATATCGACCTCCACATTGGTGCGCAATTCCTTGGCTCTGAGAATTCTATCCTTGTCGCCAATATTCTTTGCGTCAAGATAGAGGCGATTGATATCCTTCCAGAAATCTTGGGGCCTGCAATAATAGCCGTTTACAAGTCGTTCCTCAATGGTCACAATCTCCAGGTTGTAGAAAAACTTGCCAGTGGCAACTTGCAAGAGGCCCTCGATGCCATCCTTGTCCTTGGAAATTTCGAAGGGACGTCTGTTGTGATCAGCGATATCAGGCCGGACGTAGTTGTGATCGGCTTCGTCGAAGAGGTATGCGATTGACTGGTAAGGAATGACAGGCTTCATGAATCTCTTGTACGTCTTCTTGATCTGCTCCATAATAGGTTGCAAGTTCATCTTGAGGTGATTGAGATGAATCATATCCTGATGACGTTGAGCCTTGATCTCTTCGGGGCTGGCGGTTCTCGGAGGCGGAGGGGGAGCAACAGGTAGGTCTTCAAGCACTCGCTTCTTGCGATTCACAGGGTCTGGAAACTCGAGGGGTGATTTTCGAAGATGAGTCATGATGTTTTCGAAGAAGTCAAGGCGATATTGCTTGCTGGGCGGCTCAAGCACGGCTCGATTACCCTTGGAAAATCCGAAGAAATCCTTCAGAATCTCCGGTGCCATAAGCTCAGGCGTAGTTTCCGAGGTGCCCAGCAAAAGCACGGGATCGGAGGGGGAAATGCTTCGCAACATGGTCGTGAATGTCGTGATAGCTGCGTCGCTAACACTGCTGTACCAGACATCGACATTCGGAATGTAGATCACGGCTGGTTTATGGCGCTTCACTTCGACAAAACGGCTGACAATGACTTGCTCAAGAGGCTGCAAGAACTGGTCAGCAATAGTCCGGTAAGCGGAAATATAGCGGGAAACTTACTCGTCCGTCACCAATCAAACTCGCCAGGTCCATACTTTGTATATGAACCCCTTCCAAGTGATGCAGGATAGCAGCCGCCAAGTAATTCTGGCCCATGCCCGGGAAACCAGAGATCAGCAATCGAGGGCGGTAGATTCGCGATCGCTCGAACTCCTGGTGCATCACTTCTCTACCGAATCCGAAGTCCGAATCTTCAATTTGTTCATACATAGCCTCCTCAAGTGCGGTTGTTTTCTTGGCTCGAGGAAAAATATCCTGCAACACATTGACGATAGTTTTGTACTGGTTTTTGAGGAGCGGCTCTATTGTTCGGGGGAGAGGTGTAGCTGAGGAGGCAGTTGAGCGCTCGGACGACGGTATCATCTTCTTCACTGAGATCATAAAGTCCGTCGCGTGAATCGAGATCTTGTCAGGATCTACCACAAGCTTCTCCTTCGAAGTGTAGACCTGTGGGTAGGTCCTCTGAATTGCGTTCAGTGCGGCTTCAGTGCAAAGCGCACGCAGATCAGCACCTCCATAGCCCTTGGTGCTCTCAGCGAGCGCTTGCTTGAATTCTTTCGAGAGACCCCAATCCTTAGTGTGGATGTCAAGGATCGACCGCCGAGCATCAATATCAGGAAGAGGAAAGTAAAATTCTCTGTCAAAGCGGCCTGGACGTCGAAGCGCTGGATCAATGTTATCCGGTCGGTTGGTGGCTCCGATGACGATGACTTGGCCGCGGCCATCCATGCCGTCCATCAGTGCCAGCAGGGTTGATACGATACTAGCATGGATCTGTTCCTGTTTGCTGGAACGCACCGGAGCCAGACCATCAATCTCATCGAAGAAGATGATGCTTGGCTGATTCTTCTTTGCTTCTTCAAAGAGCAAGCGAAGTTGTTTCTCGGCTTCTCCCACCCACTTGCTGAGAGCGTCGGCGCCCTTTCTCATATAGAACGTGATCTTACGGCCTCCGAATCCGACCGAGGCGGCTAATGCTCTCGCAAGGAGAGTTTTACCTGTGCCCGGAGGGCCGTGGAACAAGACACCGCGAGGCGGAGTGACGTGGAACCTCTGGAAGAGCTCGGGGTAGAGAAGGGGAAGCTGCACCATCTCCTTGAGCTGATTGATGTGATTCTCCAGTCCACCAACCTTGCTGAAATCGATATTCATATCAACTCCGAGAGGATCGGCATCAGCATAGACCTTGGCGCTCTTCTTCTTTCCCCCTAGAGCATGGGCTGGACCTCCAGGATTGACCAGACCGAGAGCCGGAGCAGCTGATGTCGGGGTCATGCCAATGGCACCTCCCACGGCAGAACGATCATTCATCTCGTCATCGCTGCTGTCGGTCTCAACACCACCCGTTGCACCGGTGCCCCATGGGCCTCCAAGCAAGGATCCAGGACCGCCGCCGCCACCAAAGGGACCGACGGTGGTAGTCAACGTGCGCTGCCAACCGGCGCCACCTTTGCGCCTTGTAGTAGGAGCAGCCGGTGCAGCATCATCTTCCTCGAACTCTTCGGCAGGAGGGATAGGTTGCTGTGTGTAGTTGACTTGCCTGCCCTGATTACGCCTTTTAGTCGTAGGTTCTTCGATGGCTGTCGAAGGTGATCTGCGACGTGCTGCAGCCCGGCGAGGTCGTGAATTCGAACTTTGACGCAACTCTTGAAGCTCTTCGGCCATTTCATCCTTGTCGAGCTCAACTTCTTCATCGCCAGAATCTTGATGACGACCACGCCTTTTGCTGACACCTCGAGTGGCCCGTCCGCGGCGCGGTGTTGAACTTGACTCATCATCCTCTTGATTACCACCTCCTCCAGAAGCTTCCGAGCCGGATACCTCACCGGCAGACTCGTCGTCACCGGGCTCGAAATCGCTGCTGGGCTCTTGGAGATTTTTCCTCTTGCCCTTGCCCCGAAGACCAGACCTTCGTGTCAGTCGGCGCCCAGTTTTGGCGTTGTCGGGCTGAATATCGTGCTCCACAATCTCCTCGGGAGGCGCCGCCTCCTCTGCAGCCGCATCCGCACCTCTTGTTCCACGAAGCCTCCGAGCCCCAGCCCTTGGCATATCTTCATCTTCATCTTCGTCCTCACCATCATCGTCCACCAGTGCAGGTGCATCGTCGGCTGGAACCTCTGGTTGATCCTCCATCGTAGCGTCCTCAACTGCAGGTGCAGCCTCCTCAACAGATTGCTCCACGTCGCCACGAACCGGAGATAACTCTTCTCGTCCCTTAGTCAAAGAGAGGTCATCCGGTTCATCCATGGCCTGAATTTGACCGTCAACCTCTTTCTTGGGTTCGCTCTCCTGGGATGCTTCCTCAATAGTGGCAGGTGGCTTCTTCAACCCCTTTGCACCACGAGTGCGAGTAGCACGCCCCAATGCCTCTGGGCTCTTGCTCCGAGATGCGGCCCGAGCGGGCTGTGCGTGTTTCCCGGAATTGGAGAGCTCCACCAACGGTTCTTCCACCTCTTCGGTTCGAGCTCTAGTGCGCCGTGCTGGACCTCGGGGTGGAGGTTGCGGAGCAGGCTCCTCGTTCCCTCTCTTGGAGTTTCGTAATGGTCGTCCACTGGTTTTCAGGATGACGATCTTGGACTTTTTCTTGGGGGAGGTTTCCATCTCCTCATCGTCAGAAGCATCAGAATCGTTTATGACGGATTCTTCATCGCTGTCTTCCTCCTTGTAGGATTGTTGTTTGACTGCGGCCTTTCTTTTGCGCCGGCCGGCTGCATTAACTACTCCATCATCCTCAGATTCCTCGGCCGTCTCCTCTGCGAATGATTCTTCCAGGCCGCTATCCGAGAGCTCTTCATCGTCTTCGATATCCGACCCTCCGTATGCGTTCCTTCTTCTGGGAGGACGACCGGCTCGCCCCTTGGGTTTGGTTCGCTTCGACTTCTTGGCGGACCGTCGAGGCTGATCATCTACAGGCTCGAAGTTTTCATCTTCGGGGTCAGACTGGTTGGGGTCGAACGCTTCGAGGATATCCCGCTTGCGCTTGTTGGCAGGCATCGTGACTGGTCGGGGCACGACTGAATCGTCGTGATTGAAAATTACTGGTAGTTTTGCACACTTATCGCGGGCCCAAGATGGTAGATGAGGTCGTAACAGAACTGGCCTTCCATAAGGCTGATGCGCCTGGTCCGATTTGCGACTGCGAGGAGGTGTTAACATTGACATCCCGAAGGCGCACCTGAAGGCAAGCTATCCCACAGCACGTCGACGAAAATGACAGCCACGATAAACCAAGTATCTTTCTTGATCACCAGAGACGCAAAGATACGTACCTTATGCCGTTATCCCCCAATGCAGACCAACGTACATCCAATCGTGCGTAGGGATGGGCTTCGAAGGAGAAGGTGTGAGGCTGGTGTCGTCGCTTTCGTGTTGTTTTTACAGGTACATTGAGACGATCCTATCGTGAGAAAACCGTTGTAGCGAACTTTCTTCGTTCTTAAAAGCAAGCTATGCTGTGGTTCGGATGGTTTTATTCGAGAGGCTTTGGTGATGGGCGGTGGTGATGCGTTGAAAATGCGACGACGCGAAAATATGTCTAAGGCGAAGGAAAAAGGGAGAACGAATGCCGTAGAGTGTATCTGGCAATCGGACAAAAAAAAGAACTCGAAGCGGTGACACGACGAGTATGAATGAAAAGAAATAGAGGTCGAGATGGGTAAGATTGCTCGATGGAAAGATCCTCTGTTCGAAAAGAGCTTACAAGCCCAGAGTGCAGCGGCGGGAAGTTGAGAAAGGTCGCGCGTTCTTGCTTCTTGCTCTCGCGAGGTCTCCCACAGTTGGGAGTGCTGACACGGACCAAGAATCCCGCTCTGCAACCAATCAAAGGTGCTACTTTGACATAAAGTGGGTCAATTCCAGCCCCTGCAGGCAACAGTCCCATTGTGAATCACTTCAGAAAATTCGCCAATTGAGCTGCGACTCTCTGCTCAATTTACACGCGTCGCGATCAAAATCATCCATTGTCGTCAAAAGATGCAACTGTTTGATTTTCTATTGTCAGAAGTGTCTGTAACTAGCTATTCCGCTTTTCTCTATGTAATTTTCACCTATTGTGCCCAAGATAATCAACCGCAATTTCAAGTTGACCATACCTGAGCTCGATAATTAAAACGCGCCTTCATCGCATCTCGACGTGTTTTCCGTCGCGACGAAAGGGGACAATGTCGTCATAAGATAGGATGCGAATTTGGCGGTTGTAGTATGCGCGCGAGCGGGCGGTTGTGGGGAGACGGGCGAAATTCCACCACATGGTTGATGCGGCGGCGGCTTCAACCTCTCGATGACAAGGGTAGGCAATGAGTTACAAAGCAGACGGGCAACCCGGGCTTCGGCCCAGCCCTATGAACGGCGGCCGATCAAATCGGTAAAACAACAGTGGTCTTCTGTCACTTGGGTGGATGGAGACTGACAGGTCCCTGAACCCAGGCAGTTTAAACGGTTGGTCTATCGCTCGGTCAGGTCTGTGTGAGTCTCTCTGATGGGCCTCTTATATGGTTGGCATTCGAAGAGGACCAAAAGCACAGCAGGGTTGGCTAGACTTGTCCCAGCAGCACGAACTGGCAAGAAACTGGGTTGGAGGGAGGATCAAATGGGCAGGCGGCTTATTAAATAGGGGTTTCTCGACTGCTTTGGACTGGGCATCTTGAAGCAACCCCGCCTGGTCTTTTGTGAGATTGATATCTCCAGAAATCTCACCAGTTCATGCCCAAGCACCCATGATGAAAAGCAAAATCGATTTCTTGCTGATGAAGCTGTTCTACTTGGTAGAGTGTTTTTTATAAAGCAAACCAAACCCTGAAGCTCCAAGTTTTGCGTGGTTCCACACGCCTGTTCCTGGACCGAAATAAGTGAGGTAGGACAATGCTGATATGATTGCCCCTCCGCACACTTGAAGCCCACACCTTTTGGAGGCTGGTACCAGATTTTCCTCTATCAAACAATGCATTTTTCCCCTCCTGCGCCAAGCCCATGTCAAAAACTGTATACACCACCGCTCAAATAAACACCCATGTTCTTTCTCAGATTCTCCCACCATCATTATTTCCGTCTCGCTACTTGACGGATCCTGGGGAACTGCAGGGGGATCGCGAGCTTCGCGATGTGGTTGACCCTATCTCCGGCCTTGGACTGCTTGATGCGAGCACCAATCTCCATGAAGTATTGGCTCAGCTGCTTCTGCTCCAGCTTGAGATCCTCCCTAAGGTCTGCCATGTTGACCTCGTAGTTGTCGATGATGCTTGCAAAAACGCAGCAGTGGGTCATGAGCAGCTCCATGTGCTCCTTGCGCATCACGCCGTTGTCCGAGAACTTGCGACGGATGTTCTCAATGACCACTTCGGGAGCAGGCGCCAGCATTTCCCGCAGCTTATCACGCTTGCCAATGCTCTTGGTGCCGCGTTCTCTCCCCTTTCCGGTGGTGGCCCAGAAAATGAGCACCCACAGAAGGTACCGCAGAACCCTCAAGCGAGGCACCGCGTCTTCGCTGCTTGCCACACGATTAATGCGGTGAGCAACAAAGCGTGAGGGAACATGTACGGGCTCGAGCTTCTTGACTGTCTCTTGCCAGTCCATAACTGGTATCGCGTTGAGAACCTCGGCGCCGATGATTTCTGCTGGGATGTACACGTCTTGGATGTCCTCGGCGTTGAAGTTGCCTCGTGGTACGGGTCGGACTTGGTCGACTGCGGCTTGCAGCTCCTCCTTGGTCGCCATGGTCTTGTACACATCGTTCACAGAGTCGAGCATGACACGCTCCGCAGCACCCATCTTGTCGGTCGAAGCCATAATGGCATTGTCGGCGACGGCTTTGAGCGCCTTCTTGGCCTTTCGGGTACCGAACTCCTCGCCGAGGGCTGTTCTCTTTTCATATTGGGTCTAGATATGGCTGTTAGCATCTGACCGAGGAACCTTGAAATGATGCGACTGCGACATACCTGGGCAGCACGATTCTCGGCAGAATCGTCGAGTTCGCTCTTCGCCCGAACCTTGTGCCGCACCAGCATCTTCTTGGCCGAGATGATCTCCACTTCTCCAGTTTTGGGGTCGACAATGGCGACATAGTGGTTTAGTAACGGATCAGCTTCGCGGGCTGTGTAATCTATCGATGTGTGCGCAGAGGAGTGAAGAGCGAGTTCTGGTGCCGCGGGAATGCCGCCGCTCTTTCGCCTTTTCGTCGTCGGTTCTGAAGCCTTCTCGTAGACATTGAACGGTTGGTTTTGGTTGAGAGAGAATCCAGGTGTGATTGCTATCCTCGAAAGTCAGCCTGAGGATCGCGAATCTCGGGACTAGATTTTTCTACCTAATACAGGAGGCGAAGTCTGGGGCTTCTGAATATCGGTAATCGAGAATGTTGCAGCGGGTCCGCCGGCCTTTTTGGACTTGGACTCGGAAGAGTCGTCATCGGCTCTCCTTCGCTTCCTTTGTGATGCTTCCGCCATTGTGTGAATGTGTGGTGGTCGCAGACGGCTGGATTGAAACTGGTGGTTCAGTTCCTCTCGCAAATCGGCAGCGACAGTTTGGAGGATGAACATGGAGCATGCGCCGGTAACTTTTTTTCTGCCGCAATTGAGAGACTTGAACTGGACTCACCGCTTTTGGGCTTCCCCACTACTCACGAAGCTTCTCCGCAATTTGCATTTCTTGGCTTTGTGATCGCATCTGTCAAAGCTCCAGGACCCTGACCAGTCAGTTGTTGCCCCGATAGCGGAATGATCAGTGCATCGTCAATGGACCGCGAACTTCGTCAAACACCGACGGCCTGGCGCACTTCCAGCGGGATCCCTTCCAAGTTCCTGGTTTTCTGCTCTCGTTGTAACGTCCGACTCCGCAATTCAGTCACTGTTCCGTGCTGTATACAGTGCTGTGCTACATGTACTTCGGTGATCTATCTACCCCATAATACATCATCAACCGCGTGTGCAACCCGATTCCGAGAGGACCGAGTCAGCCCGCGACTGGACCTGAATCCCACGATGGTCCGGATATAAGCGGTATTGCTCGTCACTGTCGTTTCACCAAATTCTTTTTTCCTTCCTTTTTTTCTACTTTTTTTTATTGCTTGCTTTGCCCCTTACCTACTCCATCCGACCCTGATGTCCCAGCAAGGTTGACGTCTTAAAATCCATTTAATACTATCCCACCCGCTCGCTCCGACGCCGGCAGAGACTCGGCATTGGCCTGCGACAAACGAAAGGACCGCCGCCCAATTCTCGGCGCAACCCATACCTTAGTCGTAGAGCTTGGTCTCAGTCACAATGTCTACAACAGCTGGGTAGGTGGTTTCCCCAGCCATATACGCTTCTTTGTTATTAGAGCTGTAAATATACGACTGGTGAAAAGCATCCCATTCTAACATGCTTCCACCGTAACAGCGCCTTCATAGCAGGCGGGATCGCCGCCTGCGGAGCGGTAACGGCGACGCATCCATTCGAGACGGTCAAGATCCGCATGCAGCTCCAGGGCGAGCTCCAGACCAAAGGCCACCAACCTCACCACTACCGCGGGCCCCTCCACGGCGTTTCGGTTATTGTCAGGAACGAAGGAGTGAGGGGTATCTACCGCGGGCTGGGATGCGCCTACATCTACCAGGTGCTGCTCAATGGCTGTCGTCTGGGCTTCTACGAGCCAATGCGCGCCGGGCTGGCGGGACTTGTCCTCAACGACGTGAACAAGCAGAACTTGGGCATCAACATGTTCTGCGGCGCCGCGTCGGGCATCATGGGTGCGGCTATGGGTAGCCCGTTCTTCCTGGCCAAGACGAGACTGCAGAGCTACTCGCCATTCTTACCCGTCGGCACGCAACACAGGTACAAGAACGCATGGGACGGCCTGAGCCAGATCTTCCGCGCCGAGGGTGTGCGGGGTCTATACCGTGGCGTTGGAGCCGCCATGATCCGCACGGGTTTTGGTAGCTCGGTGCAGCTGCCGACGTATTTCTTCGCGAAGCGCAGGTTACAGCGGCATTTGGGAATGGAGGAGGGTCTGCCTCTTCACCTTGCTAGCAGCACGGCCAGTGGTTTCGTCGTCTGCGTTGTCATGCACCCGCCTGGTATGTCACTCTTTTTTTTCAACTTCCCTTTCCCGGCCTGAACAAAGCTAACCTTCGCCCTGCAGACACAATCATGTCCCGTCTGTATAACCAAAACGGCAACCTCTATAAGGGCGTCTTCGACTGCCTCGCAAAGACTATCCGAACAGAGGGCTTCTTCGCCATCTACAAGGGCGTCTTCCCCCATCTCGCCAGAATCTTGCCACACACCATCTTGACCCTCAGCCTGGCGGAACAAACCAACAAGCTCATGCGCAGGTTAGAAGAAAGGTTCCTGTCGCAGGAGGACCAATCAATAAAGAGCATATAACAAGCATTTGCTTAAAAAGTTTTGCTCTTTTCCAAGATATTGGATCGTTGCGTGCGTCGGCGATTATTTTTTTTTTCTTCATGAGCGTGCTTAGGTGGCTGGGCGGTTGCGTGTGTGACTTGGGAACAAAACAGATCCTCCGGTTTTTTTGATCTGGGATCTATCTGGCAAGGGAGGCTGGTTTGGTTGGGTGACAGGCGGCATCTAAAATATTTCTTTCTATCATATTTTTTTTTTTTTTTTTTTGCGTACGTACAGTACTATACCAATAGTGGCCTCAAACTTGGAGGCCGCCTTTCTACTCGCATGGCAAAACAAAAGCTTATAGAAACGCGGTTCGAGGGACGGCTGCATGTATGGTGAGGTATTGGAATCGAAAAGGATTGTTGCGCTCAACTCGCAACATTTTTGCTCGTTATTTTAAGCTGCCTTCCAATTGCGGTACGTAGTATGTGGTTCTTATCCGACAGTAGACCTCTCACACCCATAACACAGCTTCCCCCCTCCTGGCCTGGTGCTAGTAGTGGTAGTAGTCAGAGCCGTCTCGTCCGGCCCTAGTTCTCCTCTCCACCGCTCATCGCCCTCCCCGTCCATGGGCATCCTGCATAGCGCACACGAACCCTGCTCCCCCTTTCCGTCTTCATTGCCTGATACTAGACGGACCAGCTTCCCGGCGGTCCTGGCTACATTGGCGACCACGCTCGGGTAGTTTTCCTCGACATCGGCAAAGTACCGGCTCATGACCTCCTCGATGCTGAGGTCTTTGTGGGACACCACGGACTTTTGTCCATTTCCATTCCCGTTGATGGAGTCAAAACTCGGATCATCCTGGGGGATGAGGTCGGTAAGGGGGGGTGAAGTAAGAGTGGTATAAGTAACGATCTCCTTGCGAAGGATATCCCTTAACGGGTGGAATACGAGCATCTTCTTCTCGCCGTCTTCGCCAGCATTAAAGAGGCCGTCGTTGATTTGCCAGGGCAGGGAGAACCCGCGGCCTTTGGCTGCTTCGGAGAGGGTGAGCTCTGCTATGGCTGTGGTGGAGTGGCCTAGCAGTAATGCTTGGGCGTTGGTCGAGACGGCGAGAGATAAAAGGAGGTGCCGTGTTAAGAGGTTGGTGATATCTGCCCTGGACGCTTGGGAGTTGGAGGGGAGGATGGTGAAGAGCTCTTCGAGGGTTTGAGGGGCGGAAGAAGATGAGGGGAGGATGTATTGCCAGTTGATTGCTGGGAGGGCGAGAGCTTCTGAGAGGGGGTGGGTTTGGAAGCTGAAGTGTGGGTAGCGGGTTTGGTATTTTTCTAGAATGGTAGCTTCTGGGGAGGAAGAGGATGAGATGTGGACAACGATCAGGTCGAAGGGGGCATTGTTGCCCTTGGCGAGCTGGTATTCGACATTTTCATGGAGGAGGTGGAGGAGGGTGGTGGAGGAGGGACCGAGGGAGAGGCCCAGCAGGTATTTTCTGGATGGGGGACCGGTGCCTTCTCTTGAGGGCGCTGGCTTGGTCTCCTTGCCTAGAATACCGATTTGCTTGACGCATTTGGTTGTGATGAATTTGGTGAAGCAGTTTCTTGAGATGAAAAATTTAAGAACAGTGACTCAAAGTGAATGAGGACATCTGAGGATAATAACATACCGACATACTAGCTGAGCTCTACTTAAGAGAGTAGCTTCATTTGTGTGGCATTTCTTGCATTTGACTATGGACTGCTGCTGTGTGGGTGACACCGCTGGGACTGGGTTTGAGTCCATCGCCACTTTCAAAGATCGATTGTTTAGGAGGGAGTACCAAATGAAACCTGTGAATCGGAAAAAAAACAGACAATTGTTTGATATTCAAGACTAGACTTGATGTCGGCAAATATTTTGTAATTCGAATTTTGAAGGTCTGCTTTTTGCTGTGAGAAAGTGGTTTCCTGAGTCACTGCGATTTGGCCCAAAAATTGACCATTTTGAGTTCTTACACAGAGCGGAAGGGTTAGGGTCTGATCTGTGAATTGAAAAAGGGGGTTCCTTTGCAACTGCACCTCATCTTTTTCCTAAATAGGGCATGGTCTTTTCGACTGAATGCTTCAAAATGAACCCTTTTCACTTGCAGAATGCTACTGGTATGTGTTGACTAACCTAGTAGCACGAATGGTGGGTTAAACTTGACTGTGTCTAATTTTTTTTTTGTATGCCTTTATGTGACGAATCCCGTAACCCAGACTTTCTCTGATAAGGGATCTTTTGAAGGTATGCTAGGTAGGTGACTCGGTGCAGCCAAAGGGTGCACGACAAATAGATTGTCTCGAAGATAGTCCTCACAAGGTAAGGTAAAGATGCAGTAGATTGTAGGGACTAAGTGTGTGATCCTATTGGTTGCTGAGGAAGCCTTCAGCTCCCTCAATGAGTGACTAACTAGCTAGTATTTGTACCTGATGACTTCCCTGCCCCAGAGTCCCTCTTGTCCCTGGATCGCCGTGATCGCCCTGCGATCCCTCGATCCATGGTCGTTGGTGTTCGAAGTGATCGCACCTCGACCGCTGCGATCACCTCCGGATTAGTTCCTAAGCGATTGGCCAGCGGGCTCTCCCGCTTCCCCATATGCAGCCTCTCAGCCCCGCGACCGCTTCGTGTGGTCGGGTCGTGACAACACGCCTTTGCTGTAATCGAAGGGAGTGATGGTGTGACGGCTCTCGCATAGCGATGCAATTGGCCAATGCGCTAACCTTCCAAAAGGATGTCGAAAATCCACACCACGATTGGTTGGATCTTTCGAATTGCACCATATATATGTTGAAGACCTGCTTTCCATCGCAAGTCCGTCACAACACACCTATAGTATATAGCCTTAATACTCGACTAGGCATTTAAATCTCCAGAAGAACGACCCGCGGCTTTGGTTGGCGTCGATATTTCCGACTCGGACTTTCTCTTTAAGTTCTTAATAGGACACGCATTATTGCAGTCCCCTAGGTGGTGTCCGGGGTCCAAAAATCAAAAAGCTTTTGGACCCCTTGAATCCTAGTATCGCAATACGCCCGGAATGCCCTAGGAAGATCCACCTATTCGTTGAGCGCTATTAATGCCTGGAATCTTGTCCGGTCTTTAATAAGGATATTGGATGTTGGATCATGGATAATGGTAAGCAGCCCGTGTAGTCCTTTAACTTCATTAAGCTTGGTCTTGCTGGCTGCGTAGCCCGGAGCGTTTTTAAGCTGTTGTATCCGTTGGGCTACCCAGTTTATGAATTGATTCTTTAGATCTTCGCTTGTGGAGAAACCTGGAGGAGGTTCTTTGGAGAAGAACGAATGTGAATGTTGCGAGAGTACCTATGAGCTCTGTGATGGCTGCGAGGTGAGCTCTGAAGGTTGCCAGTTGATCTGGTAGTTTCCAACAAAGCTAACGGTGACCTTGCGCGATTGAGCGTCCGCGGCCATTTTGACTGTGGTAGGTTCAATAATGTTAGCAGAAGTCGAGTTGGAAGAGTTGGTTGTTAGGGTTGTCAAATAAAGTTCGGCAGGTCCCAGAACTGGAAGGCACGAGGCCATCAATGGCAACAGGCAGCGCCACACAGCCGTTGCGGCGGTATTTGACTGGATCCGTGGACTTAGAAAAATTTCCATATTCTTCATCACCTTCAACACCAAGATTAATTGCCCACCACCACTATTTAACCTCAAGGAAATACCTCATAAGCAGGCCTCCGCCTCATAAACACCCTCGACATCCTACTCCCCTCTCCCTCTCCAGCATAGCCACCCGCCCCTACTGCAGGCTTTCCAAGCGGTCCTTGACGTTGTTGCTCCATCCTCCTGCCCGTCAAATAAGCGTCAAATCCGGCATCTCCTGCCGTCAGTAATGTATTGATCAACGCTCCCGCAATCGTCAACCCTACCACTGCTCCAAACAAGTTACTCGCCGTCGCTCCCACGCTGACATTAAGCATCGCCCCAGCCATCAGGACCCTTATCAGCCTCGGAGCGGCTGCGACAACACTCTGGTAAGCACTGAACCCCACAACCGCTCCAGCTGCAGCCGCCCAGTCGAGACTCCGAGCCCATAATGCGGCCTTCGCGTGTGACTCGTACATGCCCTGCACAGAGAAGTAGATCTGAATCATATTGGCAATGATTGAGGCGATGAGAATCAAGAGTACCGGAAGTCCGCTGAGAACGACGAAGCTGGACTGAAGACCTAGCGCTAAACCGGCGAGGGCAAAGTTGCCACCTCCTTTGGCGATGGGGATAGAGCGGGCGAGGTCGGCTTCTCGTTTGGGGTTGAGGACGGTCGCGGCGGTGGTGCAAGAGAGAGGAACTGGGCCGAAGCACACACCTGTGTATGATAAGTCACTGGTGAATCGGGTAATAGGAAATGCTACCAGATACGAGGGGCTTAAAAGGGGCACGTACCCAAGAAGCCAACGCGGAGATCAACCTGGATGTCAGTGCCGCCGATATTGACTGGCCCGTTGGATCTTGCAATGACGGGAGAGACGCCGCCTAGTGACTCGCTGGTGCACCCGAGGGATAGTATTACTGTCCGCACGATGATTAGTAGTGAGCGGATGACTTGTGAAGAGGTTCAAACAGAACGAGCGACTTACGGTACAGGATAAAGTTGATGGCGGGGAATACAACCACGAGAACCACTCGAGGAGCCTTGAGGATCCCTGAGAGCAAGATGATTAGCAGCTGCATAAAGATGATTGTTCCTGCTGGCAAGGATCTCGACATACAGGAGGGTCTCGGTGCCATCGCTCAGCAGTTGGTTGCCCTGCCCTTCACCGTATACCGTGTAGCCTTGCAAGGTCAATATTAAGTAAGAGCCGAGTGTCCTTTAAATATCAAGACAAGAATCTTCCATCATCACTTTCCAAAGCTGGCCAACCGGAACAAGAAAGATTCAGTCTTACTATTGCATGCTGAAATTTGGCTGGCAGCATCGGAATCATGAAGCAAAGAGGAAGAGCACCAGAGCTACACCTTGTCGGGCAGCATTCGATTATTATTTGGTGTTCTTGAATGGCATTCAAATCCCGCGATGGAATTGATTGGAGCTACTATTCGGATGCCGAACGGACCGAGGTCTCAAAGGATTGAATATGTTTGCCTTTTAGGTGTGCGCCTGGCAGTTTCAGAACCAAAATGCGACACAGAGAAATAACCCGAGATCATATTCCCCAGTACCTAGCGAGATACAGGATTGCTCGGGTTTCAAGAATTCTTTCTGTCCGTCTGCAATACCAAACTTAGTGCGTGGCAGTAGCAGGTTGCGTCGAGCGGGTTTGTATGTGGCGGCAAATATGGCCGCGGATCATCACGGCTTGGTAAATAGGCACGCCAAATCGCCTGCTTCAAACCACGCCCGATCTTTATGCCACGCATGCGCAATGATCTCTTTCCCTTTGCCAATGACTTCGAGGACCTGTTCGGTTGTACCCCAGCCTGGAGCGCGCGAACCCCAAACGATCAAATGGCCGCCAACCTGGAGCGCAACGCGGAAAGCGAACTCGTCGCCGCTATAACCGTAGCCCGTCGTGAATCCTTCCATTAACCACTTTCCCTCCTGAATGCCCTTGAAGAGAAATAGTTCATATAGCTCTGCAATCATTTGACCCAAGTCTAACGGGCGAACGTTAAGCTGTGCCATCTCCCAGTCGACAATGAACATGGCCGGGTGCAGCGCCTCCGGTGCAGGTGGCTCGTCTGCAAGAAGAGCACTGTGCCACAAGGCCGGTTAATGATACTTTTCGTCGAAGGGTCTATTGGTAAGTCCGTGGGAATACATACTTTCCCGTCCAGAAATCGCCATGAATCACATCAAGATTCGGACGCTTCAGCTCCTCTGCTGCCAGCTTCTCAAGCTGCACAAAGATGTCCTTGGCGTCTCCGAGGATATCTGAATACGTATCCACGTCGGCAAGCAAGTTGGTGTAGTTCGCTTTGTGCCTCAGGTTCTGGATGCTTTTATTGCTTTCCAGGGTACTTCGCAGACTTGACTGTTCTGACTGCGTCGACCAG
Organism: Podospora australis; assembly: GCA_033296905.1. Taxonomy (NCBI): domain Eukaryota; kingdom Fungi; phylum Ascomycota; class Sordariomycetes; order Sordariales; family Podosporaceae; genus Podospora; species Podospora australis. The sequence goes on from MU864350.1 coordinate 1,422,750, forward strand.
CTGTGGAAGTCTCTGAGCCAGATGCCAAGACTCTCTCCGATGTTTGAGCAGAGTCGCTTCCTAAGAGGATCACTGGATGGAGTAGAAAAGTACTTCAGCGCGTAGTCCTTCAAGCTTATTGTGTTGTGCAACAATTCCTGGACCTGGGTGTTGGTCTTTTCATTGAAGACATGGAATTTAGGTGTTCGAACGACACAGGGCGCCGACGTCGTCGACGGCATGGCATCCACAGCTCTCAGACATTGTTGTTCGATGTGCTAGCAAGATATTGTCAAACGGATAGTCTCAGGATATGTTAAGATCGTGAAAGAACTTACACATCTGTCTGTGGTTATCTTCCATTCCGGCATTCCGGCGACAAAATCCTCTCCGTGCTTGACGGCTACCTCCCGAGTTCCATCTGGCAGAGAGTGAACTAGACGGCCCTTAAACACGAAGTTGGCCAGCCCTCCCGTCAGTGCAACCAGCGAGGAACAGGCGAATTCCGTCTTGCTGAGTTCTTTCTGAATCTCTTCGACTACATGAAGGGTTTGCGAATCTGGATTGAACGCGGCCATCTTTGAGGTATCGTTGACGAAATTTTGGTCGAGACCGCAAGTACTCGGAAGCTTCACTGTTCCACACAAAGAGCTCTTGGTCGAGATGGAGGTCAACAGTGATGTGCAGAGGCCGAGGCGGAGAAGAGAGATGCGAGCTGGGATTCTTTCTAGTACCCTACTTAAGGTAACTATCAACAGGACTATTACGCAGCATGTTCAAGAGCTCAATCAAAGAAGTCTCCTTGGTGTGCCCATTCCAGCCTATCATAACTCTAGGTACTCTTGAAGCTTGAGCCGAGAAAGCTTGGGAACCTGCTGTAGCTGCAATCGGCGCTGCATCGAACCAATCATTTTGTGTGGGGAATGCACACTGCATCGAGCACACCGATGACTCCTTACCGGGTACAAAACTCGATACGAAGTAGGAGTGTCCCAGAAGGGAGGTCTTCACAATATTCAACTCGATGAGTGAATATACACATCGAACGGTACCTCGGAGACCACCCGGCGGGTCCGATCTTGTGAAACGAAAAGAAAAGAAGAAAAAAAAAAAAAAAAAAAAAAAAAGGCTCCGAGGCCGAGGGGAATCCACCATAATTTCTCACGATCACTTTTCATCTCCGGATATTGAATTTGGGTGGGACAGACCCCAAGGAATCTTAACCCTGTGTTTCGACCTGGAATTTCTCTGTTCCTGGTATCTTATTCTTTACACCCGAGTTTTGTTCGAAATCAGTTGTTGACTGTGACGTCTGCAAAATCATAATGATGTGTAGATCGATGACCTCGAAAAGAAATATGCACGCATCGACAGGTCTAGACTATACGTAATGATCGAAGCAGAGATGCATGCTGATGGTCTCGAAAGAAGCATTTTCCCCAGCTTCTTGGCAACAAAATGACAGTCGGCAGATTGGCTCGTCTCCACCGTAATCCACCAATCACCCTTGAAATGGTAAAAATACAAAAAGCAACGAGGTGGAGTGGAGCGCCAGGCCGTCGTTCCTGAAACAAGATCACGCATTCGCTCTTCATATCTTTCCCTGTCTGCCCGTTGGAATTCCCATGCGCAGCTGGTCCGTTGTCTAATAACTTCATTCATACTTCATAGCCAGTCATTCAGCACCCAGCAAATCGCATCGCATGAAGCACTTCCATCGCGGCTGGTCAAATGGCGATTCGCGATCCATCACGAAACGACCAAAACGAGTCTCCAAAAAAGGATTAAGCTCGTTTTAAGCTTGAACCCGTCAACCAAAAACTTGACACTGCCTTGTTCAACCCCGCGCGCGCGACTTCGTACGATTCGAAGGTAGTTCGGTGCGGCATTGATCTGCGACACTGACATATTGTTTCGTCTTGCCTAAACGCCTGGTGGGACCAACTCCCACCATTCCAGCATCGGAATCGCATTTGCGCATCGCATTGAACCACTTGGTCCGACCCGACGAGTGGTTAGCGCCAGCTTCCGAACCTGTCCAGTTCGAGAACCCCGAGTTTCACCACAACCTGCGAATTGACGGCACGAGCACTGCGGGTTCATCCGGTCTTGTGCGCGCGCCTTGTGAAGCAATCCTGGAGCACTGGGGGCACCAAACATTCCACTGGGGCACCTGGCTGCGAAAAAAAGACGGCCCACTGTTGTTAGGAAGAGCTTGTTATTACGAATAGTTTTCGTTGTTTATTCTGCCGCCGTTGGCTCCTGCGTCTCGACATCGTGGGCCACGGGGTTCAACCTGCGCCCCCTCCGACTTTCCTAGGCTGACATGCCCTTCCCTTGACACCTGTCATTCAGATCTGTTCGCTTCTCGATCAATCAGGCGGCCAACGACTTTTAATATTTTCTCTTCTCAATTATCGAGGGTGTCCTTCGCTTAGCTTCCCTTCCGGCCTTGGATACCAAGAACATCATCACACATACGACGACCTGATATTATCCGCCTTCTTGTCTGCTACTCTCACTACCAGAGACTCTTGATTCTGGTCTCCACTCCACAGTTTCACGACACCATGGCAGAGGTTCAGACGCAGTTGGCGACAATGTCGCTGTCTGCCAAACCGGAAGAGTGCCGGCGAGTCAACGTTGAGATGCCACCCACCTCGATCACTATCCCTCCAGCGCCCACAGCTTCTCGATTGATAAGTCGCCTTACGGGGGATACTTACTCCCCGGTGAATCAGAACGGCAGTTTCGAGTTTGATCGCGTTATCAAGAGCGGCTACGTGCAGAAGCGTGCGCGCAAGACAAAGGTAGGAAGCAACCCGCTGGTTGGACGGTATTTGCGTCTCCTGGAGTCCTAACAGTTTCGTTGCAGACATGGAGAACCGTATACATTGTTCTTCGACCTAGCACATTGTCGATATACAAGTCGGACAAGGAAGAGAAGCTTCGACACAAGCTGCACCTATCAGACTTGACTGCGGTGGCCATGCTCAAAGATCCGAAAAACAAGCGACTTAATGTGTTTGGGCTCTTCTCCCCTTCCAAAAACTACCACTTGCAGGCGTCAACACTGAAGGATGCGCAAGAATGGGTCGATTTGATTAGGAAAGGTGCGAGGATCGAGGAGGAGGAGGAAGAGATGTTTCTAGCGAGCCCGGCAGTTCGAAGATCAAACACGTTCCTGATCAGCTCTCCACCGCCACAACAAACTGATCCCCGAGGCGCGTCTGCCGCCCTTGATCGGCTTGCATCGAGCTCACCAGAGCCACTCGAACCTCCACCACGAACCTTTGGGACCCGGCATGGGCGACGACACTCGCAGTTGGAATCATCGGGCATGTCGGGAACCGAGCTCGCCTCTCATTCCGACTTTTCAGATTGCGATGTTCAAAGGGTCCAAGGCGCGTCATTTGAGAGCTTGGGCGTCCATTCACCACCAGCAACGTCACCAGGACTGAATAAGTCTGCAGCAGCAGCGATGTCAACTTTGAACGCTCAAGGAGGGCAGCCGGTACCGAGCACCAGTCAAATGAGCGGCATCAATATCGAGCAGGACCCGGACCGGATCATCTGGCAGGGGTGGATGTCATTTCTGCGGAGCAAAGGAGGCGTCAAACAGTGGAAGAAGTCTTGGGCAGTGCTGCGGCCCAGGAATTTTAAGCTTTACAAGGATGATTCGGAGTCATCTGTTTTGTTCATCGCTTATTTGTCTTCGATTGTCAATGTTGTCGACATCGATCCCATGAGCCGAACAAAGAAGCATTGCCTGCAGATAATTACAGACGAAAAGAGCTATAAGTTCTGCGCCCAGGACGAAGAGGCTTTAGTGCAGTGTCTGGGCGCATTCAAGAGCTTGCTGGCAAAGCGGAGGGAGCTCGAGGCCAAGGCAGTGGCGACAGCCACAACAACCGCAGCACCAGGCCCTCCACCTCCTGAAATTCGGACGCCAGCTCCCGCCTGATTATTTTTCTCTCGTCGCTTTTCATTTGGACATTGTTTGAGCCTTTGCACATTTTGGAATACCCGGTGGAACTTTCTTTTGCAAGAGAAGAGGGAGCTTCTATCAACAGACACGACTTCAGCATTAATTTTCGCATACCTCAGCCATAGGTCGCGGGCTGCCAAGCACCCGACCATTTCAACTAATGGATTATCATCTTTCGACTCTTGGGTGCCTTTGTGGTTTTCCCTAATAGCGCTTCTGTTTTTATCACACCACAAAAGCGCGTTCTCTACAACTCCCCACCCCCCAACCCACCCAGTTGACGACTTTTACGACTTGTTATGAAGTAGGGCTTTCTGTAAATACCATAGGCTGTGTTTATGGTCTGTCGCTTTCTCCGAAAGAAGGAGGGAGGAGGACGGACGTCGGAATAAAATAAAAAGAAGAGGCTGCAGCTTAATTCCATAATTGAAGAATTCAATGTTCTTTCTGAGTCTGACTTGGCCACGAGCCTTTTCGCATGTGACGATCTGTCTTCGAGACTGGGAGAAAGGAGGTGACCGACTCTCGTGATTCCTCGTTGTATGTTCTCTGTCCTTCGGGGAACACACAGCCGGGACCTTCTGATATGACGCTGTTCAGAATGAGGCTCGGTGCATGATGAGAGAGGTCTTCCGTCAGGCTTGCCCAAGACAATGGGGCGCTGGGTTCCTGTCACAGGATCGTTTTCCTCATTTAAGGGGGTTTCTCCGACTGCTTGGTAGCACCGAAGCCACCTACCATATGAGAAATGAGCGTGACTGAGGCATGGCTTTTCTGACAGGCTGTATGGCCGGTGCTGAAATGATTAGTGTCAAGAGAGCACTAGAGGGACAACTGACCAATTGTCACGCCGTGCCTTGCATCATCTCTCACCACACCGGCACGCCTCACCTATCCGAACCCCCGCATTCAGTTTCGGGGGAGGCGTTAAGATCCATATACTATGTATTAGTTGAGACCCCAGGCCCAATTAACGTTCGACCACAACGTTTAGGAGAACAAAAAGGAAAAGAAAAAGTAAAGAAGGGAGTATGTGGCGACCTTTTTGCTTTGGAAAAGAACTTGGCAAGTCTCATTGGGAACTTTTGAACCTCTGGATGAGCGAGCATGGAAGAGGCAAGACTACACCTACATAAAACCCCAGAATACCACCCCTCATTCGTCGTCTTCTCCCGTGCCACCAAATTGGGAGCAACGTCCAATCACAAGGTCGCGAGCATGGGACTTCACTGGCAATGAAACCCTTCTTGTTCCTATGTGATTGGAACACTGGTAAACTCCCGCAACTCAGATCGTCAAATATGTTTTCTTGTCTCTTGATACTGAACGCCACCTTCCGTTTTTCTTCACATCGTCAAGAGCTGAAAGCATGGAAGCCACAACAAGGTTTCGGCACTACTGAGTACCTAGGACTGGAGAGGCAAACATGGGAAACCAAGCAGATGGGAACACCTGGACGGATGGATGGCAGAGGGAGAGTAACGTCACAGCACCTATCCGGACCCTGTTCTGTTCTGTTCTTGCTTTTCTTCCTTGGGTCCATGTGCATGCTGTTCTGTGGTTCGGCCATGACCTTTAGAACCGGAGTTTTGCGAACCAGACAGCCTCGATCGAATACAACCCACTAACCGAGTCAGCCACTCGGTCCGGTTCTTCACGATGACTATTTGAAAGAGTGAATGATAGGATGTCCGTAGGAAAGTGTAACCCTCAATTACCACCCCCTTTTTCTTCTGGGAGTGATCAGCCGGTGTGTGCTCGCAATTCAAAGGTATAATATATCGGAACGGAGGTGGGTAACTGCCCGGGCAAGGTGAGGAAAGATATATAAAAACATAGTCCCAACCTGGAAGGTTTTGGTTTTCTTTTGTTGCTCTTGCTGTTGTTGAGAAGAAGGTTCAATTTGTCTTGGTGAGCCTTTCGTTCTTGCCTGGATCTCTCCAACGGCATACCCCTCCGGCCTAGGGCTTGATACAATCGTTTACTGGAAGGAGCCCAAGGCATTTTGATACCGGCCCCTTCACTCACCTCCAACTTTTTCATCCCGTCTTCCTTCGTTCACCGTGCTACATATACCTGTCTAATATTCCACCTCGCCAACCTGTCATTCGACGTCTCTTAGGTATCAACAGGCAACCTCACCAATCATGGCGCCCTTTAACAACCTCCTCGGCCTCCTCAGCATCTTTCTGTCTATACTCCTCCCCTCCGTAACAGCTCAATTCAAGCCCATCAACCCGCCCGCTCCTCTCCCCCCTCTCCCCCTCCACTCCTCCTCCCGCTGGATCCTCGACAATGCCGGACAACGCGTCAAGCTCCGCTGCGTCAACTGGGCCGGGCACATGGAGACCAACATCCCCGAAGGCCTCCACCGGCAGTCCATAGACTACATCGTCGACTGGATCGCCGCCCAAGGCTTCAACTGCGTCCGCCTCACCTACTCCACCGATTTGGCCCTGCACCCATCTACCCCCGTGTCCACCTCCTTCGAGACCGTCGCCCGCGAGTGGTCCCGCCCGGCCCTCGCAGCGCTCTATCCCACCATCACCGCCCTCAACCCCTGGATCACCAACGCCACCACGGTCCTGGACGTCTTTGCGCAGACCGTCGACAGGCTCTTTGCCAAGGGCGTCATGACCATCCTCGACAACCACGTCTCCAAAGCCAGCTGGTGCTGCAACTTGACCGACGGCAACGGGTGGTGGGACGAGGCCTTTGGGTACAACCAGTTCAACTCGCGGTTCTTCAACACCCAGGACTGGCTCTCGGGTCTCCAGCAGATGGCGGCCTGGTCGCAGTCCCACAAGGGGGTCGTGGGCATGTCCCTCCGCAACGAGCTCCGTGCTTTTCTCCTGCAGGATTTAAATGGAAAACGCCAGGACTGGTACAAGTTCATCAAGCAAGGCGGGGACCTGGTCCACGCCACCAACCCGGACGTGCTGGTCATTGTCGGCGGCGCCCAGTCCACCACGGATCTGATCCATCTGAGGACTCATATCCCCCTCGACACGTCGGGTTGGCAGGGCAAAAACGTATGGGAAATGCACGCCTATTCCTTCACCGTGACGTTTCCCGACCCGTTCAAAAACTGTGATGCGGTCAAGGCGGCGTACGGGTTGTGGTCAGGATTCGTGCTAGAGCAAGGGCAGTCGTGGACGGGGCCTTTAATCTTGAGCGAGTTTGGCGCCGGCATGCAAGGCGGCGAGGAGCAGTACGACGGGCTCAACGAGAAGGATAACCGCTACCTCAACTGCTTGATTTCGTATATGCAAAACAACGACGCCGAGTGGGCGGTGTGGGCTGTACAGGGAAGCTACTATATCCGTGACGGACAGGTAGATCTCGACGAGGGCTGGGGGATGATGAACCACGAGTGGCAAGGGTGGAGGAACCACAAGTTCCCTGAGAGGTTGGGTGATATGTGGAAGATGAAGCAGAAGCCTTGAATTTTTTGGTCCGCACGTTTGTGTTTAAGAAAGCGAAAAGCGCTTACTTATATTCTCATTGTAATTATATTATCAGAGATATCCTGTTTATAGATTCTGTTCCAAACTCACTGCAAAATCCCATCCCGTGCTTGCTTGCTTGATTGTTAAAACCGATGAATAAAAATCCCAATACTGTTCACTTAAAAGACCGACCCCAAGAGTCCTATAATATGATGCTTGGCTGTGCAGTAAAATACCAGGCCGGCCAGTAAACGCAAGGCCAGTTCAAAAAGGAAGGGAGAGAAAACAAAAATTCGTAAAAAGGTAAGGCTAATGGTTGGTATCAGTAATGTGTAAACGAAGTGTGAATAAAAAGCTGAACGCCATGCTCCAAAAAAGTTCCCTTGACCCAACCAATTCTTTCAGCAACCCATCTAAGGGTTGAAGATATTGTTGTTGTCAAAACCCCCCATACCGGCCGTGTTGCTGTTGGCCTCCAAGTCGTAATACATATCGTTGAAGTTGCTATTGTCGCCGGTGGCCCCGTCGAGGTTGTAATCCATCTCGTTGAAAAGATCGTCCATCTTGGAATCAATGTCCACAATATTGTTGGAACCGCCTTCCTCGCTGCGCCCGCCGCCTAATGGCAATCCAAAATCCATCACGCCGGCCACGTCTGCCGCTGTTCCGCCGCCGACCATGAGCTGCCCGTTATTGTTGAAGCTTGACGGGGTGTCGCTCCCCGTCAGATCTATCTCTGTAGGCCGTGACTGTTGTTGTGGTGGTGGTGGCGGTTGTACTGGCGGCTGCGGCTGTTGATGTTGTTGCTGTAGCTGTGGTGGTTGCTGTGGTGGTTGTTGCATCTGAGCGGGTCCTGGTCCTTCGCCAGGGGCAACTAATGAGAAAGTCATATCAGTGAAGAACCCCTCAGGTCCGCCGCCAGCTGCTGCAGGGGCCGGCGTACTGCTCGGCACGGCTGAGGATGCCGCTGCCATGTTTGGTGCTGGGACCGATGAGGCTTTGGTCATCATCATGGCCGGAGGCACAGAGCCTTGTGGGGTTGTGGTGTTTGGCCTGGGTATCTGAGGAGGAGATATTTTGGACTCTTTCCGCGGAGGGGCACTAGCCGGTCTCCCGGTAGCGGCAGCCGCAGCGGCAACGGTCGAAAGTTGTGGTGAGTTCTTGATCTTGGCCCGAACCAGCTTGGGGCTTGTGACAGGTTTGACATCGGGAGAGGAGAGATCCATGCCCATGTTTGGGAACGGGGCCACCGGTTTGGTGTTCTCTTGCTTGATGGAAGATCCAAACCCAGGCACAGGGCTAGGTCGATTGGGACCTGGATTGCTGCCTTTTGCAATTTGGGCCTTCTTTGCCGTCATGATTGGAGACTCCATCGGTGCCATTGGAGCCATAGGGGCCATTGGAGCCATAGGAGCCATCGGGGCCATTGGAGCCATAGGAGCCATCGGGGCCATGGGAGCCATGGGAGCCATTGGTGCTTGGGGGGCTATTGGCTTTTGTTGCCTTTGCGGTACGGGTTTCTGAGCAGCCTTGAGTTGGCTGAGGTCTCTCAGAATCACCGCTTTCGCTTTGAGCTTGAAGACTGTTAGCAATGGTATCCCATCTCCCTAGAATCTGGCTGGACCTACGATTTCATCCTCCAAATCGTCCAATGCCACGTTGAACTTTTCAATTGCAATTGGGACCCGCCCATTCACTGTTGCGGTTACTTCGGCAACGTTCCCCTTTCCATCCTTCCTCGCAGCTTTGAACGACTTGCCCGTGAGAATAACCTACATAGTTATGATCGTTTCAGCGATGCGCGATGAATCAGGTAGCTCTTGTTTTTTATGGGCAGTTAACTTACCAGTTCATTGATCATCTGTGGCAGGACGTCAATTGGCTTGACTGCGGCGGGTCTTGGTGCGGGTGCTGCCATGTTGACGATTGCTGATATCTTGACCCTGTCTGACCGCTTATTCACAAACGCGCAACGGCTAGATGCTCAAAGCAAACGGCAACTCCTTAACGAAAGAGCTCGACTAGTATCGCTGGCAACTCAGGGTTGAGAGGGGACGTTGCATCCGTCTCAATCTCCCCGCGACGACCGCGACCGAGGACGGAACCGGGATGTCGCGCGGTACCGATGATGGGACGGCTTCAACCAGGATGGTTGTTCTACACCTCGCGCACCAAGATTCAGGTTGACCAAGGGGTGGTTGATGAAATTGAAAGGTCAAGCAAAACAGGCCCAAAGTACGCTGCAGCTATGCCAAGTCCTTTTGGTTATGAAGAACTAGAGTCCTAAAACACGCCACCAACCAAAAGCTCCTATCAGCCTGAAAATCCGCAAATCGTCGATTGATGCAAAGGTAGGCCAGTGATGTTGCGAGATGATATCGGTTTCAACAGCTGCAAGTCTCCGGTTCCTTGAAGTGGCTGCAGTGAGGCTCTGGTGGGGATGTTCAGGTTGTTGCTATGTGGACTAGATAGTCTAGAGTTTCGGTTAGCTGGTGAGACCCCAGAGTGCTCCGAGCGTCAGCCTTGAAAGATGGAGGAATGTGGACTTTTTAAAAGAATACAGGAGGGGGAGGTGGGGTGGAGGTGATGGAGATCGCTAAACCCCGCTCACTTCTTGTTCCATATCACATTCACTTCACGTCCTTTTGTGTATTGTACTATCATATCCTCATACCATGTATACCCATCTGGACCATCGCAGGGGCATCTCTGGTGATAACATCTCGAATATCTATACATACCTCTAGAGGATGAGGAACGGGGATACAAATATTGTGATCACAACTGTAGACATAGCATCAATGATCCCTGTTGGCTCTTCACTTTAAAGACAAGCTAGAGGCAGCTCTGTGTGCCTCGGTGCGTTGTATGCAGCAGAAGACTCACACTTGTCGTTTGACCTCCACGTGAACACTAACTACTTCCACGATTAAGGACACTCTGGCCACCATGTTACTATTCAATTCAGAGGATGTCCCATTGCAAATTTGCAAAGATCAAAATTCATCTCATGTTTGCAGAGTTTGTCCCTGTGCCTATTTGGAGCTGGCTCCGATCGTCGAGCACCCGTTACTCCATCCAAGAAATTCCACGAGTTTCTAAATCATTAAAAGACATGAAATATCTCTGGGCATATCTATATCACTTGAGCTAATGAACATCTGTAGTAGTACGGAGAAGCTCTGAGGCAGAGAGAAAACAACCTAGCCTGACCCACGCGGCCTAGCATCAACAGCTGACGGCGTCTGGAGTGGTTCAACCAAACTTTTCAGCCCCTGGTAATAATGGGAAATTGAGTACCTAAAATTCAACATTGCCTAGTTGATAACGGTGTCGAAAAAAATCGGACGAAAATGGCGGCAACGATGTTGAGCATCCCAGCTCGAGGTCATCATTGGTGGGCAGGAGGAGTTACTTGGTCTGAAGGAACTTTTTCGTCCGAGATTGTCACGTCACGCCAATTATCCTCTTGTCGCCGGCAGCGACTCCTCTTAGCTAGGTGACTATTGGTTGTGAGGCTCTTTTGATGAGCGCCGTGATAAACTGAAATTATGTCCAACATAGCTATGCTCAGGAAGCGGGCTTCTAGTTCCAACAATGACCTGAAGAGGGGTAAGTAATTGCGGATTCCAAGGTTGTTCAACTCTATTTGCAGTACTGGTACTCCTCTGCCTTAGCAGAGCCTTATAGTATACATTGGTCTCTTTTGGGGATCTGATGTTTGACACTGGCAGCACGTAGATAAACCTTGGCTCACCCAAGCCCCTCCTCCATCTCGGTTGTCAGTTGAAAGCAAACGTCAAGCAGCTCTCCCACTTGTTGGCGGGGAAGAGGGGCAAGATGCGCGCTCGGATCACTCTGAGGCCCCAGATATTGTAGATGGTCTGGCCGTTCCCTCACCAAGGTCGGGTCGCTGCCAATCCCACCAGTGAAGAGGACAATGGCACGATTGGAGTAAAAATCCTTCCCCTCCTTTGTCACGCAAGACTTTCCTGCTCTTGATTTTTCTCCTTAACCTCTTTCTCGCCATCAGGAGTGACCGTAAACTGTGTCGGGGAGATCTGCCGCTGTCGTTGTGAATTTTTTCGTGGGGGTTTTCTCCTTAACGGCTCGGTTTCCTTCCCTCTGCTTCTGTTGGGTTTTCTTATCAGCAACATCTACTACTACATCTTCATCTCCGTTTGTTGGCCTATTCTCCATCTTTCGCAAGGCGCCTCGTCCTCCTCATCGTCTTCAGCGTTCGTCTACTCTTGCTCCTCCAGCTTCTAGCGAACGCAAGCCTTCGTAGTTGATCTTTCTGTCGTCTGTTCGCAGTTGTTTTCCTGCGGTCAATCGAGGCAGCGATCCTATCCGCGGCACTGCGACGAGTTCGTTTCCCGGTCTCCGCTTTTTTCAGCAATTGTTCACCTGTGTTCCTCCCCGCCTGGCGCAAAGTTGAGCAGCTCTCAACTTTCATCTGATCTCCGAATAGCGACAAACGCAATCCCAGCTCGCTATTCGCTCTTCTTTACCATTGTCTTTGCGAATCGAGGATTTGCGAATTTTTCAGGTTTGCTCGCTTTAAAGCGGGTCCAGCCTTTTCAAAAGTATTTCAGACGAAATTTCTCTGCCTCCAAAGCCTTCTTCTCCTTCTCTCCAACAAGCGACTCCCCAGTCGAGACGGGACGAAAACTTCCTATCTTTAGCAACTTTTCCGATACTCTATCAACTTAGCACTCTTTCGTCTCGCTTTCGGCACTTTTTCGTCTCGCCCTCGGTACTCCTACTCCTACTTCTTCTTACGATGGCTGACAACGGCCCTTCCTCGGCCTCCGGCCAACTCCCCCCTCAGTCCAACACTGGCGCTCCTGGCTACGAGAACGGCCAGAACAACCAGGCCAATCCTGCTCATATGCCGCCACCCCCCCTTCATATTCCCCAGAATACGAACCCCATTCCCACGGCTATCACCTCGCCCTTGGGCGGAGGTGACAAGAGTGGCATCATCTCCCCGACCAGTGGCGGCCCGTTTGCTCGTCGCGCTGCTCCCGAGCCCAACAAGCGAGCCCTGTACGTCGGTGGTTTGGACCCTCGCGTCACTGAGGATGTGCTCCGCCAGATTTTTGAGACTACTGGCCACGTCCAGAATGTCAAGATCATTCCGGATAAGAATGTGAGTGGGATCCTTGATACTGCCATTTCTCTGTTTTCCACTGGTTGGACCTCCGAATAATAGGAACGTGTTTGCTGACTGAAATGCCAAAGGCAAAGGGCTTCAACTATGGTTTCGTTGAGTATGACGACCCTGGCGCTGCCGAGCGCGCCATGCAAACCCTGAACGGCCGCCGTGTTCATCAGGCTGTGAGTTGGCTCCAAGCTATAATCATGGACAAAGCGCTAACGTTTACCGTGTTTGCAGGAGATCCGCGTCAACTGGGCGTACCAGTCCAACAGCACGAACAAGGAGGACACTTCCAACCATTTCCACATCTTTGTTGGAGACCTATCCAACGAGGTCAACGATGAGGTTCTTATGCAGGCCTTCTCCGCCTTCGGTTCTGTCTCCGAGGCTCGTGTCATGTGGGATATGAAGACCGGCCGTTCCCGCGGCTACGGCTTCGTCGCCTTCCGGGATCGTCCCGATGCCGAGAAGGCTTTGAGCTCCATGGACGGCGAGTGGCTCGGCTCTCGCGCTATCCGCTGCAACTGGGCGAACCAGAAGGGTCAGCCTTCCATCGCCCAGCAGGCGGCGCTTCAGCAGATGGGCATGACCCCCACCACCCCGTACGGCCATCACCACTTCCCCACCCACGGCGTTCATTCTTACGACATGATCGTAAACCAAACCCCGGCTTGGCAGACAACTTGCTATGTTGGCAACTTGACTCCGTACACCACTCAGAACGATCTTGTTCCCCTCTTTCAGAACTTCGGTTTTGTGGTCGAGTCGCGCTTCCAGGCGGATCGCGGTTTCGCTTTCATCAAGATGGACAGCCATGAGAACGCTGCCATGGCCATCTGCCAGCTTAATGGCTACAACGTCAACGGCCGTCCTCTGAAGTGCAGCGTACGTATCTCCCACTTCCAATTCACCAGCTCCTGTTAACTAACAGCATATAGTGGGGCAAGGACAAGACGCCCCAGGCGCAGAACCAGCAGTTCGATCCCAACCAGCAGTACAGCCCTCAGAGCGCTCAGACTCCTGGCTACCCCGCTACGCCCAGCAACTACTTCAACCAGTACGGCGCTGGTAAGTATCGCTAATTTGCTCAGATGATGGTTCAATGACTAACAGAGATGTGCAGGCTCCTTCACTCCCAACCAGCAGGGTGGTTATGCTGCTGCTCAAGCTGCTCAGTCTCCTGCCGGCTACGGTGGTGCTCCTATGGGCTACAACGGCCCTCCGAGCGCTGGTGGCTACGGCCGCGGTCAGGGTGGCGGTCCCAACACGCAGCAGTGGAACCAGCAGCCTCCCCAGGGTCCCGGCCAGAACTTTGGCAACAACGGGTACTCTGGTTATCAGGGCTAATCGCCCACCTGGCGATGATCTCAGCTCAAACGCTTGCGGGCGTGGCTGCAGATCCACTGGGGTCTCTTCCTTTGCGGACCTCTTCCCTAACTCTCTCTAGAGGACAAGACGGCGTCGTCAACACAACATTCTGGTTTGTCCGAGCTTTGGCTCGATAAAGTTGCGGAATGATCGTTGGAACATGGCCTGAGGAGCCTTTGAACCCTCGTTCAAATCGATCATTCGGGAAATTTGGGTTGGAACTTCTGGTACCTTCATTTTTTGCGAAATTTTCTCTTCGGGCGTTGCTACATCTTCCGTTTGCGAATGGTTTATCGTCTCATATTTCTCTTCTCTTCTTTGCTGGTGATTTCCAGGGGCACCATTTATCTCTCGAACTTTGCTGTCTTCTATTTCCTGGATTCTGTAGTTTCCGTCTTTCCTCTCTGCTCGCTCTGATTAAAACTCTCTCTCTCTCTCTCTCTCTTTCTCCCCCTCTCTATCTGAATGATTTGACGTCTTTCTTTTCTGTCTCTCTATCTCTCTCTGCCGCGCTTGATACCACTTTGAGCAGCATATTCCGCAATTTTTTCTGTTGGCAGGTTCTCTTTCATCTTATTTGACGAACTTATGATTTCTGGTATACAGCCGCTTCCTCGCGTCCTCTTTCATCTCATCCACAACAACCCTGGGAGATGGTCCAGAGTGTATTAGAAGGTTACTTTTCTGGTCTGTGCAACATTCTTCATGTTCGTCACTCTTAGCGATGGAAGATGATTTAGCGAGGGTTAAAAAGGTGGTGGAATCGGATGGGAAAGGATGGCCTCGTTGGATATGATACTTCAAGGGAAGCGAGGAGACTATAAAAAAGTGCTTTTTGGGAGAACGCGATACTGGATGGATTGAAAGAAATTGGAAGGTCCAAAAAACCGATTATTATTCCCCCTCCAGGCCATTGAGAACTCTCTGCAGTGTGTGTGTGTGAAATATGTGATCTGATTGGAAAGGTTGTGCTTCCCGACATAATGTATTTCGTATGCATCGTGTGATTGGTTACAGATGAGCTGCCGCACTGCAGCCACCCTAGATAGAGGAAAGTGTGGCTCATTGGAAACAATTCAGCGGGTTGGTTGGACGGGCATGTTGATGCCCAACCACTACACCATTGGAGACCCTCGGATTGACTCGAGGTTGATGACCTTTTTGTTTTTTATGAACTTTCACAGCATGGAGATATCTTGAGAGGAATGTCTTTGCTTCATATGAACGGACCAAGCCCTGTTTTTATGTGGTATGCAAAATGGGTTGCATCTTTGCAACAATCACCAAATGTTACGTCAGCTACTTTTTTTTTTCAGGGCTATATTACAGTCACAGCCTCATCCGGCTATCTCGCTGAGTTAAGATCTTTTTATTGAAACCAAGTCGAGTCAGACACGTGAAAGAAGGAAGACTCGGGTTTTAGGTGAGGGATGATGGAGGGCGGCCCGACTCGGTAAGTTGGGTAGATTAATTATCTAAAGCAAGAAACGTTGTACCTTGGGTAATCTCCCAGCAAACATCGATGATGTCGTTTCTGCATTTGTGGATAATTGTAACCGAAGCCATCATGGGCATATACCACACACGCATAAGGAAAGGAACAACATGGTGTGGCTTGCAGGATCGAGCAAGTTCATGTACAATACAAGCAGCACTGGTCTTTTCATTACACCAAAAGAAATGACTCTCTTCTGTTGTCACTGCCATGCCGATCAAGGCTACAAGACAAAGGTGAGAGCTTATTCGTACTCGGGCTAACAGTATCAGCCTAGAAGCTGTGCTGCTAGGATCTGAATGCGCATGGACCACATCGTGTGATCACTGTCAAGCCCTGTTGCAGCACGTTGTGTTCCTGGAGACCTGAAACAGCTTAGCATAGGTGCATACTGTACGAAGGAATTTTGCTGTTGTTGATGAGCTCGCTGCTTATAGGGTCGAATAAAGAGAAGTTTTCTTCCCGCCTCCTTTATACTTACAGGTGTGGTAGCTTCATAGCAGTTTCCGGTCTTTTATTGTTTGATTGGTTTTGGGGCGGACAGAGACGGAAACACAAGCGATTGCGCTGTCGCCAGCTGCCCAGCGAAGCCCAAAAGTTTGACTGACTGGGTGGTTTTGAGGTTGTGGGATTGATGCATGCTGTTGTTATTCATCAGTTCTTACAGGGCCTCAAACGGACTTTTTCAATCAGACAGAGAAAGGGAGAGATCCAGGAACCATTGCATTTTACAGGAACCTGGAATTCTCCCCAAGACTACTTCTGTACAATTTAGCCCACCTTACCTACCTGCATTTTACTTTTTCACCAACATCTAGTCCGGACCCTACATCTACCTACCTAGGTAGGTTGGTATACAGTCCAAACCGACCTGCCAATATTTGCATTGTTCCACCCGCTTCCTGTGTAGAGTCCGGTCCTTTTTACGAGTGAAGAGATTGTTGGTCCATCTACGAATACCTACCTTTCCATCCTGGTTACCTTACCTCTCCATCAAGCTTCCAAGGAAGTTCTTTTCTCTCGATCAAATCTTCAGCTCTCTTCAGCGTCCAGTGGGACACATGCCCGCCAAACACGGCCTCACAAGCGCCCCTGCCACCCTAGCTCGTGTCCTGAACGGCTCCATCCCTGAGACCTTTGGTTGCTTGGCTTGAACGCTGACCCGCTTCCGCCGTCGCTGAGAGCGGGTCCGTCCCTCCCCCCCCCCCCCCCTCCCACCTTCGAGCCCAAAGGCCAAACTCTCGCTCTGCGACGACGCAAGCAACCAAGAAAACCGACCCGAACAAAACATCGCAACGACGACGCAACGCACCCTCTGCCAGTGCAAAAAGCGCTCTCTCCTCTTCTCTCGTCACGAGATAATCGTGCGTGTCAGCAGCAATGGAGCAGTGGCAGGCATACAACAGTGAGCCTCCCAGCGCCGGCGGGTCGAGGCGATACAATGGCAGCAGCAACAACAACAACAACACTGGTGGTAGCAATCAATACAGCAGTAATGGCCAGTCAGCGGCGCAACCGCAACAACCACCAGTCGGCTTCAAATATGATCAGTATCAGGGAGGCTTAAACCCTCAACAACAACAGCAGCAGCAACAGCAACAAGACGGAGTACCTTCATCCAGGTTGTCCCCGATGCATAGCCCCCAGTTGCGCGATGGGAACGGCGACGTCGCCATGCACGACGCCCATGATGCGTACGGTGGTTTGAATTCGAGCGTCAAATACCCCATGAGACCCCATCACCAACACCACCTCTCGGCCGGTCGAGCCGCGAGTTTGCAACAGGAGCCTTCCGCCGCGGCGCAACGATACTCGCCCATGGAGGTGTTATCGCCTACCTCGCCGTACGGTTCAAAGTCGGCTGGTGGAAACCAGTTCACACAGCCCCAGCAGCGACAATCGCCCACTAGGTCGGCCGATTATGCTTCGCAACAGAGTGCTGCATACTACGCCAGTCGTCAACAAGCTGCCCCTCAATTACCCTCCATCAATCCTTACTCGTCTTCGCAGGAAAGCTACTCGCCGTCGGCCCTCGATGGTTCTTACATGGACCCCAAGTCACCTAAACGTGCCCCTCCAACCATCATGCCTGTGCACGACAAGGGTCCGGTACCCGAGTTCAAAAAGATCAGGGGTCCCTCCGACTTGAAGCCCAAGATCAACGCCCAACCTCCATTCCGGCGAGCCAATCCTGAAGGTGGTTTTATCAGCGTATGTTATACAGAACATCCAATCTGTTTCCAGGAAATTCTTGTTACGACGCGTGCTGACAATCGTGCGATAGCCTCTGCAAGCCTTGACGGGGCACCTCCCCGCTACCTACCAGATCTGCAACCCGAGCTTCAAGTATTCCTCGGCACGGAACCCCCGTCGCGTCCTGACGAAACCGAGCAAGGGTGTAAAGAACGATGGCTATGATAACGAGGATAGCGATTATATTCTCTATGTCAATGATATTCTTGGCTCCGAGGAAGCTGGACACAAGTACGTTCATTTATCGCATGGTCCCTCGTGCAGGGAGCAGCATTGATTAACAATGGTATCCAGGAACCGTTACTTGATTCTTGACGTTCTTGGGCAGGGCACGTTCGGTCAGGTCGTAAAGTGCCAGAATCTAAAGACCCAAGAGGTGGTGGCGGTCAAGGTCATCAAGAACCGTACAGCCTACTTCAATCAGAGCATGATGGAAGTATCAGTCCTAGACTTGGTATGTCGTCAATAGCTTTTACTACGTTTCCGTATTTTACAAACGCTGACCCTTTGTCCCAGCTCAACACCAAGCTCGACAAGAATGACGACCATCACCTGCTCCGGTTAAAAGATACATTCATTCACAGACAGCATCTCTGTCTGGTCTTTGAATTGCTCAGCGTGAACTTGTACGAGCTCATCAAGCAAAACCAGTTCCGAGGTCTGAGCACTACTCTGGTCCGCGTATTCGCGCAACAGCTCCTCAACGGCCTGACGCTCCTCAACAAGGCAAGATTGATACATTGCGATCTTAAGCCCGAGAATATTCTCCTCAAGAACCTTGAAAGCCCGATCATCAAAATTATCGATTTCGGATCCGCATGCGACGAGCGCCAGACCGTTTATACCTACATCCAGTCCCGATTTTACCGCTCGCCCGAAGTACTGCTGGGTTTGCCGTACTCTTCAGCGATTGACATGTGGTCACTCGGCTGTATTGTGGTTGAGTTGTTCCTAGGTCTTCCTTTATTCCCTGGTTCCTCCGAGTACAACCAGGTATCGAGAATCGTTGAGATGCTTGGCAATCCTCCAAATTGGATGATCGAGATGGGGAAGCAATCAGGAGAATTCTTTGAGAAGAGGCAAGACGAGTTCGGGAGAAGGACCTACCACCTGAAGAGCATGGAGCAGTACTCGAGAGAGCATGGGACAAAAGAACAACCGAGCAAAAAGTATTTCCAAGCCAACACATTGCCGGAGATCATCAAGTCATATCCGATGCCGCGGAAGAATATGAAGCCATCCGAGATCGATAGAGGTATGTCCAACCCCCCTAATATGGCTTCATCGTGACCGAGCATGACTAACGCTGTGGTTGCAGAGATGAACAATCGTATCGCCTTTATCGACTTTGTCAGGGGTCTCCTTTGTATCAGCCCTCTGGAGCGATGGTCACCTCAACAAGCGAAGCTGCATCCATTCATCACGCAGCAAAAATACACAGGCATGTTCATGCCACCGATGAACCTCAAGTCCACCGCCATGAACCGATCGCCTGCCCCTGGTACGACACAGCAAATACAGGCCGAAGCTTTGAGCAAACAGAGAGCTCAGCAAGCTCAGGCTCAGGCACAAGCTAGTTCTGCAGCGCAAGCCGGGTATGGCTCGTTAGCTCCCGGGCAATACCAGCAGCAACAATCTATTCCTCAGCAACCACCTTTGTATTCCAACAACAATGTGTATTCTCCCGGCGGCTCGCACAGCGGCGCTCCGCCTACGTATGCTAGCCAGCAGCCCGGATACAACCAGATGGGTATGCCACAACAGCAGCAGCAGCAGCAACAACAACAACAACAACAACAACAACAACAACAACAACAACAACAACAACAACAACAACAACAACAAGCGCCTGCGCAAATGCCACCCGCAAACTATGCGGCTGGCGGCGTTCCCCAGGCCAACATGTACACACAGCAAAATCGACAGCAGCAACCAAGGCAGCGTGCCTCGACGATGGAGCAACAGCAGAGTGGTATTCCTGCTGCCATCCAAAGAGTCGCTAGCCATCTCGACCCAAGCCAGCCTATTCGATTGCAACCAAGTCCTGCCTACTATCCTCCGCCTCCTGAAGGGCTGGCCGGTATGGACACAGGTGGGCCATCGACCAGGACGGGAAGAAGATCAAGTCGTACTCAACAATCCGGGCGCAATTTTATTCGCAACCTTGAGGAGCGCACTCTCGAGGAAGGCTTTATGGGAAGCGGCCAGAGTCCATGGCACTAACTGGAGTTGGGACATATCTGTTGGATAACGGGTGCGGTCGCCGGCGTTTAGCATGGGGGCTTGCGATTTACCCCACCATCTAATCTTTGGCTTGGATGGAGGCAGGACAGGTTCAATCTTTACGGGAGGGGTCCCGTTCCCGAGGTTGAAACGCTTCATCCGACGGTTGCGATATGTGCCCCGCACCTAGGGGTCGATTGCTTGCACTCAGGTCGGCACGTCAGATTGCTTTCTCTTGTTGTCGAAGTTAAGGTGGTATGCGCTTGGAGGGGAGAGCAGAGGGACACAGGACTGTACTTCAATGGCGCTTTCAACCTGTAGCGTAACGAGCAACACCACGCCAGACTCACTTGACAAGCCTTGCAGGAGCGTGAACAAGGGGCTGAATCTACCATGGATTAGGGTCTGTGAGACGTAAGTGTGCTCCATATGGGTTATGTGAGAGGATGGGTTGTTTTCGAAGTGAGGGTTGCGGATAGATGGCATGTTGGAGCAACGATTGGTTGAAGAGAGCAGATCGCGATGCACAGACGAGAAAGGCGGGAGGGTGGGCGAGGTGAATAATACCTTGTGAGGGGGGGAGTATTTTTTTTCATTTAGGACGAACACAGCATCATGTTCTCCACAAAGACTTTGTTTGTTTGTGGCATTCTGCACCACCAACACTACACACACACATTCAGAACGAGGGAGAGACACAACACAAATCTTTTTAACAACCTACTCACACCTGGTCTGCCCCAACCAAACCCCATGAAGTTGTCTGCCTTGGTAGGAAAGGAAGGGGATTTGATTCTTGTCTTTTTGAGAACTGGACAGACAGACTACTTTGTTATTAATAGTTGTTGTTGTTGTTGTTGTTGTTGTTGTTGTTGTTGTTGTTGTTGTGGTTGCTGCTGTTGTTGTTGGCTGCTCTTTTCAGATTTTCTAGTTCTTGCTTTTATTTCTTCTTCTTCCTGTGTATGTAGCGAATGAGACATGAATGCAAGACGGATGAAAGGCCATAGGAGAGAGAAAGAGAAAAGTAAGAAGTCCTAGTACATCGTAGGCAAGCATATCATATGTGTGGAAATAAGACTGGTTAGTCACTGTGAGGTAGGTTTGCTTTTTCATACACTACTACTATATAATGCACAGAATTAACGCCGATGCTGCTGCTGCTGCTGCTTGCTGTCTTGTAGAGTTTCCTGGACTATTGTATGTCCTAAAGGGGGGGGGGGGGGGGGGGGGGGAATAAAACAACCACCCAGAATAGGCGAGAGTTGTTTGGGGTCTCGCAGTTAAATATTTTGTATTCACCCCACCAAGGGGGTGAATTTATCAT
>MU864350.1:1443999-1474585 GCA_033296905.1 Podospora australis
CCCCGGCCCCCCCCCCGCCCCCCCCCCCCCCCCCCCCCCCCCCCCCCCCCCCCCCCCCCCCCCCCCCCCCCCCCCCCCCCCGCCCCCCGCCGCCCCCCCCCCCCCCCCCCCCCCCCCCCCCCCCCCCCCCCCCCCGCCAGAAAGAGAAGCAGCCAGCTTCTAGGTACCTAGCTTGGTAGAGGTACCTGATATATATTGGTAGAACGCAACCAACCGGGGGAATTGATCTCTTCTTCCTCCTCCTCCATCATCCCCTTTGCCGCCCCTCCGCCTGTCTTGGAAGTGCGCGGCCTCCTCGAACAACAACAACCCAAGATATGCTGGTATGAACCTCCGCGCACTCAACTAGCAATTTGTTGGTTGTAAGAGGAAGAAAGAAAGACAGACAGACAGAGGCCAGCTTACACAAGGACTTTCTTGCTTTCTATCGATCCTGCTGCACTTGCAACAGACACCCAAGAAAGAACTGAAAATCACTGGAATTAGAGAAGAGCGACCTAATATCCAGCGCCTCAGGTTGTCCAGAGCCCCCCCCAGGAAAGTTTGCGTTCGTTCCATTTCATGTACCCCTGCTGGCCCGACCACTCGATGATATCACCAAACCAAATTCAACGCCTATGGTTGTTGAACCCCCTCCCCCAGCGATTTGGTCTGCTACCACCTACTAGGCCATCACTGTACAGTCCGCCGGTGCCGCTGTCAGCCGAGGGACCGGTAGGCGGCGCGCGGCCGTTCCCACCACTACCACTACCACTACTCGTCGCGCCGTTGTAGCTATTGTTGTCCACGTCCATCATGGGCTGTTCGTCGAACCCCCAGGAACCATCTACCACGGTCGTCTCGTCATGGCGGGAGTAGCTTGACGAAGAGCTGGTGATGGCTGATGGAACGTTGGGGACTTTGTGGTAGACTGATAGGAGTCTTCCATCGGCCTATTTTGAATCTCGTGTCAGTCTCTTGTTTCATGGTGGGAAGGGGAAGGGAGAGACGTACAGTTTGGTTGTTAAAGGTAGCAATAGCATTATCCGCGCCCTCTTTGCTCTCAAACATGACCTCGGCAATCACGATGGGCGAGTGCTTGAGGATGCGGCACGAGGTCACGATGCCGCCGACGGGGGTCATGGCGCTCTCGATATCGGCCGCCGTCGTGCCGGGCGCAAAGTTGTGCGCCATCACCACGTACGGGCCGGCGAGACCGCGGATCTGCATGCCCTTGATGAAGCTGCTACTGCTTGGTCCCGTGGGCGCGGACTTGGGCGGCGCATTGCGCTGCTGTTGATAGCCGTTGTTGTTGTTGTTGTTGTTGTTGTTGTTGTTGTTGTTGTTGTTGTTGTTGTTGTTGTTGTTGTTGTGCGTCCGATTGTTGCTGTTGTTGTCGTGCTGAAGCTCTGTTCTTATCAGGGCCTGCGCGACCTGCGCAGCGCGGCGCTTTTGTTTTTGCTGTTGCCGGGGGCCGGTCGGAATGCTAACGGGGGCCTTGGGGTCGGTGATTCTTGCTGCGAGGGAGTTCGGCGGCGCAGGAGCGCCGGCGGCTCTGGGACCGCGAGGGGGTTTGCGGTCCTCGCCGTGGAGGTCGTGAGTCCATTCGCGGTCGATGTTACCGGTGCTGTGGCGAGGAGGCTTGCCATTGGCGGCGGTGGCGGGGGCACGCTGTTGCTGCTGTTGTGCGGGCTAGATTAGGAACAGAAAATTCGGTAAGCCATTTGAATCGCAAGGACAGAAGGGGGAGAGAAGAGAATTGAGCCAAGTATTGAAGACACAAACATACCTTCTTGACACCTGCGCGACTGGCTAGTGAGCCGGCGCCCGAGGCTCTGTTGTTGGTGTTGCTCCCATTGGAAGCTGGGGTGCTCGAACGGCGGTCCTTGTTGAAGATTCTGGCGGCCAGAGCTTCGTTCTTCTTGCGGTCGCGACCTGAGAGGGGAAAGGTACCGTTAGGATCAAAACTGTGTTTCATAAGAAAGACAGCGACCTACCATTTTGAATGATCTTTTCAAAGTCCGCCGCAACCTGCTTGTTGCCGTTGGCTGCCATGGTTGCGAATTTATCGATAGCCCGAGGAACAGCGCGCGCCGAGAGAAATCGCAGCTATCTTTTTGCAAGGTTTAATGAAAAGCGGAAATCCGAAGCCTTGGACGTTTTCGCTGCCAGTGGAAGAAAAGTGAAAGCAGATAATTGATCCAAGCAGGAACTTTCTGCTACAAGGCTGTTGCGAGTGCGCGTAGTTGTCCCTGTAAAGGGTGGTAAGTAACCGTGTTTGTTATCGCGTCAACGCACGGACCATAGTCTTACAATACCTGGGGATCTGTTGAATGCCTTCGTTATTGACGTTCAACGACTGATAAATTGTTCCCCTGACAATCGATCCAAAATATTGGAGGTTTCGTCTAATAGGCAAGACCTGGTAACGTCGGAATATACGTGCATGTGATGAACTTCCAATACAAAATAATGATACAAGGGAAGGTGATTGTTGTGATTCATCAATTGCTAATACAATAATTACTTCGTAGCCAGAGAGGACGATGTTGGCTACTTCAGAATGCGGGGGTGCCATGACTGACCACCCTACGCACTCCCCTCTTGACTTCCCTCTTGAAAGCTCGACGGATATCTTTATTGAGGCCTTGAGCCAAGTCACCATAGAGCTCATCCCGGCGGACACTCCATGGCTCAATCTCAAGGAAGTCCCTTGATCCCCCAACAAGCTCGTTGGTCTGCTTCAGAAGCTCTGCGTCCTTTTCGCCTTGACTTTCCCGCCCAGGGGGTCCGTTGGGATACAGTTTCAAGATAAACCGCTCCACAGACAGGTTAAGAACCTTTCTCTTGATCCTGATTTCTCTCGATGCCTTCGGGGTCGCCAGGCGCTGATTGCAAATGATGTCCATGACGGAAATCATGGCCCGGGCCGTCGCCATAGCTTCTTGCATCTCGCCCCTATTGCGCTCCAGCGCTTCCTCCGGCGACTTGGTCGGCTTCTCTAGATACGAGAAAGATCTCAGAATGATGTCCATTGGCCCCCACATCCGATCGATGGCATCGTAGAGTTGCCTGCCGTAACCTTCATCCTTCTCTCCCGGACATCTGACCCTGGCGATGCGCGCCACGTGCAGGAATAGACGCATTGCAAGGTTATCGGGATACCGACTCTTGGCGATCATAACCTCGAATATCCTGCAGGCGTTATCATAGGCATTCTGGTTCAGTTTGTCCTTGATACAAGTGCCGAAGCCGACGCGGAAGGTCAACGGTGAAAGGAATTCTTGCGGCATGGACAAAATGAGCTTCGCAACGCCGTTCGAAGAGTGGCCAACCCTGAGGCACTTGAGATAGCAGGCGTAGTTGTTCACATCGGGCTTGATCTTGTGTACTTCTGTGAAATACTGCCAGTATTTTCCAGCATAAGAGGTCTTGTTGGTGTTGGTAAGGGAGGTCAAAGTCAATGACAGAGTCCTCTGGCCAGGCTTGACGTATGAACCGTTGCCTTCGGGAGCCGCCGCACTAGTTGAGCGTGTCGGAATCTCGCGCGGTTGTTCTGAGTGGGTACCCTCAGCGTCGACATCGGTGCTCGTCTCGGGTCTCGGCTTTGGAGGTTTTGCAAGGCGTAGAAGGGTTTTGTTGATGACATCGGGTAGTGGGATCTGCATGGTCTGCTCTAGCATAGGAAAGATGTTTGCATTATCGACGTAGTCGCCGGCAGCCATGACATGACCCATGGCGCATACTAGGCCTTCATCCAGGAAAAGTCTACCGCCTCGCCAGCGGGAAATGATATCATCCCAGAGTGCTTTGGCCTTTTGTATAGAGACCTGGATGTTTTTCTTGATCTGAACATCTGCAAACTCGTTGGGTCCGTATCTAACCGATGCCGGTTGGTGTCGGAGTGCGTTCAGCACAATCGTAAACGAAAGAGCATCGGGCGCTCGCCGTGAATTGTTGGCTGTGCCCAAGATGGTAAACATACTATCGAGATCGTTCGCACGAGCGCAGACCTCGAGGACGGAGTTCATGTGGATCGTGTTGGGCTCAAAGTTGGTTCCCGCATGCCGAGTCAAAAGCGTGTTGTATATCCTAACAGCTTCCGAGACTGCCAGCTGGGGATGATGGGACTCTGCACATCCCCGGAAGATGATGGTGTAAGTCCTGGCATTAGGTCGCTGGCCGCGCTTCTTCATCTCGTTGTATAGTTTTATAGCAGCGTGAAGACGCCCTTGCTTTAGTTGGTAATCGATTAAGTGATTCCAGCTCACCTCTGCCTTGGTGTTCACCGAAACTGTGCGTGCCATCATGAGGGCCTCATCCCATCCCCCCTTGTCGAGCGTCTTCCGAATGTGCTGGGCAATATCGAGGGGATCCTTGAGCCATGTTAAATGCTTCTTGACAATCTTCCTGACCTTGAGCAGCTTCTGGTCTTGTTCGTTGTTTGGGTCGACGGGAGAGTCCGCATCGTCCTTGACGTCTTCTTCTTGAAAGATGTTCTCTGTTGACAACTCGGTGTTCTCGGACTCTTTCGCCTGCCCACCCAAGGCATCCTGAACATCTTCGACTGAAAGGACTGAGGCTGGCGGTGCAGGCTCAAGGAAAGCCTGAACCTCAGCTGACCTCTGGGCCTGTTTCCGCTCTTTTTTCTTCTGACGCTGAGCCGCCCATTTTTCCTTTAGTCTTTCTTCTCGATCCGCATTGCTTTCTGGCTGGTCCGTCGCGGGGGGTTCTGTTGCGGCCTGTGACTCGAAATCTTTGAGAGCTCGGAAAGAATCGTGCGGCCTGTTAAAGATTGCAGAAGAGCTGAAACTGGAAGTAGCTGCTAGTGAAGGCCTCAGGAGGCGCGATGCAATCGGTATTTGGTTTCGAACTCCTATCAGTCTTCTGGTACATGCGCGGCAGACAAACATGGCCGTTGCGAAAACCCGAGTCCCAACAATGCGACAAACTCCTTCGTGAATCAGATAATCTTGTGATGCGGCTTGTTTTGCGCCCAGGTATTATGGTAATTTGGACCGTCGCTATGAGAAGTTGTATATACTGTTGATTGGAATTGTAGGTAATTCACGGAACCAGATGAACATGAGTAGTGAGCACCTTCTTCCTCTCTGCAATTCGCAAAGTGATGGCATACTGGCACTTATTTTTCTTATCGATTGGGAGACCCGCTTCTCTTCGTTTTTTGCAGATGCGGATGGGTGCTGTTTGGTAATCTGACTTGGTTTCTGTCGCTCAGTGTAATGTCGCTGTGTAAAATACAGAGGTGATGTGTACTGGCTAGCAAACTACATAGTCTGTTTACACGGTAGATTTCACTGGGCTGGACGGCGGGGTACACTGCAAATAACAAGGGCATCCACTTAACTTTTAAATTGAAGAAAAGTCGCGTAACCGCGTCGCAACGCGCTTCGCGTTTACTCCCCTGCAATTGGAACAGTCCACCCCCGATCTGAATTAGACCACACACAACAAGGCCACTCAACCTCCCAAACCACGGCCAGAATTGCAATCAAATCCAGATATCAAGACATCGGACTCGGTCTTCTCGCCGGCATGACAATTCATTTTTGAGAGCAAAACATAGCATCCCAACAAACTCAAAGTCATGTCGAGGGCAGCAAACAAACGCGACAAGTTCGCCGAGTTGCGGGCTCTGCGCGAGTCGGGAAAGAAGAAGTTTGACACGTACGAGGTCGAGGATGTGGAGGATTTGTACGAGGAGGTCGATGAGAACCAGTACAAGAAGCTTGTCCGAGAGCGGCTGAACGAGGACGACTTTGTTGTCGACGACAATGGCGAGGGCTATGCAGACGACGGCCGTGAAGAGTGGGATCGTGTACAAGCCCCCTACGACTCCGAGAGCGACGACGGCTTGGTAGTGCGCGGAAAGGAGCGCAAATGTATGTGGTGTCTCTATTTTTTTTTTCACGAACAAACTTCTCTGTCGATCAACCAGTAGCTAACCTAGCATACCACTCCAGCTAAAAAGCAAAAGGACGAAGAACAAGCAAAGCGGGACGCCAATGACAGGAATATCACCGAATACTTCACAAAAGGCGCCGCAAAGACCCAACCAAAGCCGAAAGTGATAAAGACCGAAGATGACGACAAGTTTCTTGCTGATCTTCTGGGCGAAGTAGACGCCAACGTCCCCGCCCCCGTCCATTCTACTCGGATATCCAAGAAAAGAGATCGTTCTGCCGAAAGGAGGAGGAATCGTGCCCTCTCCCCTGCAAGAGACTCCCGGCAGCCAGTGTCCAAGAAGACAAAGGTGGTTGACGACAGGTTATCGTCTCCTCCAGCTGACGATTTGCCTATGGTCGAGGGTGACTTTGGCCCACCCATGGACGATCATGAGCCATATGTGGCCGCCGACGTGGTCATGAGTGATCCTCCTTTACCGTCTTCGCCAGCTGCCAAGGTTGCGCAACGGAGGACTCAACCAAAGGCTGGCGCGATTGAGGAGGACGAGGAGGATGACGGCTTGATGGAGGTTGCTCATGCAGGTGGTGTCACCACTACCCGTGTCAATATCTCTGCCTCTCGCCAGGTTAGAAAGATCATCAAGCCAGAACCACCACTACCCACCCCTATCACTTCTTCCCCAGTCAAGGGCCCGGAGGCAGCTGCGTCGGAGTCAGCTTCTTGGAATGACATCAACAAGAAGCTCAACGTCGTGAGCAGCTCGCAGACAGAAACCAGAGGCATGGCCAAGATGGATTACAAGGATGCCATCGAAGAGGATGGCAGTTTAAACATGTTTTGGACCGATTACACCGAAGTGAATGGCAGTCTGTGTCTCTTTGGAAAAGTTCTTAACAAAAAGACAAAACACTATGTCAGCTGTTTTGTCAAGGTCGATAACATTCTACGCAAGCTGTACTTTCTACCACGAAAACACCGTATCCAGCACGGGGTCGAATCAACCGAGGAGGTCGAGATGATGGATGTGTACAACGAAGTCGACACTATCATGACGAAAATGAATGTCGGCATGTACAAGATCAAGGCCTGCAACCGAAAATACGCATTTGAGCTTCCTGATATTCCCAAAGAGGGACAGTATCTCAAACTTCTGTATCCTTACACCAAGACCGCCATCGACATGACGACAACGGGGGAGACCTTTTCGCATGTGTTTGGAACCAACACCGCCCTTTTTGAACAGTTTGTGCTGTGGAAGAAGATCAAAGGGCCGTGCTGGCTCAAGATACAGGACGCCGACTTTGGCGCGATGAGGAACTCCTCTCACTGCCGGCTCGAAGTGCTGCTCGAACATCCCAACATGGTCACAGTTCTGCCTGATGGTGACAATATGGATGCGCCTCCTCTGACACTCATGAGCATTGCCTTGCGCGCGGCCTTCAACGCCAGGGACAACAAGCAGGAAATACTCGCCATCAGTGCAAGGATCTACGAGGATGTTTCCCTCGACAACACTACTCCTGCCGACAAGCTTCCATGCCGGACGTTTACCATCATCCGTCCACATGGCACAGCATTCCCTCTCGGCTTTGAGTCGATGGCCCGAGAGAGGAAACGGGGACTAATCAAGCTCGTGAAACAAGAGGTGGAAATGCTGTCGTTCTTCCTGGCGCAGATTGACATGGTTGATCCAGATGTGATTCTCGGGCACCAGTTAGAGGGTGTCGACTACAGCATTCTACTCAATCGCCTGCACGAAAAAAAGGCACCTCAGTGGTCTCGACTTGGAAGGCTAAGGCGGACGCAGTGGCCGACGTCCATTGGAAAGGTCGGCGGAAATGTCTTCGCAGAGCGTCAAGTCATGTCTGGACGACTTCTTTGCGACCTTGCCAACGACGCCGGAAAATCGGTCATGTTCAAGTGCCAGTCCTGGAGTTTGACGGAAATGTGCAGTCTTTACCTCTCCGGCGACAACCGCCGGCGGGAAATTGACAACGAAGCTGTTCTGAAGACGTGGGCCACAACTAAAGATGGTCTCATGGACTACATCTCACACGCCGAGACGGATACATACTTCATTGCAGCACTGGCGTTGCAGACCCAGATTCTGCCCTTGACCAAGGTCCTCACCAACCTTGCTGGTAATTCCTGGGCCAGAACACTGACAGGAACGCGCGCCGAGCGTAACGAATACATTCTGCTGCACGAGTTCCACAAGAACAAATACATCTGCCCAGATAAACAACCTTTCAAAGGCCGGCCACGTCCCGAGGACGAGAACCAAGAAGAAGAAGGCGGCGACGCCAAGAAGAAGGACAAGTACAAGGGTGGTCTTGTCTTCGAGCCCGAGAAGGGTCTCTATGATAAGTTCGTACTCGTCATGGACTTCAACTCGCTATACCCTTCCATCATTCAGGAGTACAATATCTGCTTCACCACCGTTGACAGGACATTCTTGGTAAGTCTGCCCACTCCAGTATTGCCTCGTCTAAATACTAACACAACAAATAGTCGGATGACGAGGATGGTG
Source organism: Podospora australis (assembly GCA_033296905.1). Lineage (NCBI taxonomy): Eukaryota > Fungi > Ascomycota > Sordariomycetes > Sordariales > Podosporaceae > Podospora > Podospora australis. The sequence goes on from MU864350.1 coordinate 1,452,437, forward strand.
TGCCAGCAGTGCCCCCCGAACAGGAACAGGGAATTCTTCCAAAGCTGATTTCTACGCTTGTCCAGCGTCGTAAACAAGTCAAGAGCCTTATGAAGGACAAGAGTGCCACTCCTGAACAACTTGCAACCTGGGATATCAAGCAACTTGCCTTGAAGCTGACAGCCAACTCCATGTACGGCTGTTTGGGATACACGAAGTCTCGTTTCTACGCCAGACCTCTTGCTGTACTTACCACCTACAAGGGTCGTGAGATTCTTCGCAGCACCAAGGACCTGGCCGAGAGTATGGCGTTGCAGGTCATCTACGGTGATACTGATTCCGTGATGATCAATGCCAACGTGGACAATGTCGCCGATGCCCTCAAGGTTGGCCGCGAGTTCAAGATCGCCGTCAACCAGCGGTACAGGCAGCTCGAGATCGACATTGACAATATCTTCCGCCGTATTCTTCTCCAAGCCAAGAAGAAGTATGCAGCCGTCAACATGGTGGAGGTGAACGGCAAGTACATCGAGAAGATGGAAATCAAGGGTCTTGATATGAAGCGCCGCGAGTACTGCCCCTTATCTCGCGAAATCTCTCAGCGCATCCTCAACGACATCTTGTCAGGCGATGACACCGAGGTGTCTATACAGCGCATCCACGAGTACCTCCGCGAAATCTCCGGCAAGATGCGCGAGCAGGCCATCCCCGTGCAAAAATACATCATCCTCACGCAGCTCGGTAAAGACCCCAAGGGGTACGGCAACAACGGCGACAACATGCCCCAGATCCAGGTCGCCCTCCGCGAGATGGCCCGCGGCAAGACCATGCGTCGCGGCGACGTCATCTCGTACATCATCACGGGCGACAGCAAGACCACCTCCGAGCCCGTCGCCAAGCGCGCCTACACCCCGCAGGACGTACTCAAGCCCGACTCCGGCCTGACTCCCGACGTGGAGTGGTACATTGGAAAGCAAATTTTCCCTCCCGTCGAGCGTCTTTGCGCCAACATCGTCGGCACCTCCACCCCGCAGCTCGCCGAGAACCTTGGCCTCGACGCCCGTCGGTATGCGGCCAACAACAGCTCGTCTTCAGGCGGCTCCGGCAGCAACCGGGATCTCGAGATCCACCCCCTCGAGTCTCAAATCCCCGACGCCGTCCGCTTCGCCGACTGCGCCCGCCTCTCCCTCCGTTGCCGCTCGTGCAAGACGTCGTCCCCCTTCGAAGGTCTCCTCGGCTCCTCCGATCGTGTGACCCCCTCCGGCGTGTCCTGCCCGTCTTGCGGCGCCACCTTTACGACTTTGTCCATCGTTGCCCAAGTTGAAGCTGCCGTCCGCCAGCAAACAGCCAAATACTACGAGGCCTGGCTGGTCTGCGACGACTCGAGCTGCGGTAACCGCACGAGACAAGTCTCCGTGTTTGGCAACCGCTGCCTGGGCCCCAAGGGTCTGGCGAGGGACTGTTCCGGCAGGATGCGCTACGAGTTTGGCGAGAGGGAGATGTATAACCAGCTCGTGTACTTTGCCAGCCTGTGGGACGTGGACAAGGCCAAAGCCCGCGCCAATACTGCGTCGTTGTCCTCCGCTGCGGAGGACGTGGCAGCTGCCGTGTCTGCCGAGATCAAGGATAAGGTCCTTGCTCTCGCAGAACACAACCGCGTGAGGTTCACCACGGTCAAGGGCGTCGTGGACAAGCACCTCGACAAGTGCGGCAGGCAGTGGGTGGCGATGGACACGCTGTTTGGGAAGTTGGGGTTCGTGGCTAACTGAACTAACTACCTTGTCTAAATATGTGTGTGTGTGTGTACCCTTGACCGAGAGTTGAACCTAGATAGGATGGGAAAGTGGTTGTTGAAGACTCAGGGTTGGTTATATATATACTTGTACAAATATGATGGATATTTGAGCAAACCATGGTGAGAGAGCATGGGATGGGTGGTGGATCAACAAGATCAGGGTGGTTTTGTGCTGTGGTAGCTATCATTAGGTGAATTTAGGGCATGGATGGATGGATGGATGGATGGGCATGGCGGTGTTTCTGGAGATTTATCTTTTCTTTTTGTGTGTGGAAAGCAGGGGATAATAATACTCTTTTGTGTGTATGGACTTCATCTCATTTACTTTCTAAGCAAGTTTCTTCTTGATTGTTTCTTGATCCACATAGCAAATCAAAAAGCTAAAGATATTCCCCGTATGAGACCCCTTTGCTCTATCGTGTTTGGGGAGAGAACGAAGAGGGTGTGGTTTGTCTTCATATCACCGTTGCGCTAATTACCTCGCTGTCTGTCTGAACGACTGTGTATATAACGGCATCAACCGGGCAAATTCAAAAGCCCAAAGAGTTTTAAACAATCTGTTCTGTTCCGTTGATTCCAAACCTAAGGTAGCTAGATAGAAGAGCTTAGTAGTAGGTTCAAGCAAAATATCCACCCATCCAATCTATATCGGTTGCCTTCAAACCTCCCCACACCTGGTAGCCGTGATAACCAGAATAAGCAGAAATGGTAGGGGAGTAAGGAGAGAAAAGACATGCAAAATTACGAGTATTGTCGGTAGGCTGTAGGTTTCTTTCTGCCTTTGGCGAAAGGGGGTCGCAAGTAGAGAAGTTCGGGAGCTGTTCTCTGCTGCCCATCTCCCGCTACAAAAGATCACCAAGTGAAAACGACCATCTGACAACTTGAAGCCAGGAAATTAAAAAGCCACTGAACGTCACGCAAACCGAAAGATAAGAAGAAAGATTAGGAAACGGGCTTGTTTGTGTGTGTGTGTGTGTGTGTATTCCCATAAAAGAAACCTCTAAGAGACTTGCGAAGCCAAACCATAACAAGCTGGGGAAGGTAAAAAAAAAAAAAAAGGTGCAAAGTCAGGAGAAAGAAGCCCAGAGTGAAAACGAATAACAACAAGCAGACTCCCGTGTCGTGCGATATCACTGTTACTTGGTCCTCCCCTTCCACTCCCTTCCAGTCTTTGCTCTTTCCTTTTTCTTCCCGCATCCATCCATTCTGTTCCGAACGACCTTTCATTGCCTTCCTACGGTATCAATCAACACATCCTCCAGCCACCCAAGTTCTCCCGATCACCACCAAGTCGGTCAACAATCGCGAGAAAGGGGCAAAAGAACAGGAGATGTAGATGTAGACCATGATTGGTGTGAAGATGTTGCATACAAGACTTTTTAAAAACAGTAATGCTGCAATATACCAGCACAAGGGCGAAAATAAAACAAGACGAAAATGAGGAAATGTAAGACGTAAGCCCTTGCTCCATCCCAAAACTCCGCCGAATAAAGAGCAATCATTTCCCTCCTCCAAGAGGAGCGTCTCTGATGACGAAGAAAACGTCTATGAGAAGGTATCATAAAGTGGTGAGTAACTTTTAACCCGCCGAAAATGCAATAACGAACCCGCCTAGTCTATGCATAGTGTTCATAAATGCAAGACAACCTGATGTAAGGAAATGACCCGGTTATTCCTTCTTGTCGTCCAAGGCAGCATGAGAGGGAGGAGGAGAACCCGGGTGATCGCCCGTATCAGCCAGCAGTCTGTGTTCATGGTTAGCGAGCACAACAACAAAATACGACACAAGATTAAACATACCCGAATGCATTGGCGTGAACGAGCGCAGGGGTGGGTGTGCCGGTGCGTGAGGACGCGCCGGAATCCTCTCCAGCGCGGGCGAAAGAACCACCAGGTCCACCCAGACGTCGGCCGCTATTGCTTCTAGAGCTGAACATCGAGGTGGGACCAAACGAGTTCATGGTCTGGCTTGAGTTACCCCTCGACTTGAGACGGCGGAGATCGTCACTGGTAACCGTGTTTGGTGGTGCGTTGTTGTACGAGAAGTTGCGAGAATCTTGACGACCCATTGGCCGGCCACCCGGAGCACCACGCTGGTTGCTTCTCGCGTTCTCGGCAGCCTTTTGAGCAGCCGCAGCCTCAGCCTGTACATTTATTAGCTTCAATCTTCGGGAGTGATGGAGGATATGTAAACTTACTTCAGCTCGGACTTCTTCCAGAGTCTTGGGGCCCTTGTTAGCCTCCTTCGAGTGCCAACCGGCCTTGCGCAGATCGACAATGTCCATAAGCATGAACTTGAGACGGCTGGGCAGGGAAGGAATATCGACCATTTGAAGGATGCGTTGGAAGTAAGCATCCATCATAGTGTGACCCCTCTCGGTGCTGTCAAGGTTACCGCCAATAGTCCGCAAAAGCTTGCTGAGCGACTCAATCTCGGCCTCGTCGGGTAGATCCTCGTACTCGAGCAGCTTGCGAACACATTCGTGCATGATACGCTCCGTGAGCATACCAAGCTTGTAAAGCTCACCAATGAACTGCACCAGACCAAGACCGCGACGCTTGGCAGCGGCGGCAATGTAGTACTCCTCAGACAGCATGACCTCGCCAGGGGTTTTCTTATCATCATCCTTGGCCTCGGGTGCAGGGGGGAGATCGACCTTCCAGCCACGCTCGAACTCAGTCTGGCAGCGGTTGAGGAGGTACTTGCGGAACAGAGGACCGCCACTGACAACATTGCCGGCCTTGTCGAGAATATTCTCATCACGGATGTCGGAGCTCATAGTTTCCAGCATGCGCTTGCAGAACTTGGCATACATGGACGCCCAGTGAGCCTCGTCGGTGGCTTTCTCAAAGGTAAGCTGGATGACCTGGCGAAGAGTGCGACCATCCTGCTCGTTCTTGGACTGTCCAGCAATGGTGAGAATCTGCTCAGAAATCTTCTCGAAGTTCTCTGGCGTCATCTTGTTCAGAGCAGCCTTGACCTTACGTTGCACCATGGCAGGGTCAAGATGACCAGCCTGGCCTACAACAGCAGTAGGGTTCTGTGCAGCCTTGTTGCCGATGCTTGTGGGCTTCCAGCCAGTGGCGGAAACGACGATGGGCTTGAGGTCCATACCAGCTGTAAGTGGCATAGTCTTGGCAGCCTGTGCTTCGGCCTTCGCGTTGCCGACGTTATCGCCACGCTTGCTGCCTGCACCACGTCTGCTTCCAGTGCGCGGGGATGGCAGGCCTCCGGGACCAGAAGAGGGATGGCGGCTCATGTTACCGCTGGGGAAACCACCGGGACGGTTGAAGCCACCCATACCACCCATACTACCTACGCGCGGCCCAGCCATGCCAGCCTGAGCCATAGCAAAGCGCTGCTCAGAAGTGGTTCCAGGAGGAAGAGGCTTGGCATTGAACTGACCCATAACGCCGGGGCCGCCACCAGGGAAGGCAGATGACGAGCCAGCACGAGAGTTCTGGCGACCAGATGCACCGCCTGGGGTACGAGCCGCAGAGCGGGGGGGGGCATCAGGGTCTCCAATAAGGTTCTTAACCTGTTGATGGAACTCCATGGAGGGTTGTTCCGTAAAGACCTGCTGGAACTGAAGCAAGAACTGGGCATCGTATTTGAAGACCTTGCCCTTCTTGTGAACTGCCGTGTTGAGCGAGGGGTTAGGCGAACGGATACCCTCGGGATAGATGTCGCCCTCGACACCTGACAGGAACCGGGCAGACCGAAGCGACTGTAGAGCAGCACTCGGCTGGGGAGCCTCAACAGGAGTCGTCTTCAGAGGCGCAAGGTTAAGAGCCGCAGGTTTACCCCTTGGCTTGTCGCCTGAGGTCGGCTTTGCAGCCGCGGGAGAGTCGGAAATCTTGAGGTCCTCGATCTTCTTGGTGATAACGCTGGTAGTTGAAGCGGGTTCAGCCGAGCCCTGGGCAGCCGCAGCCCGTTTCTTCTCACGCTCCTCCTCCAAACGCTCCATCTCGGCCTCGGCCTCCTTGAGCTTACGATCATTGGCAGCTGTATCCAACTTCTCCAAGTCAGCACGCTTCTTGGCTTCGGCCTTCTCAGCTTCCTTCTTGGCGGTGATCTTGGCTTGTTCCTCTTCACGAAGACGATCTGCCTCCTCCATCTCACGGATCATACGCTCTATCTCGTCCTCCTCCGTAGTGTCTTGTGCAGGCTCAGTCTTGGCTTCGGTCTTCGCCTTGGATTCAGCATCAGCTTTAGCCTTGGCTTCCTCAGCAGCCTTGTCGGCAGCGGCCTTCTCCTCGGCAGCCTTTTCTGCAGCAGCCTTCTCTGCAGCGGCTTTCTCGGCAGCAGCCTTCTCAGCGGCGGCCTTTTCTTCAGCAGCCTTCTCCTCGGCAGCCTTCTTCTCAGCTGCGGCCTTTTCTTCAGCAGCCTTCTTCTCAGCTGCGGCCTTCTCTTCAGCTTCCTTCTTCTCGGCAACGGCCTTCTCAGCGGCAGCAGCTTCTGCAGCGGCCTTGTCAGCAGCCTCCTTAGCACCCTCGTCTGTCTTCGGCTTGCCCTCAGCGGGTACGCGATTGGCGACCTGAGCCATGAACTCATTGCGGATCTGCTCCGAGGATTTGGTCCCGGGCGTGCTTTCGTTCCGGCTGTGGGAAGGCGTAGATGGCTTAGGGGGAGGAGTAGGTGTCGAGGTGACAACTGGAGGAGTCTTGGACTGCTGGATGCTGGGTGCGGGCGAGGCGGGTGCCTTCATGGCGTTCAGATCGATAGGGTTACCCTGTGCGTCCTTGATGACAATGGCAGCCGACCTCTTTTGAGGGGGGCGAACAAACGAGGGCGTGCTCACGACAACAGGTGCGGCACCTGTTAGTCGGGGTTGAGGCGTGCTCTGAACGATGGCAGGGACCGGTGTGGGGCCGGTGCTCGATGCAGGGCGGTCGGAAACCTGTGAAGCGTTACGAGACATGGCCGGAGCTACCGGTTGTGTCTGAGGATACGCCTGGGGTACATAGCCTGGCTGGGCACCATAGGGGGCCTGCTGCATGTAGTTAACCGGTGCCACCATACCCGGTGCCATACCATACGCAGGCATATAGTTTCCGCCAGGACGGAATGAAGCGTCCATGGGACCCATGTAAGATCCGTGAATCTGCGATTTACTTGCGGTTAGCAATTTTTCAAAGGTACCACTCTCTGGTGACAAGTCAAAGTTTCCCATGAACGGTGAGCCAAGCATCGGAACACCACGCCCGGGGTCATAGTTGTAGAGAGAAGGCGGGCCATCCTGGTACTCGTGCGGCATGACGCCACCGTTGAACTGCGGATGATACTCAACCGTCGGGTCCCATAGCTTGCTCTGACGTCGCGGCCTTTGGTTGAGCTCGGTGCCGTTCTGTTTTTGCAGAGCGTTGGATCCACGATGGTGGTGAGCGCCTTTCTCTATGTCCCGGCGCGCTCCCTTCTTGTTCTTGCTCGATTTGAAAGAAGAAGAAGAAGAAAATGAATCGTTGTTAATGAGAGGGGACTTTACTTGATGGTTGTACATGGCTTGCTGTTGAGGAGGGTAGAAGCCAGGTTGTTGGTGTGGGATATTGGGTGTGGCATGGCCCATGTTGGGAGTGCCTGCGGGGCTGGCAGCGGTTTGCCTCGGGGAGCCCTGGTATGACGGAACGCCGCGGTTGTTGTAAGGAGGAACACCACGTCCGGCGCCGGGGCCGGGGAAGTTACGGTTGCTCGGGGGAAAGCCGGCATTGGGGTTGTTGTACGAGAAGCTGCCACGACCACGTCCTTGGCCTTGGAAGCCGCGGCCGTGACCCGGACCACCGTGATCGCCATGGGCAGAAACCTGGGAATCACGGCGTATGTGAGGATTGTGACCCATGACTGGGAGGTTGTGTTGCTTCATGTGCCGCTGTGAGAGAGAATAATGTTAGCTTATCATATCTTACAACACATGCGGCAATTTCGTTCAGGTATCTAACTTACATCGCCCTCGCCAGGGAAGCTGCCAAACGCCAAAGGCACTTGTGCGTTGGACGGGGCTCGCTGGCCACCGCTCTGCTGGGGAATTGGAGATGGTGATTGTGCGGGAGACTGAATTCTCTGATTGCCACCAGGAATGGGGATAGGAACTGCACCGGCGACCTGAGGACTGCTGTGGGCGATAGCTGGCGAATCAAAGCCAAACTTGATCTGGCCGCTCATGGGACCACCACCGTTTGCAATATTGTTGGGAGCATTGATCGTCACCGAGCTCTTGCGACTGTGATCCACTCCGCTGCCGTTCACGACGGCCGAGCCACGCACAACAGCCGGAGTAGTGACGGGAAGGGCCACAGGCGGTGCAGCATTTGGTCGGCCATTCACTGGCGAGGCAGTCGAAGGCTTGCCATTTGCTGCTGCAGCCGACGAGGCGATCACCGGGGGCGGGTGAGAGCCCGTCGCGATCAGCGGCGAGTTCGAAGTCGGCTTCTTATTCGCACCGGCTGCGGAAGCATACGACGGGACTGCTGCAGGAGCGGTTGTGGTAGTCGCCGGGTTTTGATTCGTTTGACTCGCACTGGAAGTCATAAGGGGAATCGGTTGACTCGAAAGCCGAATTGTTTTTCGTGTGTGCGCGAAAAGGTTTTGTGAATTGAGGTCGAGATTCGGTGATGTGAGGTTTGATGAAATTAATGTCGAGATCTCAGATCTGACGGATTGTCGCGGGGAACAGGAGAAAAAGAACTGTGTCTGGCGAAAAGAAAAACTTTTGGCTTCCAGATCCTAAACTGTGGTGGATAGGCCGGTTGTGGCGTGCGAAGGCGCTTTTATTACACTCGAGGACTTTCGGGTGATTTGGCGACCTTTTTTTGCAGGCGATGCAAACTCTACGGAAAAGAGTGTGAGAGGTGGGCTTGTCGCAAAAATATTATTGTCGATGTGAACGACAACAACGATAGCGACCGACCTGGGGTTTCTCGAATATCCTGCTGCCCGCACGAGCTGGTCTTGCGGGTTAAGAGGGGAAGGAAGAGTGGGGAGATAAATCTCTTCTCTATCGGTGGATCCGAAAATGAGAAACACAAGGAATAATTACTTGTGAGAAAAAAGAGAACCCTACGGTGGAAGGTATTCCTCCTCTGGGTCTTTCACAAGGTGTTGTGAAATGGGTGAGGAGAAAAAAAAGAAGAGGAGGGCCAGAATTTTTTTGGGGGGAAGATGCTTTGAGAGTCGTAAAGAGGGAAGGGGGGGCCTGTTCTCTCCCGCCGCACCCAAAACTTTGTGTGGGCGTCGTCGCAAGTACCATTACAGGTGATTTTCACTGGCAGCGGTATTTTGTGGGTCTCTCCGTAGCACCCAGGCCCTGAACATTCAGGGCGCTCCACACTGGTTTTCCGCCCGCCTCCGCTTGCTAAATTCGCACTTCCATTTACATCAAGCTGGAGGTATTTGTAGGTAGGTAAGGTAGGTTGGATCATGAAACTTTACCGTGCGTACTACCACTTGATATTCATCTCGCTTCCATTGCCTTGCCCTGCCCTCAGATAAGTCTTCTATGAGGAGCCAATCGGACATTGGAAATTGAACTCTCCAAGTGTTAAACTGAACCTTCGTACTTCACTCGGCATGCGTTGGTGTGTGTGTGTCTGGCTCAGAACGCACAACCACTTTGATAATTACAATAACTACAAGACATGTGCATAAATAACACCACCATCGAACCCGTCCTCGGGCACCCAACTGCCTCTACATGAAGTCGATGATGGGTAGGTATGCTACTCGAATATCTGTTAGCTTGTTTGTTAAAGTCAGTTGCTTGTTCCAAGTATGCGAGTACATGACCACCCCTGGATGTCGCTATCACCGCACAAACAGTTGCGGAAGGGCTGGCTACCTGACTGTATTTTGCATGTCTCAACATATCTAGGTATGAAAGGCAGAATGAAAGAACAGTATCATATCGTAGACTCAGAACAAGAAACCCATATGTGATTGGGATCTGGGGAACCGGGTCCCGGCTGGGGAAGATCGAGGCCAGCCCATGCATTGCAGGGGTCTTTAACCACCTCCCAAAGAGAAAAGAAAGGCATGGGATTGCATTGTCCCTGGTCGATCTCTTGCTATTGTTCCAGCATCTCTTTGAACCAGAGCTGATGTCCCAACCATTTGGGTTTCTAGAACAAGTCACTGATTTGAAAATGACATTTTCTCCGACCAACTTATCCCTCAGAGACATTCATCATACGTCGAGATGGAAGCTCTCGCGGGGTCACGTCACGAATTCACTCAACGCGAGATCGCGGCCCCCCGCCGCGTTTCCCCTCTTCCTTCCTGGCAGCCGTTTGAAGTTTCATCAAACAGAATATTCGACAACCGGAAGGTCTCCCCGTCTAGATACTATAGTATCCTCCGTTCCAGCCTCAAACGGGTGGGCTGCTGCTGTGCCATAAAATTACTTTCGATTCTCTGTCTGCATACAGAGTAAGGAATTCTCTCTTTTTGCTTGACAACAGAGATGTTGTGTATGACCTCAAGAGTCGACTTTGGCCAAGGCTATTGGGTTAGGTGTGGATTTCAAGCTGCATGCATCTGCCCTGGAGGAAGCAACGCACAGGTGCTCGCCCGAAAGGCGTCCTGGAACCACCTGGCAGGGTCTGAGGCGAATCGGAGGTCGCCGCAGTGTCGTTCTCCTCTGATCTTGAGCCCTCATTTTGGGGACACTGGCAATTGCCTTCTTGCGTTTCCCCCCATGGGCACAAATGGGACGACGGAACCCTATGCTCCACAATGAACGTGGAAATCACCGGTTTACAAGACGAAATACACATCCGTACATCGTACGGTCTGTGTGCACTTTGGGGATACATAGAATTGAAGTAGGGATGTATCAAACGGGCCACCTAAAACTTCGGGGTCGGTCGGGCAACCACTGAGAAAACCTGAAAAGAAGAGGAGAGACACCAAATCTTACAGTTGTGTAAAGAAGTAGGCATTCTTTTTTTCCCCCCCGGTTACAATGCCGTTGATGACTCCCTCCGGAGAGCAATTCATCTTTTGGAAATTGGGTTACTTTTTGCGGTAAAATACACTTGGTTGGATACCTCTATGGGTCGACTTTCTTTGGCCAATATCTCTTGGCACTTTGGCTTTGTGTGACAGAAACCCCCCTCCTGATGGAAATGTTCTTTGCGTATAACGGGGAATAACTGTTATGTCTGTCTTATAAATCAGTCGCAACCTATTCGAGCAGTTTTACCATGGTTGTGTTTTTCCGCCAAGAGCACCGCGATGCCCAACCATGATGATCGTGAGTCTCTTCTTCGACACTACTTCGCTGGGGCGCGTAATACGTCATGGCGACCATGACATCCATTATTCCCGCTTGTTTCCCCAGAAAAAGATATTGCACTCGTCAGCAGCATCTAGTTTCAATGGTGGCGAGCAGAAGTGATGCACACTCCTTAGGTATATATATGTAGGGGCGACAAGCCGACATGAGCCAAGGTCGGATTGGCGCGGCGATTTACTTTTCATATTCGGCTTTACCCAGATGTCTTTTTCGCCGATATCATGTGCGAGAGGAGCTCAGTTGGGCAAAAAGGCTTATAGTAGGTGACCAGTATCTGTACTTCTTTTGCAGAGAAAGTGATCCGCCACTGCCACTCTCTTGATGCCACTCAACCATCTCAGTTGCACCGATAATCCTTATGGGCTGCGAGTCGCACAGCCTTCCCCCGGGAGATACGAATAATACAGTCTGACTCACTTTCAACGAGTGTGGTAAGATGAGCCTCTTCCCTATTCCGATGCACTTGTCACACATGTCCATGGGTAAGCCCCAAGCTCCTGGAAGGTCTTTGGACTTGACCAAAAACCAAGGGCTTCCCAGCCCCCTCATCCCGCCTCCCACTCAACTGGAAGCTATCTGGTACCTTAGCATTGTTTGATATCACATGCTCTTGATGCTCCAAAACCAAACTTCCAAAAAATGGCCAAAATGAAAACCGCACTCACCTTCCGAGTGAGAACTGGAGTGCAAAAAGAAGACTTTTTATGACCCCAACCCGATTTGAACGGATAACCTTTCGATCTGGAGTCGAACGCGCTACCGTTGCGCCATGAGGCCTATGATTATTAATGTCTTGTTGGCGAAGAATTAGAGCCTAAGACCGTTTAGCCTTAACTGACAGAATGCTCAGCTTCATATCATGATCGGCTACGAAGTATTGTCTTTGCAGAGACCGCAACACCGCTTGAAAAGGCTTCAAGCTAACCAGCTCAGATACATGTTAAGTCTCGATATTTCCAGGAAGCACAACTATCGCTATGATCTCTAGCCTGAGAGACTCTACAGCAAGACAAACACACTTCCGCAGTCGGGACGAAACATACCCACAAGTTTCTTGAGCTTCTATCTAATTTCCTCTCCAAAATGAACACACTTAACCTCCAAACTCGATAAGACAAATATCAAGCAGCATCACAGGCCTCATGGCGCAACGGTAGCGCGTTCGACTCCAGATCGAAAGGTTATCCGTTCAAATCGGGTTGGGGTCATTTAATCAAATTCAAGAGAACATCTTCTCTAAGAGTCCACTGTTATATGGATGCATTCACTTTTTTTTACTTTTTTGCTCTGTTTGTGTCTCCACACAACTCCTCAGACGAAAGTCATGCTGCTTGCTGCTACCTATTTCACCCTTTCTTTGTCCCCCTCCATCGGCCGGCAATATTCCATCCCTCTTCTTTGACCACACGGAGCGATCTCTTGCTTGCCCCTGAGAGAGAAGAAAGAGAAACATGGATGCCTGGAAACAAGCAAGCAAAAGACCCCTTTCCTCAGCTCCAAACACACAACCAACCAAAACGAAGACCCCGTCAAAAAACAGAGGCAACCGCCCTGAAAACAAAAAGTCATGCACTTATTTAGCTGCTGCAAAGTGACGACACCCGTCTCACCTCACCCAACGGTCTTCTGTAGAACCCTTCCTCCTGCAGTCACAGACTGGAAGCATACCATACTCTCTTTCCAATAGCCCGGGATTGGGTAATTATCTTCTCCAAATATTCATGCACGCAAGATAGAACTCTGCATAACATAGACGCTTCTCGCCCTTTTCTTGCCGAAAATAGCTCGACAGAACACTGGGCAGCCGTCTGGTAGGTACACAGGGGGAACGAACCAAGTGCCTCGGTCATATCCGGTTGGTTGACATCAAAGTACCTAGATACTTCGGGCCTCCAATCATGCAAACTAGCCAAACACATTGCAAAGGAGAAAACCGTGACTCCTGCGGAAAGCTTCTGATATCAGAACAGCATATTGCTACTTCTACAATATCCCGAAGAAAGAAACAGCGGCAGACTATGTTTGCCGAAAAACGCCCACGAGTGGGATAAGTTGACCCTTTCAGTGATAACCCCTCCCATTTGTCCAAACAGTCTTCGACTTTTAGGTTTTTCTTTCAATAATTCACTCCTCCTCCGCCTCAAAACCCTCAATCCTCACCGGCTCTTCATCCTCTTCCTCTGCTGCGTTTTCTCCATTTTCTACTTCGGCCTCAATAGGTTCTGGTTCGTCCTCCCCGACAGGGACGACAGCCGGAACCGCTGCCGCCTCGATCTGCAGCGTGTTCTGCCCATTCAGAGTTTGAATCTTGGTCTGTGTCATCTCGTAAACGTATTGCCCCAGGTGCATAACGTTCTCTATGACCGTCTCCCCAGGTACCGTCTCCAGGTCTGCCTCTTCGGCCAGCACGCGCTTCGAGGGCCAAAGCTCACCCGCAGCCAGGGTCAGTTTGTCCGGGCGCTTCAGCAGCAGCTCAAAAGCCTCACGCAGCTCGTAGCATGCTTCGAAGATCTCACGGCGGCCCAGAATGTAGAGGCCGAGACGCGCGCGCGAAAGAGCGACGGTGAGACGGCGGATGTCGCGGAGGTATCCCACACGCGAGGTACGGGTCAGGGAAAGAATGATATCTACCGAAATGGTGAGTCAGCATATAAATGATGGCAAGAAGTAGTAGATACAGGTTTCTGGGCTTACAGTCGTTTTGCTCGCCCTGGTACTTGTCGACCGTGGTGACGGTACGCGGCAAGCCAAAGATAGGATTCTTTGCACAGCGGTGACCCAGCACATCCTTAATCAGCGCCTTCTGGCCTGCATACGTTGCGAGGATGCTGATCTTGGACGCGGGATAGCCCAACAGACGCATGTACTGGTAGATGGCCACAGCGTACTCGGCCTCGCCCAGGTTCTGAATGAAGTGAGGGGTTGGCTCCATCTCACCCTTGCCCTTGTAATCAGGGACGTCGATGAACTGGTAGTCGTATCGGAAGCCGGCATTGGCGGTTCTGAACTCCTCGACCGTCTGCGTATGCGGCAGATCACCCAGGTTAGGGTAACGCCACCTGTAGAGGCTCGAGATAGACGGGCGAGCGCGACCTTGCTGGTCGAGATTGATGGTCGGCACGCCGAGGCGGACCAGCCGAGAGAAGAGCGACTGCTCCAGGTTGGCGTAATGGCGGAAGGCAAGGCCCTGAATGACGGGAGAGTTCTGGTAGTGATCACCGCACAGAACAACTCTTTGAAGGGCCATCTGGCCGTTCTTGGGTTTCTGCATGGCTAGTGGGATGAAATTCTCAATCTCTGTGATCTGCGCCGCCTCTTCCATGATGACATTGTCGTATTGGAAGCCCAACGCTGCAATCTCACCTCGCTTCATGGCAGCGTGGGTAGAAGTCATGGCAATAACCCTGGCTTCGTTGGTTAGCAGGTAGTTTGCCTTGTCCTTGTCCCTCCGTAAGATCTCGAATGGCAGAACATCGGCCAGCTCAGAGAAGATTTTGGATATGTGCCGATAACAGCCATTGGCAATCTCCAAAACCTCATCACGATCAGCACCCGGAGGGAAAAGCGGTTGAGGCGCATCGGCAAAATAGGCATGGAAAGGGAAGACATTCACGATATCTTCAGCAGTGACGTCTTCTTTCTCGACGATATCGTTGAACTTGGCCCATGCTGGTAGCACGTAGACCGAGTTGAAGTAACCAGCTGTTTCGGCGGAATTGCCGTGAGCACCGGGTGCGCCCATACTGGCTGCAAGTCGATTGACTTCATAAAGGAAGCGTTGCCGGTTCTCGAGAAACGACTCTACTCTTCCATGCTTGCTGAAGCTGCCCTCGGTTTCCAGGTCCTCTTCACCGTGACCCAAGCGTAGAAGATGACGCTCGTCGATATCTAGCGCTACAATTTTGGCAAACAGCTGATTAAGTGCCTGATTGCTGTGCGCGATGAGCAGTGTTTTCTGTTCAGGGAAGTTGTGGTAAATGTTGTTGATAATCTGCGTGGCGACGTCCGTCTTTCCTGTTCCTGGGGGCCCAACAATAAGAGTGAGCCCAGGCTGTGTTCCAGAGATGATGGCCTCGATTTGCGTCGGCGTGAAACGAACATGGTTGAGTTTAGGTGCATCAACAGGGTAAGGACCGTTGTTTGGTGGCTTGTATGTCGAGACTTTCAACGTTTCAATCTCAGCAATCAGAGCAGGCTCTCCATCCCGTCTTCTTTTCTTGGATTGCTTCGAGGGAGCTTCTTCCGCCGGCTTGTCAACAGTCTCAAGGACATACGGGGGACCGAAGCTTCCAGTGACATCATCACTGGGCTCGACGATCTTGCCCGGCAGGCTTTCAATAAGATGTTGCCAATCCAGGAATGTGTCACGGAAGTTGACATTGGTAAGGTAGTTCGGAAGCTGCCTGTATGTGGCACCAGCTGGATCACCATACCCCAAAAAGACCTCGTGTAGCCAAGGGGCGAGCGGAACATTCGATAGAGTTAGATCTCTTATCGACTCCAAAACTGGCTTAAAGTTGTTTTCCCGACCACTTCTTCGGACAAGGAGATTGATTCCTTCATAAACGTCGCCTTTTCCTTCTGCGTCTTCTTTGAATGCCTTTGCATCCAAGCGAAGCCTGAGCTTGCGGGTGTCGCCCCTGCTATGGCCATCAAAATAGGCCTGAGTGTCCCTAATCGGTCGGCCCTTATCATCAAGAATTTGGATGATTTCTGCAGAACGAACCGCGACGAGGCCCAGTTTCTCAGCTTCGGTAAGGGGTCCGGTCACGTTTGACGCCTGTTTGGACTTTGTGGCGTCGACTGCGAGGAGGAAAAGAACGTCATCCGGACGCAACGATTCCCACTCACGTCGGATATTTGGTGAAAATCGCCTCAAATCGATCGTCACCTCCGCTCTTACCGCCGACGGCTTATCATCTCCCACCAGAGGCGGTACAACCTCAACGATAGTTGGCTTACTGATCGTCAGAGCCATTCGTGAGAAGCCCGAAAAGGCCGTTTCCCCTGTACGTCGCGCCTCGGGCTTTAACCTTTGCAAGACGGATTCAATATCCTGGCGAATGGCGTAAAAAGCCTCGCAGCGGTAGAGAACCATGGATCTCCATAGGAAATCCCCTACAGAAAGATACTGTAAGTTGAGTTTGGGCAGGGCCAGTGGTCGAGATCCATCGTAGCTGTCGGTCCTCCTGAGTCCAACTTCAAAAAGAGTATCTTCGGTCGGAAACAAACTGAAGTCATCGGCCAACTCTTGGAATGTTTTCCTCCGTTCGAAGGATGAGAGGAGAACCTCCATCAAGAATCCGCGATCAACAGGCAACTTAACAGACTCGGGATAAGAGGTCCGAAGACCAAGCGTCTTGGAGAGCGCCTCAATCTCTTCATCTGTTAACACCTCAAGCAGGCCCTCGAGCTCGTTCCTCTGGTCAATTGAGCCGTAGTTTGACAATGCGAGGACTGTCAACTTTTCTTTGAAGTGTTTCAGAGCTGTTCGCTGTAGTTTTGCGAGATCACCACAATGCCTCTCGTACGCTTCTGTCTTGCTAAGCTGGGCACCCGTCTGGTCATCGACGGTGAAGTATGTGTAGTGGGATAGCAAGGCGCAGAGATCCCGTAGGAGTCCATTGGGCTCATCGTTGTAGACTGGTGACAAGGTCAAAGCTGGAAGAACGTGGAGATCCTGGAGGAGAGTGTTGACATATCGTCTCGTCGGTAGCTGACTCTGCAGATCTGTCAAGAACTCGATAAAGCGTTCGCAATACATAACATGTTCTTGCTTGGCGTTGTCGGAATAGAGCACCGTCAGGAAATCCAGGACTGATGTGTACAACCACGATCGCTCGAAGCGCAAGCGCGCCTTGGTAGCATCATCTGCTGCATCATATCGTTTGGCAGACGCCCTCCAAGCCTTCCTTAACTGTGTATTGGAGTCAAGTATCGCATCCCGCTTCTCGTCTGTGGAGAGATTGTGCCATATAGAGATAGAGACGAGGGGGGCGCATTCTTTTCGTACTATAGTACAGTCGAGGCTCTGGAAAGCATGGATGATGAACAGCAGGACGTGTGTTCTGATCACCCACGATAATGAGCCGTCCAGGGTCAAGGAGAGCGCACGTCGGAAAAGATCTGAAAAGTCGGCGGGACGATCACTGAAGATATCTGCAAAAAGGGGAGGTCTGATGTCAGCGATAGGTCCTGTTTGCAGAAATAGACCAAAAAGAGAACAAGAAGAACAACAATACTCACTCCATGTATCTAACCTCTCCCTCCGCTTCGCATTGACTATAAGGACAATTAAAAGCACATGATAGTTGGAGGAATCCTCGCCGTACCCCGGCCACAGGTAGCTGTCGACGATAAAGATATCAGTATATCGAAACCGCCAAGTATTATTCTTAAGCAACTGAAGGTATTAAGCTTACCTTTCCAGAGTCTGCAGACCTTCCAGCACCAGTAATGACTTCAACGGGAAGTCTTCCTTCTCCAATGTATCCCATATCTCCCTCTTCAGGACGTCGTTCTTAACCTTGACCTCTGCTGTTTTCCTTGACGTCGTGAGCCAATGCTGCCGCGCAAGTGTCGCAAACTCGCTTTCCCCTTCGAGATCCTCCACTGTCGGGCGGCCTGAGACAGCCTTCGACCCGGAATTCGCGCTGCTCTTGACTCTTTTGGCGGGAGGCATCTTGACAGGACTGCTTCTAATTCTTGTGTGTTTAATCGTCGCGCGCGCAGCGTGCAAACTCGAGGACGCGGGTTGTCGATGCGTCGCGCTGCCGCATGAATTTTCCAATTTATTACAGTGACCTAGGCGCGGCAGCAAGCTATAAGCTGTCCTCCAACTTGTAGTGGTAAGGTACCTCCCCTGTAAGTACCTCCAGAATCTTTGAAGCCGTGCGCCACCCACTGTTGGCATCCGCTAACGGTGTTCCAGCGCCCCCACTTTGGTACTTCAGCATGGAAGTTCAGCTGCTAGTCACGCTAGTGTAGCATCCCAGAGCCGGCCATTGAAAGCCAATTCTCTGTCACGAATTCATTGGATGCAACAATCAAACAGTCGCGGATTTCTATCTAGAGGCTTATCCAACTTGACATCTAGCACCCATTCCCGTCAGCCTTGTTTGACAATCTCAACTACCAACTGTTTCGCGTACGCCAAGCGCACCATCTCCAGTCTGAACCACAATCGCGAATAGCACTTCTGCCATAACCGCAGCTTTCATCGCCGAATTTGGCATCTGGATTTCGACATATCTACCGACGAGATGCCGGCAACTCTTGTCGACAGCCACGGCATCGAGGCTGTCGCGAATGCCAGCATTCTCCTAAAGGAGCTCCTCGAACGCGCCGATTCAGTCAAGCAAACATCGTCGATAGAGCCGCCCCTCGTCGAGTCAGATTTCGATAACCTCCAGAGCCGATTGAACGACGTGTACGGGTCTCAAGCAGCAAACGTGGAGGATCTCAGCGAAACCCAGAGGACGCAGCGCTTCGCCATCATCGAGACGGCAGTGCGTGATACGTTCAGATCTTTGATTGTGAGTCGGCCTTCGACTCGGCTCAGAATGCACGCTTCCCGATTACCGATCGATTCTTACTCTTTATGCATTCTCTAGGCGACAATACCAATCGAGTCACCGCATTTCGTCAAAGTTTGGAATCTCTTTGACATTCTCTCTATCCTCTCCGACAATGAGCTATGCGACCCAGCCTTGATGTGTTGGCTTGTGGAGGAGCTCCTCGACAGTCAAACGATTGCTGGCTGCCGGAAGGTGTTCGATTTCCTCGAGTCACGTCGCGAGCGCATCAGAGCCAAACATTTCAAGCAAAAGCGACTTGTCATGCTGCGCATGTGCAATGAACTGCTGCGGCGCATGTCACGAGCATCCGAAGCGGCCTTCTGCGGCAAAATATCCATCTTCATGTCTCAAACCTTCTTCGGAGACAAAAGCTCGGTAAATCTTAGAGGAGAGTATCATGTTGAAAATGTCACCATTTTTGACCGTGACGCTGTGAAGGCGGATGGAGAGGCAGACAAGATGGACGTGGACATGGATGCAACCACGCCCAGCGACAAGCCGAGCGAGCGATCGAATGACAGACGCGGAGACAAGCAGGACAGATCACGTAAGAGTAAAGCCAATGCGGTCGAAGTGAAGAAGAAACCTCTCGATCCCGAAGCTCTGTATCCCATTTTCTGGTCATTACAGGAGAGCTTCAACCAGCCCAAAAGGCTGTTCGAGCCAAGCCAGTTTGCTTCGTTCAAATCTGGACTCGAGGCAACCATGACCACCTTCTGCTATATACAGCAGTCTCGCACCAAAGAAAAACAGGAGCGGCCAGTTGAGGAAGCCAGGCAGGCCCTCAAACGGAAACGGTCAGATGGTGAGGATGCACTTACAAGTGGGTTCAATCCCAAGTATCTCACCAGTCCCGACCTTTTCAAACTCGAGGTAAGCCATCACGCAAAGAATTCACCTGCCTTCGAAGCTAACGCCGGAGCTAGATAAGCGATCTGGCTTTCCGGAGAAACATTCTCATCCAGGCGCTGATTGTTATGGATTTCCTGCTTTCGCTTTCCCCAAAGGCGAAGGAAAAGCTTGCGACGATTACAAATCCAAACAAGTCGGTCATCTACGCCGAGTACAAGCTGAGCGAAGAAGACTTCACCTGGGTTACCAAAATGAAAGAGGATATCAAGGCCTACCTCAAAACAGGTCCTGAGGGTCCCCACTTCTGCCGGCTGGTGGAAACTGTGCTCTCTAGAGATAAGAATTGGGTGCGGTGGAAGATTGAAAACTGCCCTTCCATCGAGTTGCCCAGCTTGGATCCCGAGATCTTTGTAGCGGCTAGGGCTTCAGCAGCCAAATTGGCAACTACGAAACGACTGAGGCCAACGCCCATGGGATCTCTATCTCTGGACTTCCTGGATCAGGATGATGAAGCGAAGAATCTAGAGAAACTCAAAGACTGTCAGCGTTACAGGATTCCTGCGCTCGACAGCTTCAAGAGGGGCATCGCCGAGGACGAGCTGGAAATCGACATGCCCGCAAATAACGAATCCAAGAATGCTGCGATCGAAGGCAAGGCTAGCAAGTCTTGGAGGGCACTAAGGATAGCCAGTAAGAGCAAGCTGGTTGCCTTCGATAAGATCGAGGATGACGACAAGATTGATGTCGTTTTTGAAGACTTGCCTGCTGAAGATGCCGACGAGCCTGAAGAAGAGGAGCTTACCAATGGCGAAACACGGCCTCTCGACGACCGGAGGCCGATCATTATTGTCGATTCAACTGCGTCTAGCTTCGCCAAGGACCTCATCACCCAGCACCCAAGAACGTTCACCAAGGTAGCTGTTCATGTTACACGGGCGCCGGCTGAGGGCGAAGTAAATGGGCACGATTATCACTTTGTGAACACACAGGCGTTCAACATGATGCGGGATTCAGACCATTTCCTGGAGTTCAGTGATGAGGGAGATGATATTCATGGCACCAGCAGAAAAGTGGTAGATGCTATTACTGACAATGACCGGGTTGCCGTGATGGAGATGAACTACGAGGTAAGTTGGGCAACCGGTTGTTTCTTTGCTTTTGGGGTGTATTTAGACTAACCGCAACCTGTTGTAGGGTGCACAACAAGTCAAAGACAATGGCTTCGACGCGCGGTTCGTGTTCATTCAACCACCAGCCGCAGAGGCGTTCGAGGTCCAGCTCAAGGAGCGCAACCTAACCGAAGAGCAAATCCAACAAGCGATCAAGTCGGCAGAGGAAGCGGCCGAGAAGGTCCAGTCGGCAGGCTTTTACGATGCGCTCATTAGTGCTGAATATCGGGCCTTGGAGTCCTTTGTGTTTGGGGCCGAGACCAACGGCGCAGAAGAAGCAGAATCCTCCCAAACCCACCGAGGCGAGACGCGGGTAAACGGAGAGGGCGATGGCGATGTGGCTATGGAAGATGCCACGGCAAGCTGAACGAGTTACGCCCCGCCACTCAGCAGTAACATTTATCATTTGGGTTTGGACGAAACGGCGTTGAAGAGACTTAAAGAGGCGGCTAATTGTAACGCTTTAAAATGATACCCCCTTTTTTCTTCCATCATCCAAAATCTTGAATGGCATTGATTACACTACAATCAACTCGCTCCCCTTGTTTCGTCTGACATGGTATTTGCTAACGACGAGGGCTCTGCACTTTCCACTATGCACACCGAAGATAAAATTTTAGAGAGAGCTCATAGGGGTGGAAACTGGTCCATAATATTGGGGCTGAGGGTTTTGACCAGGGCGTCTGCCTTGGCCTCAAATTTCGCTGCCAAACTCAACAGGAGGCAAGCCCATCTGGCATAGCATCATCGCTGACGTGGCGGGTTGGGCCATCAGCTGGAGGGTGATGCTCCGTGTCAGAATGTCGTTCATGTGCTCCTGTGCTTTTGCCGGATCACGGCGGCCTGATGCACATTAGCTTTATCCTCTCTGGTTTCAACATGAGCAAGAGACACTAGAGCATACCGAGCCGCATTCGATAATCAGGGATCTGCTCTGGGTGTTTCACGGGACGACTCTCGAGGATATTGTCAAGCTCGGTCAGGACATAAGAGTACGCATGGCGAAGTCCCACATCTGGTACAGGGTAGGGTGAGGTGCGGTTTCTCCCATGAAGCGGTCGTCTCTGACGAGTGGGTCGATGAGGTCCTTGATGGCGTCCGCGATCTCTCTTCTGATGAGATCCGGGGGTAGGACGGGACCCGTAGAGGTGCTGGTACTCCCTGGAGGGCGAGCGCCGCGGAGACGGATGTTTCTGGGTGGCCGGGCTGGCATTTTTCTGGTGATTTCCTGTCAAGTATACCAAATTGCTAAGGAAGAAAGGGAAAATTGGAAGAAAGGAAGTGTCGACGAGTTGGGATTCATGTTGGGAGGGGGCTCTCAGCTCTTCAAGACTCAAGTCGGTGTAAGGGGGCCTGGTCGTGGCTGAAGGGGTGTTTATTGATAAGAGTGGTTTGTTATTATTATTATTATTATTATTATTATTATTATTATTATTATTATTATTATTATTATTATTATTATTATTATTATTATTATTATTATTATTATT
>MU864352.1:0-41675 GCA_033296905.1 Podospora australis
GCTGTTGCTGTTGCTGTTGCTGTTGCTGTTGCTGTTGCTGTTGCTGTTGCTGTTGCTGTTGCTGTTGCTGTTGCTGTTGCTGTTGCTGTTGCTGTCTGTTGTTGCGGTTGTCGCCGCCCACGCTCTGCTCCGAAAAGTGCCCACTGCCCTGCCCTTTGGACCGGAGATCCACGTCGGTTGTGATGCCGGGGCAGCCGAGGTGGACAAGTCGGAGCTCTGAGTGGAGCCGTCGTAGACATCTTAGGAAAGTTTTCCCAGAGGAGAAGCTTCTGAGCAGGGAGCTACCTAGGTATGGTGGGATGGAAGTTCCAGTGGAAGCTCCAGCAGGTTTGGGAGAGAACCCTCACTGAGCATAAAATGACATAATGAGTATCAACACCTTCGTGCTATTCCCGACGCTGCACTACCGACGCAAACCGCTTTTCGACGCGAGGATGGAAAGACGAGGGCAGGCATAGAAGGACGGAGGAGAGTCATGGCATCTCCAAATCCTAGCTGCCCAGGTCCGCGTCCGATCACCGAGTTTCAGGAGGACGTCGGCAGTGGTCGGGCTCCGGCCTTGTTCATGTTTCGGTCAGGACGAGAACAAGTCGACGAAGCAATGCCACGGCTTTTTCTGTCTTCCTCCGCGAAACGCACCGACCATGGACAATTGACGTTGCAGTTATTAATTAGCGGCCTGGGCAAGTCCTCGGAGCTCAGTAACGAACCACCTGAAACACAGCACGCTCACTGGTCAACCAAGAAACAGGACCACTCTGCTGGCTGGTTCCTAAATCATCTGTGCACTACCCGCTCGAACATCATGAAGGGGCTCAAGACGTCCCCCGAGTCCACGGCGCTACTGTATCAGGCAGTTGACGCTGGGCGCCGAGGTTGTCCAACACAACACCTGACGTTGCCAAACAACCCCGCTGCTACCAGATTCAGAGCGAATTTGGGATACCTAGGTATACACGTTGTGGTAGCCTGCGAGTGTCGGAAACTGAGCCTCTTGGCCTATCGTAGTGATGATGATCCCACTTCCACATCTTGGAATCTTGGCAGTGTGTGTTTGACAAAAGGGAAAGGACATTATTTGTATGTACGCCACCACGCCAACCGATTTTGCCAACGCGCTCAACGGACCTGCGTTAGGTACTTGAGGTATCTTTTATGTCAATTGCACTGCAACTCCCAACCTCCCTCTTCTTGGTCACCATCGCTTCTTTAGCCGCATATGGACATGCACGTTAAATCCTACAACAACAAAAGACTATTCCATATGGGCAGAAGGGAACCGGAAGAAGACAGACAAAGCGACAGAGAGCTGTTAATGAACCGCAGCAAGCAAATCAACAGCAAAACGTCTTGCCCTCTTCCCGCCCCCTCCTGGTAATCATAGACAACTCTTAAAAACACCGATAGGATCCAGGAAGCCTTCTGCTTTGGGTCCCAGGGAATCAATTAAAAGCGGCGTTGCTTCCCCAGATCAGGAAGAGATTGACCCACCACGCCGCAGGAATAGAGACCGCTCGGGACCTGAAGTTTGCGAGAGATGCAGGATTGCTTACAAGTAGTATATTCTAAAACATGGCTGTTTTGGGGCCAAGGCAAAGCCATAACCCCCATCACATTCTGCGAATATCGCGGCTACCTCTCTCCTTGGTTTTGTTCCAAGACATACATACGCACTAGTAGCAGTATGGCGAGGAGAAACATTCATCCACGTGGAGTTCACCAGCGACACCGGCCCAATGAGTCTGTTCCAACATCGCGGGGGGGCATCAGAAGTTGGGTTGATGAAGAAAAGAGCCACACACACAACAATCTCATCGCCCATGCATACAGATGGATCAAAAAGTGCGGAATACAACCATCATCGAATCACACCCCACCCCCCCCCCCCCCAAATACCCCAGTAGCTGTACCTTAGTTTGTGGTCGACGTTGACAGTGACCTTCCCAATCATCAAGCGCGCCGGCATGCCGTGCTCCGCCTCAATCGTGTTCTGCTGCCGCGGGGCGCTAACCCCGGGTGGGCTAGCAAGAAGCAGAACCCCCCTTTTTCACAAAGGGCTCACAAAACGTATGGCCATCATCATGACTGTGTGATGAGTGGGACGAGAAAAGTCGAAAGGAACAGGGCAGCAAGTCAGCACGGCCTTTCTCCCCGGCGCTTTTTTCTCAACCATCTCCAGTCTATCAGTGGTTGCTTCGTTTTTCAGGTGATGGGGCCGAAGAGCTGAACGGAAACCGCCTTCGCCACGACATAGAACGAAGATAACCCTCTTTATTTTCGAGTTCACACTCCTTCCAAGGTAAAACGCCGAACGGACGTTTCGCTAAAGAGCGAGCGGGCACCAACAGAATTGGCGTCAGATCAGGGTTTTGTCTCGAGACGTTTTGCGATAGCTGCCAGATCTCATCCGATTGCCCTAGCACGCACTCCGAAAGTATGAAGCCACAACTCTTCCCCCCCTCACTAGACAAAGGCTTCAAGGGACTATTGGCCCCTATTCGGGCTGTCCCAGGGGATTCCGCTGTGCTGTACCTCAGCTTTTAGTGCCCGCCGCTACCTAAACTTCTCCGCCACTGTCAAGAAACATTACCTTTTTATTTTATTTTATTATTATTTTTGGTTGCCCTGCCACCACCAGCCTGACAGAACCTGATGGACCAACTGGAGGTATTTTGCAGATATGCTACAGAAATGCTGACTGTGACAGCCATAGCAAAGACTAATAATGCCGTCTCCCGGGCCGCCGTGACTTTCTTGTCTGTCGTCATGGGCAGCCTTTCTCCATTCCTCCCCTCACTCCCAGCCGAGCCCCGAAGTTAACGTAACATGGCTACCTCCAGCATGATGGCGGGGTCCATTGTATTAATCCCCGACCTGGTAGATAGCACAGAACCCTTATGAATCTTGTCCCAATGGAATGGCAGATCATAGAAACAACAACAACAACAACAACAACAACAACAACAACAACAACAACAACAACAACAACAACAACGACAAAACAGCTTTTGCTGTGCCGATTGTGGGCCGATGGGCAAACTGGGAGTAAAACCCTCGGCAGACAGTTCCATCAACGACCACATGGTCATGTGTTTCTCTGCGTGCCATCCGATCATTACAAGCAGAAGAGAGGTGACGGGATACAATGGTAACGGGTATTCGTACGAAGCTTCCACGGCGGCTTCGATGGCACAGGAGATCCTGCACGGGCCCAGGACCCCTTCAATCCCATTACTCTACCGAGCTACTTCGTACGTACCCTTCGATAAAACTGCGGAAGAAAAAGAGCAGACCACCTGATTTGGTCCCAATGTGTCCATCCGTGTATGTGGGTAGGATCAAATATGTAAGGTCCATGTGAGTTCATGCTGCATGTATGTACTGCCCCGAAATCACACAGAATTCATCCATCCGGAGACGGCTTTCGGCATCGCGGACATGGCGACAATAAAGCAGTAGACAGGCTAGCTAGTGGTTCTGCTGTGAGTAACGTTTTCTTTCTGGCCATTTCCTTCCCCACGCTTCCATGACACCTGAGCCTCCTGCAGCGCATATCCAGCCAGCCAGCCAGCCAGCCAGCGGAACTTCCAGCTTCTCTCCCGTCCGCTTCTGCGGGCCGCCACAAACTCGAGTGCCACCGCCATCATTGTCTGTCTGTTTTGCGTGGTTGTTTCCATCATTTGACCGCCCATCGGACTAAGCCCCGTTTTTAGGTTGTTCAAAAGTCATCACTTGAGGTCATTCTCGGTTCTCGGCTGGTTCCAGTATACCGGGCTCAACGGGAGCACTGGAGTCATGGATCGGGGGACGGAGGGTGTGAGATGTGGTGTGTGCTTTGGGTGTGGATTCGAGCAAAGAAAAAAAAAAATCAAACAAAAAAAATTAAAAAAAATTATGCCATCTGAAAGTTCCAATGAAGGACGTCCGGGAGCCATCATTGGGTCATTATTCGCATCGAACAGGAATGAATAGCATTCGGTCTAGTCCTGATGAGGTACCATCCTGGATCTGTGTATGTGGGTCCCGCCAGCACATGGTGTAGCCTGCTGTCAAGACTTGGCATCTGTCTTGCCCGATGGGGCAAATGTCCTTGCGTCTGTGGGGCCCAAAAGTCCAGTGAAGCCATTGGCAGCAACAAGTCGGGGGTGACAGTGATGAGAGGACGGGAGGAGGAGAGTGAGTTGCGCGCTTTGTGGGTTGTGGGTGCTAGGTTGGGCCACACCCACACCCACCGCACCACCGCACCACACCTTTTTTCCCTCCCAATCCCATCCAAAGCCCGCTCCTCCGCACACCCCAAGTAACAGCAGCACACGCATTGGCGGTATTTAACATTGCGGTTCCCCCGAAGGCTCCATCCTTCCCTTTTCTTGATCTCCCAGAATACATCACCACAATCGCTGAATCAGCCTCGTAGCTGCTACCTCCACCCACTCACATTCGCTTTTTGCAACTCACCCCAAGGAAGTCCTCGCGACTCCTGTCATTCGCTTGTTTCATTTTTCTGGTTTTTTTTGTTACATTTTTTGTTGTTGTGACCTGTTCCGGGATAACCTTCGAGGAATCGGGAATAAAAAGGAGAGAGAGTGAGATCGGACCGCATCACCAAAACTCATCATCGGCTAGCTCAACTCCGCAACTTCAGAAAACACACACTCGCTCTTGACCCAGACTTGGACTGATGAAATATTAAAACCATCTTCATCTGCACATTTTTTGTCAACTTGAACCCCTCAAGTCAAGCAACCAAGAGTAGAAGATCCCTCATCTCTCTCACATTCGCTCAAGTCAACCTAGTGCTGTCTCTCCGCAACACAACATCAAAACCTATCTCCCACGATCGCTACCAGCTGAGGAAAGGGGGAAAAAGGAAACGAGAAGGAGAGGGAACGTGAAGGAAGCAGAGGGAAAACTCGCCATCTCGAAAAGGAACCAAATCAGAAATCGACAACTTCAAAGACCGCCTTTACTCACATCACACATCCCACCATCTTCTGATTATCTCGGTTCAGTACCCCCCAACTCCGCCTTCCAGGTCTGCTGCCAAGAGGACATAGCCTTGTGTTGTCCTTCAATATCGATATAGTGTCAGCCTTGCACGACCTCGTTGCCTGCTCCCTCCCCCCCACCGCAGCTCACTACGTTCGCTATCACGCTTTAGGGACACGCACTTCCCAGCCGTGTGTCTCGATTCTTGTTAGTCTGACATATACTCTTATATATATGATGGTGTCCCTCGATGATGCTAACCAAAGATACCAGTTCTTTCGTTTTAAAACTTTTACCCCAAAAGTATTCTTAATAATGGCCGGTCCCGGTGGTGGTCCTCCTCGTCGGAGGTATGTTTTCAATGACGACGCATGCCGTTGCGTGGCTTACATGAATTGTTTCTTTTTTGCTTTTTTACTAACCTTAATCTTCAGCCATACCAAGTCCCGGAAAGGATGTGACACGTGCAAGAAGCGTCACATTCGGTGTGACGAAAACTTTCCCCAGTGGTATGGTTACCCCTTTCTCGCTTTTTGCATTTTTGAGCTTTGTGCAGACACTAAATATATCCTTCAGCCGTAACTGCACCAAGCACAAGATCCGCTGTCCGTACAATGACATTCAGGTACCCGAGGACAGGGCTGGTTCGCCCGACAAGCCGGACCTGATGTGGACACCCGAGATTGAGGCCACTATCGAGCAGTGGCAGCTGACTGGAATGTTCCCCTTTCCCAACATCTACCCTGCGCCCTCGCCTCACTCGCTCAGCACCGAAGAGCTTCGGTTGATCCACCACGTCGCTTCCATCAGCCAGACCATGGAGAGCATCAACGCCAATGGCTTCACCCTTTGGACTCGGCAGATCCCAACGTAAGACCGGATGATCCCTGAATCTTCGGAACACGGCTGGTGCTGACAGACTTTTTCCAGAATCATCCAGATCGGTGCGACCCACCGCTATGTCTTGCATTCGCTGCTGGCGTTTTCTGCCATGCACATTGCCCACCTGACCGATTGCCCATTGGTCGGCAACCTGGCATACGAGCACCGGGGTATTGCATTGAAGGGTCTCCAGGAAGCCATCGGCACATTCTCGAGGGAGAGCTCAGACGCCATTCTCGCTGCTTCCCTGGTGCTTTCGTGGCAAGCCACAGATTGGTAAGCAATATAATGCGGCTATCCGGGCTACACCGACAGGGACTGACCGACTTTGCAGGCGCAGCTGGACCCAACTCATGCAAGGAACCTCATCTGTAAGTAATCCGCCGGCTCAGGGTTTATGCTCGCCCACCTAATGCGGACACTAGGTCATTGAAGCCATGGAACCCTGGAAACACGAGTCCATGTTCGGCGACTTCATCGCCGAGAGCAGCACCTTCCCTACTGCTCCCCCGTCGCCCAGACCGGACCACCAGCCCAGTCAGCCCCGCGAGGATGACTTGGAGGCCTTCCAGCGGATCCTGAAGCAGCTCCAGAAGCTCGAGACATTCCTCAAACAGAACCGGGAGGACACGAAGCCCGTCAGCCAGCTCATCACTTTCATGAAGGGCTCTCGCAAGGTTACCTCGTCCTTGCCGGTGAATCAACAGTTCGACCGTCTGCGTCCCCTGCGCACCTGGCTGTTCTGGCTCCCGGTTGCAGCCCTGCAGCAAACTCACGGATCGCCGAGCTCCCTCCTGGTGATTGCTCACTACTACACCGCTGCTCTGCTGATGGAACGCCTCTTCCCCGAAATTGGTGCTGCGTACTTTGGAAGTCTCACGATTGGCCCGGTTGAGGAGATTGCTCGCCGCATCTTCGCACTCGACAACTCGGGTGGCATGGATGGTGGCCGTCAGACGCCGCTCACGCTGATGGAGTTCCCGATCAATACTGTCAACGAATTCCGCTCGCGTATGGGATGGACCCAGCCCGTCCGTACTCCTTCGTTCCCGCAGTTCACCACACCCAGCTTCTACATGCAGGGAGGCTCGCCAATCATGGGTTCCCCTTTGATGGTTTCCGCGACAGCCTCTTCTGAGTACCTGCCTTATGGTGACAACGTGGCCTTCAGCTACAGCACAGAGGATCTTTCTGTTTTGCCCACGGATTCCGCTCCCGCCAGCGCCATCAGCCCGCTCCAGCTTGCATCGCCCTTTGGAAACCCGCAGTATCTCAACATCCCAAGCCCCTCTTACGGAGGATACAGCCCTGCCTCGAGCACCTATGGAGACTTTGGCGACTATGGAGATGCTTCTCCCATTGTCTATAGCGACACCGAAGACTCCGCTCCGTACAACCTGGGCTACTCGACCACTTCACCCATGATGAGCAGTGCTAACACTTATGGCGTCGGGTTCGTTTCTCCAATCCAGACTGTGTGGACCTAAATCAAAGGCTACCACACCGGCTGTCACTTCGGTTTTCGGGAAGGCAAGCGTGATTGACCAGACGACCAGGCCTTCTTACTACAGCACAACTCCTGACTATCCACCACCGGAGGATGCCCAAGCTTGGTTGACGACGCCCCATTCGACTTTCACCACATCGCCCGGCCTAAGTCCCGCGCCATCCGGGTTCCTTCCGATTCCGGACTCACCACTCTCCCCGCTCATCACCCCTCTAGCTCAGGAACATCACCAATCCGACAACTTCGTGCTCCCCGGGCAGCAGGCTCCTCAGGCTGAAGGCAAGGACAAGATGGTCTAGCACCGCTCTGTCCGCTGTCTCTCATCCTTGGATGATTTTACGACCATTTCGTTATTTTTCTTGTTGGTTTTGCAGAAGCACTTCCAGTATTGCTTGCTGCTTTTCCCTCGCTTCAACACAGACGCAATTGCACACGACACTCCTTTTGGCGATCAACACTCCCACCGCTCAACAGCAACATTCCAACAGCATCATTATGTCTACCACGCTCCTTTAACGACTTGTCACGACGACCATTACATACATACATAATACTTGCATATTTTTTTTTGCAGCGACACTCCTTTAAGATATACCCAAGCATAAACTTTACGCTCCTTTTTTTTTATATTTTATTTTATTTTTTGACTCGGCTGGTCCACCACAACGAACTATAGACACATTCCTTTTTTTCCGGATCGGACGGATACAACACATTATACCCAACTGTTAGACACTCCTTTTACGACTTTGCATTATGACGAGGCATTACATCGGCATAGATCACACTCCTTTTATATTATACGGACTCGGTTTCGGATGATCACGATACCCAACTGCATAGCGACTGTTGTTTTGGCTTTTCTTGTTTATCTTTTTGTAATATTGGGATGGAAAGCCGTCAACTCTATAGTCCGGCAAGTTTCTTGCTTTCTGTTTTTGTTTCATTTGACCAAAAAAACGAGGACTGGGAAGTTTGGCTTTTTGTTTTTTTGTTTTTTTGTTCTCGATTTTTGCATGAGGCGGCGTTCTCTGTATAGTTTTCTCTTTCTCTCGTATCATCTTTTCCATGTATTGCCCTCTCTCCTCTCGGTTTCTGGTCTAGCCTGCTTGCTTTTGCTTGCTTGGTTTTGGGTCAAAATTGTTTTGGGAAGTTGGCATCGTTTTCTGTTTTCTTTGAAGGACTGGACTGCTGGATATGGAGCAAACACAAGGGAGGAAAAGCACATTTCTGGGTTTTTTTGTTTTTTTTTTGTTTGGAAGGATGCAAGTCACTCTTATTATGGGTGACTGTTTGTGTCATAATATCTTTTGGTCAGGGAGGAGAGAGAGGCTTCAAGGTTTATCGTCTGGTTGTTCGTTGTTGCTGAATCATGTATTCTTTCTTTTCTCTCTGGGGGGCGGAAGAACATGGTTTGTATAAGCGTAGACACGGCAGCTTTTCTGGTGGACAGCTTTGAAGCCGCGGGATCTCTAATACTACTAATTAATACAAAAACGCATAAACTGTTGAACACTTGAGTCTTGTTTTGTGACGGTGATACGATGTGACGTGGTCCTGCTATCTGTACTACTTTTCCGCCCACCCAGAGGAGGTGATCATACCCAGATTAACGGTCACCTAGACCAAAGTCCTTTTGAAGTTTCAACAGCATATTACCGGCCCCTCACTTGCCCAAGACCTTTAAAAACTTCTAAGGGGCTTCTTTCCGATGTCGATTACCCCCATGCTTTTGTGCGGACTCTGCACGAAGAGAATGAGCTCTGCAATAACTTCGAAACTCGATTCCGCATGTCGTGACTCCCTGATACTCCTTCTACCTACGAGACGTTTTCCTACTTGGATAGCATACCATTCTTTTCAAGAAGTCGATATTTCCATGTCCTGTTGCGAAGCAGAAGGTACCTATGTGGCGATATGAGCGAGATCAGAAAGCCTGACGTCCGATTGCTAGAAATTCGTCTGCATGGAGATAACTTAACCTCTCAACGAGCATAACCAGATTCAATATGTAAAGAAAAAAAAATTTCTAAAAGTTCTTAACAAGATAATACCCACCAAAAGAGTAAAGAAAAAAGAGAGTTTGCAATAATAGCTGCGACTCGTTTCGATCGAGTGACCTCCGGGTTATGAGCCCGGCGCGCTTCCGCTGCGCCACGCAGCTCTGCTGTTGACATTTTGTCTGTCAGATATTAGCAGGGGTTGAACCGTGGATTTATGAAAGGGTGACCCGCTTGCTCGCACCCATTCGACTTGCCCTCCCTCAAGCGCACAAACTATCTAGAACTGATTTGAATATGGTAGAATCTACCAACACATTTCGACCCATCACTTTCTGCATAATTGGTTTATTTGGAAAGCTTCAGACGGGAGACAAAGATCACCTTTTGGAAATTACTGAATCATCGTAGATATCTCCGGACCTTCCCGTAAATTAGTCAATGTATGGAGGGTATATAGCAATGCCGTACGTCTCTTCTGCTCCAGAATGGCGAGGGGTGAGAGCGGGATTAACTCCCGGGAGTAGAAAGGTATTGGCCTGTACGTTCTCCGGTTACCAAAAGGACAAGGAGGCACCACGCCTCTAATGCTAGCAGTATATGCCAACACCTCCCGGAGAATGCCAAAGGCTACGAGGATACATCACGAACCAGGCTCAGGAACTCAACAACAGCCTCCCAGGATGGCCCTAGAAAAAAAAAAAAAAAAAAAAAGAAAGAAAAAAACAAGGACGAATATATAAAGGTAATCATTCCGTTGGAATACAGAAACAATAAAGTGCAACAGCGCCAGCCCATGAGTCTAGGCATCTAGGCAATCTATCCTAGCCCAGCTCAGCATCGCGTCTCAACCCTCCTCTAACATAATCTAGGTAAAGAGAACCACAAAGTAGCAGAAAAGAAGAACAGAGGTCGGTGCAAAACAAGAGGAAAAACTCATGACCATTGCCCGTAACCCCATACCACACCGCCCAAAACCGCGAACAAGACCAAGGTCCACACAGCCGGTTCGTAGTCAGTCAAGGCCACCGAATTCTGCCTCTCCTTCATCTTTGTCTGTAGCTCCAGATCAATGGGCTGTGTTGTCTCCGGCACCCCCTCGGCCTTCACGTGAACAGACTTGGCCCCGTTCCGCTGCTTGAGCAGTGCCTTCTCCGAGCCGAACCTCACCACCTTGAAAGTGCTGCTCGCATCGCTCGCACTGCCATCATCTGTTTCGGAGGTGCCTTGTCGCCGCTGTTTCTGCTGCGGGCTTTGCGTCCGAAGACCCTCGCTCCTCGATCCCACCAGCAAAGGGCTTTTCCTTCCTGCCGCAAGAGGCAGATTTTCCAGAGAAGTGTTCTCCACCAGCTCCGTTGTCGACGTCAGCGTACTATGTGCATGAACACTGCTGGTGCTGGTGATCGGCGATGCCTCAGACATACTCGGTGACCGTAGCTTCTTTTCTGGGGATGCATAATGGTGATGAGAAGGAGTCGAAACCGTAGGCGGATCAAAGCTCTCCTTGTCTGTGTGTTTCTCATCTTCATCTCCTTCCGACAGAGATTCTTTCCGTCTCGACAGCACCCGCATTCCTCGTTCCTTTGCAACGGCCACGCTATCCCTCAGCCTGCCGCCCAGGACCCTCGGCACGAGCAAGCTTGCCCAGCTGTCCAAAGACCCGGACGGGGAGCGGTTCATATTGCTGAAAACATTATCGAGCTGCGAGACGAGCAGGTTCATATTGTCAAAGATGCAAACCGCCTCGCGAACGACGTGTTCTCGCTCCACCGGCAACAAAAGGGTTTCCGACTCGAGCAGCCGCTTCTTAAACTCCATCTTCAAGTCCTCGCCGTCGAGCGGAGTCGGGAACCGGAAAAATGTCAGAGGGTTGTCCGTGGTGATGTGGTGGGCGAGCTCCAGGGGCAAAATGTCTCGGATCGGGATGGGTGCCGAGCAAGGGTAGCATAATGGCAGAACGGGATCGCACGTCTTCCCCCAGAATTCGGGTCCTGCTGCCTCGAGGGAGCTTCTGATAAAGCGCCCGCCGCTGAAGAGAGCCATGTAGAGCACCCAAGCGTATGCAAGCAGGACCTCGGGGTTCTTCTTGATCGACCGCTTGATGTGTGCAGTAAATTCACCCAGGCGTCCACGCTGGCTCGCGGCCTCGACCTGTTCTTTCGCTACCTCCTCAGACCAGCCGGTTATTGAGCGGATGTCGCGCAGGATGCTATCTGCGCGCATCAAGCCGGGGAGGTGGAGGCTGCTCAGTACCGCATGAATCCGCTCGCAGGATACTGCATCGTGGCCGACCTGCTCGGCGGTGCCAAAGGGGAATAGGTTCAAAGCGCGAGTGCTGGGGAAGGAAGAGTCAGGGGCGCAGCGTTCTGGACCGCAGTCGCCATCCGTCTTCACCTTCTCCTCGTGAGAGTCCAGAATCTCCTGCCACACCGACTCGAAGGCGAGGTATATCGGTGCGATGTGGAGGATGCCAGAGACGTAGGTGGTCGGGTTACAGGCCCTGGGCGGTACTGCCAAGGGCAGGCGAATCAGGAGACCCTTGTTCAGCCTCGTATGAGCGGCTCTGGTGGCCGTGTTGATGCTGTCGCCCAGATGGGGGGCCTCGTTCTTGATACCTTGAGAGCCCATGGCCAGCACTTTCAAATTCAAAAACTTGTTCGACCTTGCTGGTATGTTGGATGGAAGAATAGCTTCGCGCAGAGACGCCGAGACTTGTGACCACCTCAACGACAGTACAGGGAAGATGGCTTATAGGATGTTACACCGCAAAGTCGTTGGAGGATAACGGCCGTTGAGGGTGATGTAGGTAAACGAGACAAAATCTAGGTGTATTGAGTTTATGTCTAAGATTACAAAAAAGTATGTTTGACGATTATAGGCGTGTCAAATAACAAGAGGAGTGTATGCAGGTGTGGTGTGTGTAAGGTAGGTAGGTCGTCTTGGAACCTTGGTCGTCCGCTGGACGAGTCCAGGCAGGTAAGCTGGGTGGATGTGTTGATTGGTGCGAGTGGCATCTATTGGACTTTATCAGGAACGTTTGCCCCCGAAGATGAATAGGTAGTTCGACGATGTCACGTCCCCAGGGAAGGTATCAACGGACGCCAACAGCAACTTGGTGAAACCAGCCTCGAGAGAGACGGGAAGCACAGAACAGTTGGACGGGGGAGGTATTTGGAAAGGGTAAATAAATAGGAGTAAAGAGCGAATGACCTTTCCCTCCCCTCCTCCAAGATAAGAGAAGTTAAGTTGCCTTTCCGTCTCCCTCACTCACGAAACCGGTGTGAACAAGAAAAGCAATAATGGTGGTGAGTGGGCGTGGTAGGCGCAGATGACCGGTTGTAATAGGCAGACCCGAAGGCAGCCAAGGAGTCAATAAGAGATCAGGTGGGAGACAAGGCGAAGGACGACCACGAAGTGGAACGATAAGAGCGAACACCTTCCCCAAAACGAAAAAGAGAAGAGTGTGCCAGTGTGCTTGTGTGCTTGTGAGTTCAGTCGAACCTTTCTTCTTCTTCTTCTTCTTCTTCTTCTCCTTCTTCTCTGATTTGTAATTCCTGTTGTGTTCGTTCGAAACGATCCACATGTATACGAAAAAGTACCTTCTTACCTTCTCGGGATCCTGGAGATGGAGGATCGACCAAACAGGTGCCTTGGGCGTGTGGCGACGACCCTGCGATAAATCCACTTCGATCTTTGTGAAAACCCCCACAATAGTTTTGGAGCTGTGAGGGAGGAACTTGCATGAGGCTACCTGGACGATGGTGTGCGAATCGTCCATTATCGCCAAATACTATGCAAGCCTTCTTCAGCGTGCAGGATGTAGGAACATACAGATCCTTAAATAAATAAAAAAGAATAAAAAAAGAAATAGAAAAGGGATATGTGATATTCAACGAAACGGAAGATTCTGAAATGGAAAACTGTTGGCCTCTATCGGAAGGAAACAATACCCTTCTGATTCCCCCACAGTCAGCGCAGTTAGCGATCCGTGCACAGCGCGTAAACCCGCTGATCGGTTCCAGAGCGACGGAAATCGTCTAGCCCTGTGCGACATGAAACTGTTACTCAACATGCAAGCGACATGCAGTGTCATGAGAGCAAATGCCGATTGGTTGGCTTGTTATTCTCTTCCCCCTTTCTCTCACAAACACGGGGTTGAGTGCAGCAGGAATTCGACAAGGCCGTCGTCGGTCTCTCTTGGAAAGAAACAAACCACTCAACGAAGTACTATTAAGCTTCTATCGACTCAGCTTGCACATTGCTTCTGCAGCCGAAGACCCGATGGCTGCTGATATGTTTGCTCATTTACTTCCTCCTACTCGTCTAGATAATACACT
The DNA here is from genome assembly GCA_033296905.1 of Podospora australis. Classification (NCBI taxonomy): domain Eukaryota; kingdom Fungi; phylum Ascomycota; class Sordariomycetes; order Sordariales; family Podosporaceae; genus Podospora; species Podospora australis. The sequence goes on from MU864352.1 coordinate 13,716, forward strand.
TTGGGGTGGACTGTTTCCTCCCGTCTTTTGCGTCTGGGAGAGCTAGAAATGCACCGCTGTAGTGACCCCGCTGTAGTTGTAGTGTAACCAAAACGCCTGCGATGCTGAGTATGCAAAGAATTTACAAAAAGTGAAGCAGAACTGAGTATACTGATGGGACAGACGGTTGAACTATACCGTTGTCCCGGAGTGCTCGGCACGAGTGCTCTGCTGGTGTTGGTGTTCTCTATTGCTGGCCTCGTCTTCGGGGCTTTCGTGATTGATGAAAAGAAACGAAATCAAGACAACGCCGGCTCCTACCCAGTATAGCCAACTAGAGTACTGAGAGTATTGGATCATCTCTCCAATCAGCGATGCGGGGATATTCAAAGACAGGCCGACGGTGACGATAAGAGGTGTTGTAAGGAGCATGGCATAGGCCCAGAGTATATCGCTGAAAAATGAGGCCACAGAGTTGAGTGCGATGATCGCCCAGACAGTACCAGTTGGCGGTAGTTCAAACTGAAGATCCGGGTTAGCCAAATACAATCTTGTCAGTAAACCAGACAGAGAATACTCACAGTTTCGAGGCCGGTAAAGTGCAATATCAAGAATCCTGGCCACAAGAACACCACATTGAACAACCCAACGAGTCCAAAAAACAAGGGCATGTTGACGCGATCCTCGTTCCCCACCCGTAACTTCATAACTGTCACGTATATTCCATACATCACAGCACTAAACAGAGCCATGGAATCTCCTATCGCGATCTGCGCTGTTGACTTGTGCGGGAAGCTGCCCCTGTTATCGTCGTTTGCGCCGGACAAGTCCACCGATGAGATTAATATCACACCCGTTAGCGAAGCCAACACCCCTATGAGCTTTCTAACCGTGAAGCCCTCGACCTTCTTCAGGGCGCCAAAAATCAGCGTCCATATGCTGCTTGTTGACGTGAGGATCGTGACGCTCCCGACGCTGGTGTATTCGAGACACGCCGAGGCAAAATAGTTGGCGAGAAACCACACGATGAAAAACTCCAGGCTCAGACCAGCCGTTTCTCGCAGACTCATTCTTTCGTCCTTGGGTGGGAAACTATTCGCCTCTAGACTCCCCTCGTCATCCACCAGCAGCCGCTCGCCGGCTACCGCATCCTCCTCATCGTCTTGGGACTTAATTGGCGTCACCCCAAGCCGCCTCTCCCGCCACATCTCCATTGCTTGTGCCGTCACCGAGTGCCATCCATTCTTCATGACATGTCGTATGAACATGGGTATCAGCGAAAGCGCAAACATTGACGTGTTGATATACACAAGGAAAAACGGCTTGCTGTACGTGCCGTCGGAGAATATATACTGCCCATAAAACCAGTTTGTCAGTTATTTGCAAGAACAATTGTGGACACGAAGAGTTTGGAGTACTTACACTCGCCAAAAAATTCGATATCGTCCACAATAACACTACCACGAGCAATAATATTATTCCCAGCGTTCGCCTCGCCATGCCCCCAAACCCAAATTTTAAATTCACCGTCGCTGCCGTTGACACGTGTGAACTCCTCCCCGCCGATGCAGGACTTTGTTCCCTCAGCTGGCCCAGCAGCCCTGCTCCTGCTTCTGCATCTGTGCCTCGCCCTTCTGCCCTGTCAATTGAGTGCGACCTGCGCTTGCTCGAATGGGCCGATGGTTCATGGTCATGGCGGTCTCCTGTGTGGCGGTGGTCGCGATGATGATGATGATGATGATGATGATGATGATGTGGCGGGGCAAGCTCCCCCGGTATGAGCGGTTCTATAGGCGCCATCCCGATCCCGATTTCCGCCCCGATGTATTACGATTCTTTTGGTGTGCTGTGGTACCGTATCGTCCGCTGCCTATGGTGTGTAGTTTTCGTGTTCGCCCAATCTTTCGCGAGTTGCTCCGGATTCCCTCTTCACCAACGATATTTTCCTCCACTTGTCGAGTCCAGCCCAAGGGGCAATGAGTGCGCGAAACCGAAACAACCGATCAACAATGACGAAAGCGGGGGCTGCATCATTTGTTGCTGTAAAACGAAGAAAATAGTCGTTCGAAAAGTTTCGTATTCAAGAAAATGGTTCGAAGAAGCTAGGGAAACGAACGATTACACCCCTTCCAAAGAGCGCGCAGCGCTATCCGCAAACCTAAAAGGGAGAGAGTTGAGAACAGGTGTTGTTGTTTTGTCCTAAAGCAGGGTGGACGCTGTAATTGAGCTTGTTGTGGAAACGTGGAACCGTCACTATCGTCGATCGATTTTGCCTTGTGGACACGCGGGTCGGTTTCGAAAGTGCTTGACCCTGGATCTTTGCGGTGGAGTTTCTTTGAGAGAGAGAATCCAAAAATCCGGGGTCATTCGGTTTGAAGAAATTCGGACGGACAAGTCGGTCCGCACCCACCATCGCTTTCAAAACCAACGGTGCCAAGCGCGCCCAGAGGTAGAGTAAAGAGAAAGAAGGGTTAGGGTTATAATTGGAATCTATGTTCAACTCATCTTCAAGTGATTCAGGCGTCTCATTGAATACAAGAACTAATTGTGGTTTGTCCAAAGGAAAGGGATCAAACAGGTCATATTTAGTCTGGTATGGAATGGGTTCAAATAGTCGACAAGTGTAACCAGGGGAGAGTTTGGTGTCGTGATTATAGTCGTACGCGCTCGAGAAGATTGACACTACACCTCATTGCCTCCTGAATGCTCCTCAAAACTTCTTGATACCGTGCGCATCGATGCATCTCTTTGAAGCGTCTCATTAGGTGGCATGCAAACTCCTCGATGACCAGATGATGAAAGCGCCTAGGTCCCGGGTTCAGATAAAAAAAAAGACTCGCCAGACGTATAACACCCAGCATAATATCAAACAAAAACCCAATAAAAGCCAAACCTTCCCATTCTCCCTACCCTGCCCGCTCAGCAAGCACAACCGTCCCGGTCATTCTCGATATGGATGTTGATGGGATCTTGAAAATCACCACTAAACTCCTCCGACTCCTCTTGGAGAAGGGCATTTCTCGCAATAACTGCCAGATAAGTCAGCATGTCTCACATTTTCACACAATTATGGCATAGATGTCTCCCTACCTTCGAAAGCCTGCTCAACGTTGATAGCCTCCTTCGCACTCGTCTCAAAGTACGGGATGTTGCCCTTGGACTGGCAGAAGGTCATGGCACGCTTGGTTGAGATAACCCTCTTGCTCTCCTCGACATCGATCTTGTTCCCTAGCACCACGAAGGGGAAGTTATCCGGGTCTCGTGGTGAAGCCTGAATCAAGAACTCGTCCCTCCAGCTGTCAAGCGCATCGAAGCTCTTGGAGTTGTTGACATCGTATACTAGAACACAGCAGTCGGCTCCCCGATAGAAGGCCACACCCAGCGACTGAAACCGTTCTTGTCCTGCTGTATCCCAAAGCTACAGTTTTCCCCAAGACTCATTAGCAATGGCTCTTCTCGACGGCATGTATTTTCGGGGATTGTTCGCACCTGCATAGTAACTTGACGGTCGTCTACCAACACTTCCCGAGTCAGAAAGTCGGCACCGATGGTGGCCTTGTAGCTTGCACTGAACTTCTTATTGACCTGTTATCCAACGAGATATTTGTTAGCCGACTATTCGTAGCTGCCATTGTGTTGTTGCCTCGGCGTTTACGGAGCGGGGAAGGGCTTATCGGAAACGTACATATTGGTTCATCAGACTCGTCTTGCCGACACCGCTGTCGCCCAAGATAATAACCTATTTACCAGCGCATTAGAACAGCCGGAATGATCACAGAGGGATGGGCGCAAACATACCTTGAGGAGAACCTTCTTCCTGGAAGCCATTATGGAAGCTGCTTCACCGATCTGTCGATGACGTGGGGGCAGCACTGATTCTGAGCGGTTCTCAGGACAAATCGGCAGCGGTTTTTTCTTGTAAAGGAAGTGGTACGATAACAGGTTCGAGGGCGGAAGAATTTAAGGTGGAATGTGGTCTTTTCAAGAAGTTTATTAGGTAGTTGCACGAACAAGCGTTCAAGGTTGCCAACGGCACCGATAAAATGAATGGGGCTGGATGTTAGGGGAGTCGGCTGTTGGAGGAGTGACGAAAAGAGGCTGGAACCACAGCGATAGCAGCTCACTGCATTCACAGCACGCAAGTTGCAACAAGGCAGGCAGGCACCAGAGACGGGAGAAACAATTTCAGCCAATCAGATTCATTGGGAACCGTTGGCCCATATTTGAAACCAGGCGATTTTGGCTTTAGCCCAAATTCAAAAACATCCACCTCTCTCCACCTGCTCCCACTGTGTTCTTGGGGGTCATCAGGTGCGCCGTGCAGCACTTCCGCTGTAACCTTGCCCTGTGACGACCCGCTGCAAAATGTGCCGAACGAATTGACTCCTTCAGGGCGCGTGCCATTTTGGCATCCGCAATACCTTACCTAGAATCTCACCACGACAAATTTCAGGACAGGAGATGGCACGGCGGGAGGCCAACAGCCATGCACATGTCTGTACGGTGATCAAGTGACGACCGCAGTAATACTGTAAACAGACAGTCTGATCCAAACGAATTCTACAACAGCCCACACCCCTGCTTCTCCTCGCCTACCGTGTCGACGTTTCCATGCATGGGGTAATCCAGGGGGTCTTGTCCAGTGGTCGTGACGCAACTGCTCTGCAGTAGTCGCTGTCGCTGTACCCGACGAAACTCAAGTCCATGGCGATGGCGGATGAACAACTCCTCGACAAGATCCAGTCACTTAGCGATCTCGAGCTGGCAACACTCCTGTGTCTCGTCGCCCGTGAACACTGCCTAATCGGCACCCTGCCCGACTACGTCAACGAGCTTGCCGAAGAGCTGCGTCTTGTCGCATCCAAGACTTTCAACCTCACCTCCGCCATTGTCAGCTGTCACTCGCACACGACCCTCGATGAGTTCGCGACAGGCCTACTGGTTCCGCAACCATCCCGCGGCCCTCCGTCCCCAGGACATCCCCGTTCCAGCTCTCCTTATCGTCCACGCCATGATCACCAGCAACCATCAACGGCCGGAGGTGTAGGCCCTTCCGTTTCTGGCTCGTATTTTCCCAGTACAAGTCCTGCTCTCCGTCCGGCTCCCGGCGCTTTCTCGTCCCGGATAACACCCGGGGCTACGATCCCACCCTCCCCGCTGATCGGCGCCGGCGCAACCGGCAACTCTCAGGCGACGCAGCAACCACACATCGCGAATGTCATCCTAGCCAAAGACCTCGACCGCGCCCCGCGCGCTGTCCAGATCCAAGCCCTCGAACTCCTCCGCACAAGACGAATATTCACCCGAACCAGCGTCCAAACCGCACCCAAACAATTCCTCTTCATCGCCCTCGTCGGTGCCCCCAGCGGCGGCCAGGCTCGCGTGACCCCACACCTCAATGACTTCTTCTACCTAGCCCACTGGCACGATCCCGACGAAGACGGCTTTGAGCACCTAGACGAAGAACTCGGCCACACTCCACGACGCAATGAAGATCCCCAAGACGATGCCTCCTCGACCGCCTCTAGCCGCAGCGTCGTGAAGCGCTCCTCGTCTCTGGGGTCAGGCTTCGGGGGCTCACCCCTACTAGAGAACCAGTGGTTATCCAATAGCACCACCAGCAACGGCATGTTCCAGCCGCAACGACAACACAATATGACCACCAAAGAAAAAGGCCTAGCCCATACTCCCCGGCTCCCGCCGCAGCCAGAGGAGCTATACGAATCGACGACCTCGCCTACTACGAGAGACTCACCTGCATTCACAGAAGACGACATCTCCCTCCTGGCCCAGCTCACCACCCAGGCTCACGTGGAAATAGACGTGACCCGCTACCAGATGAACATTGTTTCGTTTCTGCGAATGCACCGCGCCGTGGCTGGGGGGTTATCTCCGCAAGCGACCAAGCACGTTGAGTACCTCGCGAAATCTCTTGCGCCGCTGCACGGTCTGGACTACGTAACGCCGTCACTCATCGCTCTGGCAGCAAAGAAGGTATACCTGCACCGGCTCACATTGGTAGGATCGGCAGATAAGGAGAGGAGCATGCAATGGGGCAGCGAGCTAGGTGCCGTGAACGCGCTGCTAGAAGATGTGGGACCGGAAGATGTGATAGAGGAGGTCCTGGGTTCGGTTGGGGTGCCTAATTGAACCTACGTTTGTCACTACTGCGACATGGGCGGGGGAGATGGATACATGATGAATGCTGTGGATATACAGAACACATCAAGGAGTTTTGGGGCACTGGGTTGGTAGGGCTATGGAAAAAGGGACAAATAAAAGCCTAGGGGGCTAATTAAAACCCAGTAATAAGTTGTTCATCAAAGCAGAGCAATCTCGACTTGAATTTGATTTACGCCACAATCTTCCAAAGCCTCGATTGCAAGAGTGACCGTAACGGTGAAAATATTACATATATGTTGATATGGTTAAGATAGTCGTACATCATTTCCGGGTTATGTGTGTGTATCCTGTTTTTATCCCTTGCTCTCCTTTTCCCGCCCTTTCGATCGTTAATAAATGAATATCCCGACAGAGACCGCAAGATGTTATGTTGTATGATGATAAACTTTGTTTTAAGGGCCAGAAAGGCCCTGCTCGAATAATGCCGGAATCTGGATTTCATCGAAGAATGGAGCTGCTAAACCGCCTACTGCCCCATGTAAAGTCTTGATATTTGACTTCCTTTAGGAGTGTAAGCTGGCTGATTTAGCTGACCTCCTTGATCTTGCACTGCCAGCCTGATGACTTGGCAAGCAAGGGCAAGCTGTTTTGATACCAGTTAGCGCTTTGAACTTGAATAAAATGGAAGTGACAGAAGGCAAAGACAAAACATACCTAGCACCCAAGCACCAACCCAACTCATTACCCTTGATCTTCTTTGCGATGCGGACCTCGCGGTCGATGGGCATTTCGTAACCAGTATGGGTGAGCGCCAGCATAAAGCTGAGATCCATGCAGTGCTCGGGCCTGTCACCAAGCTCCTCGATAGCGCCGGGGATGCTGGTAAAGACGTCCCACTCCTTCTCGCCACCGCAAACCCGGTTGGTCAGGTCGCTCAGTTCCCTAAGTGTGAAGGACTCGGGCATACCCAGCGGCTGGGTGCGGTCGGTAAAGTACGAGAGGAAGAAAATGTCCTCTCTGGCGAACGTCTTGGCCATGCTGGGCTGGTGGACGCCGTTGAAAGAGCAGGGAGCGAGCTTGCAGGCAGCGTCTTTCTTAAGGATGCGCTCGGCAAGGGAGCGGCATTGAGCGGGGGCGGCCCACGCGGGACCGGTCATGTTCACCTTAAGCTCCTTGCCCAAGGCGTGACCGTCAGGAAGGGGAACAACGACGCTCTTGGTCATGCCAGCCGAGAAGCAGGGGTTGACGACGGGCTTTGTAATCCATGAGCGGTCCTCCTTGTGTTCCTCGTGAAGATCGGTGACGAGAGTGGTCATGATGGCATCGCGGGCGGACATGAGACCGTATCCAAGATGGGAGTGCTGGTACAGGCTGAACTTGCGGCCGCCGAAGTCGAGGTCGTACTTGTGGTCGCCGTCGGCCAGTCTCTCGGGCATGCCGCCGGAGCTGAGACCCTCAAAGGTGGGCTCGAAGACAAGCTGGGTAGACCCACCGCCGAGATCGAAGACAGCGGCGGTCGGGCTGTGGTCGGGACCGCCGATCTTGCCAAGGAGGTAGTTGACGGTAACCCAGGCGTAGACACCCTCATCGGAGCCATCCATGATGGCAACACCATTATCCTCCTTGGAGACAAGCGGGAAGGGGTATTTGGTTTCAATGCGGTGTCTGACGGCTTCCAGAATCTTGTTGCTCTTCTCGGGGCCAATCAGGCGCAAACCGGCAGTCGCCTTCACGGCAATAGGGCTGCACGCCTTGAGGGAATCAGGAATCTTCTCGAGGGCGGCGTCGAGCAGGGGGTCGAGACTCTGGGCAGCCTTCTCCGGGTCGTCCTTGTACGCACTAAGACCGCTGCTCTGGCCTTCAATCTTTGCGGTCATCTTGAAAAGAACCTCCTCCTCAAGCTCAGGGGCGGCGCCGCAGTTGTTGAACTTGTAGACGTGGATACGAGAGCCAGTGCTGCCGGCGTCAATCATCGAGACATACTGAACAATTGGCTTGTCCTTGGAGAAGGACCTCGTGCATCGATCGGTTCCGTACGTTCCGTCGGATGGTGTTTGACCTTGTCCTCCGCCTATCAACGAAATTCTGGTGAGCAACCCGGCGCATTTTCATTGTTCCTATCCCTTGGATATCACCGACCCGTTGGCGAAAACCTACCTCCATGAACAAGCTCGACACCGGAAGGCGAGAAGAAATAGAAAAGACAAAAGACGACGAATACTATAGCGCCTGTCTTGAGGTAGCGCGCCCGCTGGGACTGCGACGCCCAGGATTGCTGCATCTTGACGAAGACACTGGGTTCCCTATGGTCGAACTCGTAGCGATCGGGTTTCTCGTGCGGGTCGTGGGCTACTTGCTTGGTCGGCAGCGATACTGACGTGCGCCGCATAGGTGACGAAGTAATCGCGACCTGCAGTCGTGATCGTTCGACGGGGATTGGCGGTGTCTAGATATAAGGGGTCGGAACAAACGTCTCTCCTTGTGCTTCCTTGTGCTCAGTTACAGTACTTGGAGGAGATCTCGTGGTACATCCCCGTTTGGTCAATGACAGCGCCGATTGAAAAAAGTGTCAAACGAGGGACGAGAAGAACAGGCTTTTCGCAGATGTAAAACAGAAAAATAAGCACAGAATTGATTTGTTGCAACGCGACGCCCGCTTCCTCTCTTCCAGGAGAATTGGGATGGGGATGCTATGTTCGTGAAGAAAAAAAAAAAAAAAAAAAAAAAAAAGACAAATAGGGGTTGGCTGAAAGACGGGGTTTGCCTTTGAAAATGTGTTTGCCGTTTCTTGGGGGGTTCGAATCAACCCCCTGCAAGGATGACGCTGGGTGCCGCCAAGGTGTTCCTGGCCAGGGGGTGTCTGATTTTAGATAGCGGGTTGGCGTTGACTTTCTTGCCTCCCAATAGGGCGACGGCAGAGACTTTAGGTAATGGATAGCACAGGTACAGCTGCAACGGGAATGAGGTTTCACTTTTGTAAGATTCATCCATTTCAGATGTGCAGTCGAGATTATGTTTGCAGACTGATGAGGCTCTGCAGCCAGATGAAATTCATTTGAGAAGATATTGAAATCGTCTTGAGTGAAAGACGATGCAGAAGTTGCTGATACCGTCAAGGTATCGATCGGTACTCAACCTTCGCTACCGTTGGCCGACGTACCCCAGCCCTTTGGTATGGCCCGTTGATTCTTCAGCGTTCCAGGCACCGCGGCGGAACTTAGCAAGCAGCACACATCTTCCTCGTCATATTGTTGCCTCCGAGTCTTGAAGAGATATAAACCGTGATTGCAGTTCCTTTATAATCGTCGACTGTATATACTTTCGCTAATAATTATTTGGCGGCCTTCTCGTTTTTTTTTTTCTTTCTTCACATTTGAAAATACACCACCAGCGACACTCGCCCAGTGACATCATGGATGTCCATCTTCTGGTGTATGACCTGTCTCGAGGTCTGGCGAAACAAATGTCCTTGGGATTGCTCGGATTCCAACTCGAAGCTGTGTACCATACGTCCATCAAGCTGAACGGGAGAGAATATGTTTATGATGGAAATGTTGTTGCGATCAGGCCTGGGTCGTCTCATCTTGGGCGGCCTATGCAAGAACTGTTCCTGGGAAAGACAGAAAGTATGCATGCATTATTTAATCAATTTTGATGTGCCATCGGTGGCGCTGACATGATGATATTCAGTACCTATGGATTTGATCGAGGAGTACCTAGACTCGTTACGAGAGATCTACACCGTCGAGGTAAGAGAAATCCCCTGTTTGTCCATTACTCGAACGTCAGTACTGATTGTGGCAGGCATATGACCTCTGGAAACACAATTGCAACAACTTCAGCAACGACTTTGTCATGTTTCTTCTGGGCAAGGGCATCCCGGGTCACATCACGAACATGCCCCAGGCTGTATTGTACGTTCCCCATGGGGTCATAGCGGCCCGCTCCGTGGATGCTCACAGGCCTTCCCCTGGAAGTCAGTCATTGAGACATAGCTAACATGTGACAGAGATTCACCATTTGGTCAGATGTTGCTGCCCATGCTCAACCAGCAGGTCCAGGCCAAGAAGCAGAGAGGTGGTATTCTGGGGATACAACAGACGGCATCTGGCAGTTCAGTGAAGCCGCAGTCTCAACTACATCACCATGTTGGAAGGGTTCATACCGTCACCAGCCTTTCCGAACTTGACCAACTATTGAAAAAGCACCAGCATTCTTGCGCCGTCATCTTTTTCACCTCTGCAACATGCCCGCCATGCAAGATGCTGTACCCCCTTTACGATGAGTTGGCCGCTGAGGTGGGGGACAAGAGCGTGTTGATCAAGGTCGACATATCGCAAGCTAGGGAAATCGGAAGCACATACTCGATCCGTGCAACTCCAACTTTCATCACATTTCTAAAGGGTCAGGAAGAAAACCGATGGAGCGGAGCCGACCCTGGTGCGCTGCGAGGCAATGTACAGCTTCTGGTACAGATGGCTTGGCCACCTCATGCACACCAGTCCCTCAACTTGCCGACACTCTCGAATCCCAACGCCAAACCCGTGCTATATACACGACTGCCGCCTCTATCTAAACTGCTGGCCAAAATGGGCGAAACGGCTTCAAATTCAGCCGTTCAAGACGTCAAGCGCTTTCTTGAAACACGCGCATCTGAAGGACCGGCAGAGGCTACCCTCCCGAATGTTGCTGCATTTGGGACTCTCGTGAGAGATTCGCTTACCCGGCTCCCAACCGACCTGTTGTTCACCGTCATTGATCTCCTGCGATGTGGTCTCATCGATCCCCGCCTCAGTGGTGTCCTTGCCGAGGAAGCAAACCATCTCACCATCACGACCGTGTTAGAGCACATTAACAGCCTGACCACAACATGTCCGTACGCTCTGCGCCTCGTCACACTGCAGATGGCCTGCAACCTCTTCTCGAGCCCGCTCTACCCAGACCAAATACTAAGCAATGAGAAGTTGCGGGCAGCGATAACGCAGCTCGTGGCAACGAGCTTTTTGGATGACGGACATCCCAACATCCGTGTTTCCGCTGCGAGTCTCTTGTTCAATGTGGCTCTGGCCAACAGTGCGAAGCGGCGCGAGGGGCCAGGAGATGTCGTTCCCGAAGACGACCAAGTCGAGCTTGCTGCCTCGGTACTTGAGGCCATCACTCAGGAAGAGAAATCGGGCGAGGCGCTGGAGGGGATGCTGCTGGCTTTGGGATTGTTGACGTATAGGGCACCCCTCGATGGTGGCCTAGTGGGACTGCTGGAAACTATGGATGCCAAGGATGTGGTGCTCTCCAAGAAGCAATCATTTCCTGGTATGAAGTTACTAGATGAGGTCGTTCAGTTATTAGGGAAAGGGCTCAAAAGGTAATCAGGGATATGGGACGTGAGCAGGCATGCGAGAGACTTTGTTGAAGATAGATCATGCATGGCGATCATGGCGAAATCAGTTTGGTATCATTTCGCACCTCCAGATAGTTGCCAAAAATCCATGGCGGCATTTGATCACGATTTCTCATTTATGGCGAAGTTATCGGGTGTGTCCTCGGAGAAATGCAGCGAATCGGAGCACCTTGCATCGTCTAGAAGAGGCAGACTACGGGGACTTCTTACTGTTTCTCTAGTTCTCAACATGTCGGGACCTCACTGGTTCTGCAACTCCAAGGAGGATTTCGATTTCCCACTCGCCAAACCCGATTTCGGTTTCTTTATCGAGTTTGGTGATTCCACAGCACTAACCGCGAAGTTCTGGTTAAGAATGGCAGTGGTGATTGAGTGCAAACCCTGCCATCGAGATCTGTTTAGTGGTGGTGATTTCATCTGAGGCTGTTGGATCTTGGTGGCACAGTGCAGCATATAGATATGCCTTGGTTCTTTCATCCCTGCGCCTACTCCCAGCATATGTAACTGCCCTGTTCGTGCCGCTGCAAAGTGCTCTGTGACGATTTGCACATATAACATCTTTGCTCTTCTTCTCAAACCAAAAAAATCCTGCTTTCCTTCCTCCATCAAAACAAAACAAGCTGCTGCCAACATCTTGACCACATGCCATCCCCAGCTTGCAATCGTCCACTAACACACGACTTAAAATTTAGCGCAGCCGGATTCCGTCAGCAGATCGCGCACTCCAATCCAAGCAGCGCGTAGCCACCCAAAAAAAAAAAAACACGTCAACTTCCCTGCAGCCGATTATTCCTTGGCGCAGCGACCCGCAACACTCTCCCTCTTCACCGTGGCAACTGCGACACAACCCCACCGGAAAGTAAACATCACCGTACCTGGATGCAAGGGTAAGGGAAGAAGGCAGCAAAGCGGGACCCCCCCCCCGAAGCGAACCCAAGGGCGGAGCAGCTCCAGCCAACAACAGAAGAAGAAGAAAGGAGTGGTTCCTCTTTTTTTCTCTTGTGTACTTTGTTTCTTCTGTCACTTTCCTATGTACAACAGCCTCGACTCACGGTCTCGCGAAGTTATCGCCGACATCAAAGAGACATTGATCGGAATCTCGCTACACCCGCGTCTCATGCCCGACTCGGCAATATCCCACTATGGCGGCGGCCAGGGACGGGGTGTTGTTGCTCGTTCGCATGCGAGCACTCCGTCCCTGCGATCGAGAGATGGGACGATTCCACCGCTTGCCAGGATGGACCCAGGAGGCAATGTGAGGGTCGTCGTAAGGGTTCGGGCCTTCCTACCAAGAGGTATGTATATGTCTGGGTATCGTTATGGTCGTTGTTGTCGACAGTAATCTACATACATACATTTACTTCCCTTTCTTTTTTTCTTTTTTTCTTTTCCCACGTTTTCGGGTCTTGTATTTGCTTCATCGCGATGGTCAAAAGACAAAAGTAGTATGCGACACATTAACTTACACACAATGGCCTCGCAGAAATCAAGCGCAATGCGCAATGCCTCATCTCGATGGACCCCGACACGGAGAAGACCACCTTGATGGTTCCCAACGACACCACCGACTCGACCAACGCCCGAGCCCGCGCACGTAAGGTCACCGAGGAAAAGTCATTCACCTTTGACAAGTCGTTCTGGTCTCACAACCCCTCCGACCCGCACTACGCCCACCAAGAAGACGTCTACGACTCTTTGGGGGAAGAGTTTCTCGACCACAACTTTGAAGGCTACCATACCTGCATCTTTGCCTATGGCCAGACCGGCTCCGGCAAGTCCTACACCATGATGGGCACCGACGACCAGCCCGGCCTGATCCCGCGAACCTGTCAGGATCTCTTCGAGCGCATTCACGAGGCCAAGGCCGAGTTGCCCAACATATCCTACAATGTTCGAGTCTCTTACTTTGAAGTCTACAATGAACACGTCCGCGATCTTTTGGTCTCCCCAACCTCCTCGTCTACTTCTGTTACCAGCCCGAACTATCTCAAAATCCGCGAGTCCCCGACCGAAGGTCCCTACGTCAAGGACCTAACCGAGTGTCCCGTCCACAACCTCGACGAGATTTTGCGATTAATGCGCGCCGGCGACCGTAACCGCACGGTAGCGTCCACCAAAATGAACGACACCTCTTCCCGTTCCCACGCAGTCTTTACCATTATGCTCAAACAGATTCTCCACGATATCGAATCCGACCAGACCACCGAGCGCTCCTCCCGAATTCGCCTAGTCGACCTCGCCGGTAGCGAGCGGGCGAAATCGACAGAGGCCACAGGCGCCCGTCTGCGGGAAGGTTCCAACATCAACAAATCACTTACCACGTTAGGTCGCGTAATCGCCGCCTTGGCCGATCCGAAAAAGACCAACCGGGCAGGGACCTCGGTGGTTCCCTACCGCGACTCTATTTTGACCTGGCTGCTCAAAGACTCGTTGGGAGGCAACTCCAAAACGGCCATGATCGCTTGTATTGCCCCCTCCGACTACGAAGAGACGCTGTCCACCTTGCGGTACGCAGACCAGACCAAGCGGATCCGGACCAGAGCAGTGGTGAACCAAGACAAGATGTCGAGTGCCGAGCGAGACGCCAAGATCGCGGCCATGGAGGAGGAGATCAGGTTGCTGCAGGTACAAGTCACTTCTCAGAATCAAGTCAAGGATGCCAAGCAACGGGAGGAGAGGTTGCTGGAGGAGTACCAGGAGCAAGTGAAAAAGCTGCAGCAGATGTTGGAAGAGCGGACGATGATTTCCGAGGCCAAGATGCGGAGCTTGCAGATGCAGAATGATGCTCTACGAAGACATTTGAAGCTTGCGGTGGAGAGTCTGAATAATCCCATCAAGCTGGCCGTGCCTACGGTTACGGTGCATGAGATTGGGTCGGAGAAGAGTGGGATCGAAGAAGAGGATGAGGCGGTTTGTGTAGTGGAAGATGGGACGGAGGAAGAAGAGGAAGAGGTGGATTACGACGGGGAGCTGAGGAGGATATTCAAGGAGCAGGATGAGTTGTTGGAGTTTGGGCTGGATACGCTCAAGCAAGCGCGGGATTTGCGGGCGAAGCTGGAGGATGATGCGGCTAGGTTTGGGAAGGAAAGTTCTTTGGGGAGAAGGGTGTCGGATGGGGTTGCTTAAACCTTTCTTTTTCCTCTTGAAAGTTTGATACCCCGGGGGACTTTGGTTGAAACTCTTTCTTCCTTGGGTGGTGATGCACCTAACACATGAGTTGGAAGAAGCTGGAAGTTCAACTTGGGGTGGACTGGGAACTAATTGTTCCCGTGTGGAGAGTAATGTTGACGACGGATCATGAAACGATACCAGGAAGGGCAGGGAAGGGAAAGGAAAGGGTTCGGTACAACAAGCAGGCGCGCGCATATTCTGTTGTTTCTTCCCGTCGATTTGTTTTAGGGTTGCTTTTTTGTTAGGAGTTTTTCTGTGTTCAAGTAGTTACTCTGGCCTGTATGGGAGGAGTTTCTTCTGTGTTAGTCTTTCGAGGGTTGGGTGGCTGGAAGTCGAGCTTTTTTTTTTCTTGTCCTCTTTTTTTTTTTTTTTTTTTTTCTTGCAGCTGCGACCATGCATGTTACTTCAGAGTCACTGGTGATCAAATGGGACGGATGTGGTGATGGGTCGAGGAGCAAGGAGTATGGAGAGGCATGGTGCCCTCGAATTTTTGTACAGTAACAACAGGATCGGAAACGATGGATACCTTATACACAGGCAGTCGGTTAGCACACGACACCGCAGTATAGCAACAGCTATAGCACATAGCACATAGCACAAAACACAGTGTCATCCACACTTTACGTTTTGTGGACTTGTGTGATATCGTCGAGTTTCGGTTTGAAGACTGACTAACTACAGCTTCCACATCAAAAATGGTGGAAGTCTTTCTAAAGTAAAAAGAAAAATAAAAAGAAAAAAAGAAAAA
This sequence comes from Podospora australis, assembly GCA_033296905.1. Classification (NCBI taxonomy): domain Eukaryota; kingdom Fungi; phylum Ascomycota; class Sordariomycetes; order Sordariales; family Podosporaceae; genus Podospora; species Podospora australis. The sequence goes on from MU864352.1 coordinate 29,135, forward strand.
AAACCATGGCGAAATGCCTTGCCCAGGGTATCGTGTGAACCGTTGCTTCCAGACCGGAAAGAATCCTCCTCCTCTCCAATGCTGATGCTGATCAAGATGTATCCATCTAAACCCGAAGAAAACCGTCCCCGTTGAACGCCTTGTGGCTGTGAAAATCCATGCGCCGTCTTCCTTGCGGTGAGAAAATGATATACCCTCGTAGATAAAGGAAAGCGATGTGGAATATTCCCCCTCTGAAAGTGAGAGGGAAGAGAAACCGCCATATGACAATGTCCGTCTTTGATCTTTCATCGTTCATAGTAACATGAAAGAAGTATCCGTGTGCGCGCCGTGAGCCGTGAATGCCGTTGCTGTAAAAAATGCTGACCATAACCGTAAGTCCGTGACCCGTTTTTGACCCCTTGCGGTGTCTGTATCCGTGTTCTAAATGCAAACCCTTTCACCGAGCAGCCTCTGCCAACCATGTTTCAATCCGCTCCTTCGAAGATGCAGTGCTGAGATGTCCACGCTAAGATGTTCATGCTGAGATGTCCACGCCGAGCCTCCTCTGTTGTACAGTGATGCTGTGAGGGTGTAAGTCTCTACTCATCCACCTCCTCGATCAGTCGCTTTCTCTCGACCTTGTGATCCCTGGCCTGTCTCAGAGGAAGCTCGGTGGTTCGGGACTTGATAGGCACGCCGTTCTGTCTGACTACGATCCTGGTGACGGACGACGCCCGAGAGGATGAGCTGCTAACAGATGAGTCGGATCCGGATGTGGTAGGCCGTTGGACGAAGTCGCTGCTGCTCGTGCTTCCGGTGTGCGTGTGCGGCTCGACGGGGAATGGCTTCCTGGTCTTCGGCTTGAGGATGGTGCGGGCGCCTGGTGAGCTGCTTGACGATCTGCTGGAAGAGACAGAAGGCGAGCAGCGCGGATCGGTGAGGACGATGATCTTCGTATTGGCCGGCGATGACTCCCGAGAGTCGCCGCTGCTGCTGGGTGTGGAGCAGCGGATCTTGATCCGCCAAATGCGGGTAGATCTGCCCGAGGAAGAGCTGCTCGAGCTGTGATCCGAGGGAGCAGGCGACCCCGACTCAGCTTCAGTATTGGCGCTGGGATTGAATCCGGTCTTTGTCATTGGCATCCGTTGAAGCGCCACGAAGGGGTCATTGGGATCCGCATCCGGGTTACACCAGCTCTCCAATCTCCGCTGCTGCAGGTTATAGCGGAGGAGTTCGGGGGGAGCGGCCTTCTCGTAGGCGACGCGGATCTTGTTGGCTGGTTCTTCATCCTCGGAAGAGTCTGGTCGGGCCTTTCGCTTGAGATTAGCACGAAGGCTGGCTGCGGTAGAAGTGGAGGCGTCGGTTTCATTTCCACTGGCTTCAGCTTCGTGGTCGGGGCTGGCGGCTTTGCGGAGCTGAATGCTGCTGGCGCTGCTCTCACTCTCGCTGCCACTCTCTTCACCGTAAAGCTTGGATGAGCGGCCACCAGGTAAGATAACACGTCGTTGGTGACGACGCTTCTGGGCCTCCATGAGGCCGGTATACACATCCATCTCGATGTGTTGCTGGTCGGCAGCCTCTTCCTCGTCGAGCTCGAACTTGACTGCCTCTGGATTGCTGGCCAGCATCGTCTCGGTCTCGAGGTTGGCCCGAGCAAGCTGGCCCAAGAACTCGGGAAGGGAAGCCAACAGGCCCGAGCTTCGGAGAGCAGCAGCATCTACCCGCATGTTGGGCTTAGTAGCCAGAGCAGGACCACGAGGACGCATCTGGACGATCTCGTCCAACTCAGCATCCGTGGCGAGACATGGTTCCGCGAATGCTGGGAAGGACTCGCTGTTCATGGCCTTGCGTTCGGCCCGGCGAAAGTCCCTGGGGTTGGAGCTCTCTGGCTCCGGAGTGCTTGGAGAAGACGGCATCGTTGCCCAGCCGAGCCGCAGGTGTGCTAAGAAAGAGTTAGTGATCTAAACATTTTTTTGGGTGAAGGAATCGAAGCGAGAACAAGAGAAGAACATACATTCGACGTTCAGATTGAACAGGTTGGGAAAAGAGCGGACAAGAGTGGTTGGTCGCTTGTTTGCGTACGGATACCCCTTGAAGTATCGGTCCGCCCACTGCTTCGCCTTGACTGTTAGCGACTGGAGGGACTCGTTGTCGCTGTTGAAGTATGCGAGGGCGATATCGACGCCCGCACGAAGTGGAACAAGCCCGCTACGACGCGAGCGAGGGACTTGGTGCCCGGGGCCGGCAACAACTGTGCCCGACATTTCGAGCGGAGGGGAGGAAAGCAGTAAGGGAAGAAGCGAGATTGAAGGTGTTTAGATGGTGTTCGAAGGGAAAATCTTCAAGCCAGTTGACAGACGAAGAAACTTGCGTCGGAAAGAAGTTGAAAGGTGAGAAGATGAGAAGGGCTGGAGAAGAGTGGAAGGGCTTATGAAGATCGAAGACGGGTTGGAGGGGGAGAAGTGAATATGTCGGGAAACAATAGGAAGCAAATTTGAGTTTATGGCATACCTTTCTGGAATCCGAACTGTATTCTGAAAAATAGAAACTCTATTGTTTAACAATAGCAATATCACTAGGTAGTGGTGCCCAATGCCAGCTGTCAAGTGTTGTGCAGTAAGTGAATCGAGATCGATAAGGTGTGAGTGGATGGTGGTCAGGAGGTTGTCGTGGCTTGCTGGTTCGCCAGTAGGTTTGGACAATGGATCGAATTGAGTTCTGAATTGGCACGGAAAAAATCCGAGAAAACAATGGGACAATGACAGGCAACAGCAGTGAATAAAGCTGAATAACGAGAACCAGAGGTTCGGATGAAATTTCGAAGAACCGCCGTGGCCTGGGTTCGTAAGTGAAATGAGAAGAGAGAAGAACAATGGGAGCTGGTTGATTCCAGGATATCGGAGCGAAAAATCGAAAGCTGCAATAATTATGGATCAAGCAGAAGGCTGAAAGAAGCCAAATCAGAAGAACTCCAAAATGCCAAAATCAAGATATCAGTTTCTTCGATAGGTTTTCTGGTTTTTTTTTCTTTTTCTTTTGACTTCCGAATATAACGTTCAAGCTATCATACATGTAAGGGAAAAAAGAGTCTGGATAGACAGGCAGATGGTTGGCAGCAGAGAGTTCGGTTCACCAGGCCTCTCTCTCGCTGTCCACCTCTGCCGTCATCGCTGAATCGGTTGATTCAAAAATCAAAGACAAGACCCTTGAAGCTGTGGTTGAGATGACCCACATTAACATGCCCTGTTGATGGGAAATCCCCACAAGTTTACTGCTGCGAACCAACCACTGGTGACATCTGGGCACATCTGGGCAACGACCTCCCAATTCAGTTCTGCATCACAGTAAAATAAATAATCCGATTATCTCTACCAACCTCGGGGACGACAACAAAGAACTGCATGGAATTATCGGGGTCTTGACACGGGAAATGGTGAACAAAGGCAGGCCCGGCCAGCCAAACATTCCGTTTTTACTCCCACTCAATAACAAAGGCCAACAATAGCGTTGACACGAAACCCTCGATGGAGCTAGAAAGCCTGGAATTGACAAGTTCCAGGTTCGCGCGGCCTGCCCGACCACAACCACCTAGCCAGCCCAAGAGGAATCTCCCGAGTCGCGCTGTTCATTCATTCCTTTGGCAGCCGTGCACCTGATGCAGCCCTGCCTCTGGATGTCTTGCGGGTCGTCAATTGTAGGGTTTGCAACTGCCAGACCACGTCGCGGGACCAACTATTCGTACCGTAGTTGACCCAGCCGACCTGCCAAGAGCGCATGGACAGCCTCATCATCTGCCCCTCCATTCCCAGCAGCTGTCCACTAGATGCACCTCACCTGCTGAGTTGTTGTCCACGGGAGCACGGCATGCTCTGCAGATGCGCTAAGCCTTCAATTGCAGAGAAGGGAAGTTCCCCGGACGTTTACGTGGACGTAGCAGATGGCATTCTTTTAAGATCTGGGGTGGTTAGGCGCCGCCGCTATCTTTGTTAGGAACTGAGAGATCTCCCATTCGGACATCGCTCTAGCCCACCTCACCGACCACAGAAAGCTGGTCGACCCAGACGTTGGACCCCATCCGTCAACAGCACCACAAAAGGAACCCCACCAGTCAGCTCGTTCTGTCACTTCTGTGGTCCGTTAAAGTTGAAACAAACGGCACAATGGGGAAAGACAACTGCATGGTTTCTGGCTTGACTGTTTCAGGTCTCTTGGGGCCCGACAGGCCAGCGGTTGTCCCCACTTTGTAGAATGTAGGCCAGTAACGGGTTTTGCCAGACTCCTGTTCATCGACGATGAGGCAACAATGGGGTGCTGCGAATTCGTTAACATGTTGACTTCTGGGAAGTAATGCCTGAGCCCAAGAGCCAGTATGAAGCACTGGGAGAATGATTTAGTGCATCACTTGAAGATTCCCTTGGAGCTTCAATCGTTCAAAAGCGTCAATCTGAACTTCTGGCTTTTTTTCACACCAAGACCACTTTGACAGGAAAAAGCCATCTATCGAGAAGATCTTCGGTGAGATCTTTTTCTATCAATCACTGAAAACACATTACACAAATACCGCCTAACATCCCAAACTAAGCAACAACATGAACAGCACAACGGTCAAGAGTGGCAGAACAGAGGGGCTGCCCGTCAATGTCACGGCATCGATCCGTCACCGCTGATTGGGTTGGTGTTTGACAGGGCCTCTTGTTTCGGGGGAGTCCCGTCCTGGGAATCCCCTGTAACTTCAGCGGCAGCTCCACGATTCCGACCTGTCCTTGTCCATTCGACACGGAAACGTGGTTGCTTCTTTCACTCTAAGCCATGGAACAGAGCAGGAGATCTCCGTATTGAGTGTGTTCCTCTGATAATTTCCCCTGAGCTGTCTTTGTAACATTCCAAGCAACGAATAAACGCCTAGAGCCCTTGACTGAGCTATACCCTTCTGGAGCTGATAGGTGCTGAAAGAAGATCCCCCACTTCCGAGTACCTGCAGACAACCAGCCCCTCGTTTCGTTCCCCTCACCTGACGATTGACGTTCCATCCGTCGTCACCTTTCCATTACCCCTGAGCGAGCATATCGATCCGAGCACCGACTTGGCCGTGTTGTGCGTGAACGTGTATACATTGTTTCCGACATATTTTTTTCCTTTTTTCCTTTCTCTATCAGGTCTACCCTTCGAAACACCACAATCTAAGCAGGACAGCCAAACCACAAGGCAGCCTACCGAGTGACCGACCGGCCACCGGCTTTCCCTCGACTGCCGTAGCCTTACCGTTGGCCATCACGACCAACCCTGCGGCGATCTCACCGTAGATCTTCTGTATCTTACCTTTACTCTTTCCACCACGGGAGAGCTCCTTACTCTTAATTACCTCTCCTTCTCCCCCACCTCTCCTTCATCTCATCACAGCCTCGAGCTTGAGTTGGCTGTGGTACCTATCTGCCGAGTCACCAACACTAAAGAGCGAGAGAGGAGAAAGAACAATGACAGCCCCCCGCCCATCCCTCTTCACGAGGGGCCTCTCCGGCCTCTCGCAGAGCTCCGACCCAAACTCCCCCTCCGTCACCACCCCAGCCGAGCAGCGCGACGATGCCAAGCGCAACTTCCTCAAAGCCATGCGTCCCCTCCCCACCCAGCACTACTGGAACGTCTGGTTCGACCGCTCTCAGGGCAAGGACCAGCAGGCGCAGCAGCAGAGCAGCACGGGGGAGTACACGGCCGCCCAGCTCGAGCAGCTCGGCTCGCAGATCGAGAGCGTGCAGGACTTTTGGCGCTACGCCAACAACACCCCCGTCGAGCAGATCAAGATGCGTGAGAGCATTTATCTGTTCAAGAGCGGGTTCAAGCCCATCTGGGAGGACCGCCGCAACATTCTGGGTGGTAGCTGGACGTTCCGCGTGCCCAAGAGCAACGGCCCGGATGTCTGGACCAGAATACAGCTTCTGGCTATCGGGGAGAAGCTTCAGGATGTCTTGGAGGATGGTTAGTTCTCTCAAACTCTCACGTCGTAGAATATTCTTCTTACTAACAAAGTCACAAAGGCGACCAGATTTGCGGCGTAGGCCTCTCGGTCCGCTTCAACTCGCACCTCATCTCCATCTGGCACCGGGACTCGTCCCAACAAAAGTCCATCGACGGCATCCTCGAGTGCGTCCTCGAGGAGCTCCCGCCCGAGCTCCGCCCCAAGCCGGATAACTACTTTTACAAGAAGCACTCGGATCACGCCGGCTTCAAGGCCCCCCCTGAGCTGCAGGCCGTGATCGACTCGCAGAAGGCTCGCGAGGCGGCCGCTGCCAAGGCGAAAGCCGATGCTGCGGCGGCGGGCCCTGTTGCCACGGACAAAGGGACGGCGCCGGCTATTGTTGAGGTGCCTCCTTCCGGAGAGAAGTGATTTTTACGTCTACGTTTTATGTGATGCGAACAGAAAAACTGCACTTTGTGTCTTGCGGAAGGCGATTTTTGAGGGATTGTTTTGTTGTTATCTTTTTGCATCAAATGTGGCGTTTGTTTCGAAGATCATTGAAGCGGCCAAAAGACGGCCGTAAGTAGATAGTTAAACATCTACCAAAGGTTATTCCTTTAATTCAGTAGTCCAAGACTGCCCCCCCTCTTGATCCATGACTTTTGCTCCTCATCGTTTCCGCTGCCAGATATTCTATGTCGTTGGCTTCTGGTGAAGGTCGTTGGCTGCTGTAAGCGCCAATCGTCGTCCTTCGTACTTCGATATCAGAGCAGCCCTCGTGACCGATGACCGTGGTGCCAATAAGGTCCTCCAAGTCCGCGGCTTGATATCGGAGGGCTAGAGACTCATATCGGACGCCCTAAGATTGTAGCTCGCGTCGATGATATCCGCTCCTTCAATTTCGGTACTAACTGGTCGTCGTCCGTTTTCTGTATGCCTGCCGCCTCAAGCTCGTCTATCCCTTTGTTTGGCGGTGGGCATCTCCCTTCTTGCCCTCCTTCCTGCTGGATGCTCTCTCCATTGGTCGCCGCCGCTCAAGATTCCCGTCGCTGGCGTACGGTACGGCTCATACGGTCGCTGCCACAGGGTTTGGTCCTTCATGGAATCCTACACTTCTTTCTCTTCCCTTTCAGCCTGTGCCGTCCAGAAAGCTCACCGCCAAACCCCCGCCCTTCTCATAACCCCATCAAACTCCTCCTTCCTCACCCCCCTTGCCACTCCTGCACCCCCATTCGCCTCAAGAATCATATCCCGTAGCAGCTCATCCGTGACCTGGTCCTCTTGCTTCAGAATCGCCGCAACTCTTTGCAGATGCGCCATGGTAATAGCCGGTGCGTCTGGTCTCCCAGCAAATAATGCAAACGCCTCGTCTACTTCTTGTGCTCGCGCCTCATCCGTAGCGTTATCTTTTGCTTGCTGTATTTTCAACGCGCAGATGGCGACAAAATTGGGAAATGTCGCAAACCCTTCGTCTTCGGGGTCGAGAATTTCTGTGAATTCTGATAGTTCCTCGGAGGTAGGGGGTATGCCTAGTGCTCTGTGTTTTTCCTCCCGTCAGCTTTTTTGCACAGCACAAATTGGTATGGAGAGGCACGTGAATCGAGGGAAAGGGAGAAAGAAAACGTACATCATAGCCCGCCTCACATCCCCAATGGGAATAACACCCTCCCGTTCCCCCTCAAACGGCTCGGAAAACAACGAAAAAGCCTCCCGAATCTCTGCTTCTTCTTGCGCAGTGATATTATTCTCGCGCGCAAGTCTCGACCGTCGCTCCCCTCCATTTCCTGCTCCCGCCCCTCCTCGTGTCGTAGACGGACCAGCAGCTGCAGAGGAGGAGGAAGCGGCACCGCGCCCACCACCGCGTCCTCGGGCTCCCATTTCCTCTTCACTCGCCTCTTCTTCGGTGGCTGGTGTCTCTGCTTGCCACCCTGGAAGAAGAAAGATGATAAATCCACAGACGGAAACGCAGAGAAATTCGCAAAGAAACACGCGTGCGCGCAGGAACGATATCCGAAAGCGTAAATAGTGCGCCGCCGAGGTTGTGACGAAGAAGAGTGGGTAATGTGTCGCGATGCGTCGCCAGACGGAAAGAAAGCGCGGCGGGTGGAGAGATGTCGCGCCAGTGCAGCATCGCCTGATCACGTGTTCCTCTTCAAATTGGGGGGGGGGGGGAATCCACACCCAGAATTTTTCGTGCATAAAACTTTTCTCGGCAACAAGCAGCCAAACTTTTCTCTCTCTCTCTTTCTTCAAAAACAAAACCACACACAACAAAACATCCAAGCGGCAATTCGAACATCAACAATGAGCTTGTTTCCCGGGATATTATTCGATTCCCTCGAAAACTAATACAACTTGAGAAAGTCGTTGGATGTTTGTGTGTGGAACGAACGGTTGAGAAAGCAAAGGAAACAAAAAGTCATTGTCTTTCACTCATTCGCCTTCCCTCCATGCCCCCGCCCTTTTCTCGTTCTTCGCGAACAAAGAAAGGCAGGCATTGTACTCTGATATTACCACACCAGAGGGATCGGGAAATCAGGTAGGACACACATTCTTTTCTTTTGTCAAAACAACAAAAACACAGCTTCAAAATTTTGCTAGAGCTTGTCGTCTCCAATCTATCCAGGGCGAATCAAGTGTGGACAGTGAAGCAAGATTGAAATCCCACGTGCCACCGTTTTTACGGTCGTACGTCCTGTGGCTCATGACGTTCCATCCTTCACTGGTTGGGATGATAATGGGTCAGAAGGAGACATCTTTATCTCGTAGTATCTTGTGATTCGATCTTATTGAATGGGTGAGTTGTGATCCATGTGTTCCCCAGTTCCATCTGGGAATGGTATTTTACAGATTTGCCTTCTCCGTTGGATCCCTGTGTTGAGACTGGATCAACTCTGTTGCCTTTGCACCAGAGCTGATGCCTGAATGAAGCCGCTGTATATGCCACTCACTTGAAGTTATTCTTCATCTCGCGGAGCTTTGCCATGATGGCCACGGGGTCGGTCTCGCCGGTAGCCTTTTGAATTGCGGGGTCCTGATGAGCAAAGTCAGCAAACATCTTCTCGCAGCTCTGTCCCTGGTTAAGCGTACCTGCGGTCTCATGAAAACATTGTGTTGCTACATTCTTGTCAGTCTTGTGCTGCAGTTGCAGGAGCGGGATCATCTTTACGGACCTTTTCATCACCAATGGTGAACTTGCCCTGCGTCTCCTTGCAGTCATCGGCAAAGGCCTCCAACGCCCTGATGGCGTCGTTCTGCAGCACGGATACACCGAACTTGACGTTGGACTTGGTGTACTCGTGGCCAGGCTACATTGGGATAATATCAGTGACCGCTTCCTTCAGAGAGAGCTACAAGATATCAGAGACTTACATAAACCCTCGTATCATCATGCAAAGACCCAAGCGTCACGTTGAGCGCCTTGTGCATCTCCTCAGCCGTACCCTCGAAGAATCTGCCGCAACCTATTTACTCAAGCCATCAATATTACGTTCTGGTAGCACGCAACCTATTGCTGGGCAGTGAAAACTCACCGCCGATAAAAAGTGTGTCTCCCGTGAAAACGACCCTGTCATCTCCTTCCTCAATGTAGTAGCAAATGCTGTCCTGGGTATGGCACGGTGTGTGCAGGGCCTTGACGGAGAGGCTGCCGATTTTGAACGTCTCGCCGTGCTTGGGCGTCTTGGTCACTTTCTTGCAGTCCTTGCCGCCGATGACCTCGAGGGGCCTGTCGAACTGTGCGAGCTAGACCCGAACAACCGTCAATATGTCTTCAGATCGGTAGTCCAAAAGCATCCGCGAGTAGGGAGTTTTTAACGTACCAACTCCTCATTACCGCCGGCATGATCCCAATGGCTATTTCGCTGTCAGTTGAGGCACTCCTCTCCCCGAGAGTTTTGTCTTTTGATAGTACTTACTGATGAGTATTGACAATGGCCGTGAGGTTGATCTCGCCGTCCTGGATGGCCTTCTTCAGCACGGGCGTCACCCTACGGTTTGTCATAGCAGTCAGTTTCTTATGCCATATCAGTTCCAGATGGTTGGTAGTATACAAATACTCACTCGGTAGGATGTGCTGGATCAATGATGACGGCATCTTTGGTTTTGTCATCGACGACAAGGTAGGCGTAGTTGTTGCTACTTCCCACCCCTGTCCGTGAATATTAGCTGCGCTGCTTGCCAAATCAAGCAAGACTCGAAACCAAAGACATACACATGGGGATTGACCGGACATGCATTTTGCGAGTAAAGGCTGGCTATTATTTGCGAAACTGATGTCAGTTCTACGCTGTTGTAATATGTTCGTGCAGGGAAGTATGGAGCTGAGTGAGGTGATGCGGGGGAGGTAGCTGTACTGTATTGGTAAGATTGTTGAAATAGTTCCGTTGCTGCAGCAAACGTCTTGCTGCGGTGAATGCCTTCATTGAGTCAAGCCAAAAAGAACTGCAAAAACAACAAACGATCACGATAATCTTACAAAAAAATACAAAAATGATATTCTGGTAAGACGGTAGGAAGCAGCAAGTGTTATTTAACTGCCGCCCAACAGATATGACGTTATCGCTACTGGACAAAGCTCCCCCTGAGCACTGCTTGAAGAGGTGCTTATAACAGATCCACAGAAGGTCACATGACCGCCCTCCTCGGACTCATAGGAAGAAGAGATGTACCATTCGGAAGTAGCTGATATCTCCGTCTAATTTCTAGGTTGTGAAATCCGCTCTATCTTCCGTATAGAAGTCCAGAACACTACCTATGAAGATTGCAATGCACGAAACACCCCTAAACCACCCCGATAGGCTTCGGCACCCATTCCCGCTCCTCATACAAGACCCAGCTAGGCCCTGTCTTTAGACTCTTCAACACCTTCGTGACCTCTACTCTTGTCTCCTCAACCTCAACCTCCATCTTATCATCCTCCTTCACCGCCTCCACCTCCTTCGTCTCCATCTCAACCTCCATCTTCATCCCCGTATCCCCTTCCGTCCCTTCAGAAATCTCCTGCGCAAACCCCGCCGCTCGTCTCAAAATCTTCCCATCGCTCGCCGTCTCCTCAATCTCCGTTAACACCCCTAACAACATCCCCGTCGTGTAACTGCCCAGAATTGCCGCCCGCAGCATCTTCTTCCGCAGCCCCGCCCCCTCCTCAGCCAAATACCTCTTGACCGTCTCTCTACACCGTTCCTCCACACTACCCTCTTGATACTGTTCCTCTTCCTTCCCCTTTTCCTTCTCACCATCCATCTTTACCCCATCCCCCAGAACCTCAATATCTTCCTCCTCCTCTTTTAACCCCCTCCAATAAAACTCCCAAATCCAGCCCAACGCCTCCTTCGCCGCCCTTCGGAGTTTACTCACAGAAGGCAGCATCTCGTGCGTAGCCTGATGCCGCAGCTCCACAAACGTCGCGGGCAAGTTTACTGCCTTTGCCACTTCGTACATACTCATCTTTCGTGCTTTCTCCTGGTGACTATCCAGCAACCCCGTAACAAATCTCGAAAAAGCAGCAGAGTACGCCGCTCTGATGGCGTACCCGTGGGCCGAGACTGCGTAGTAATACTCCCCTTCTTCCTCCCTTCTTCCAGACGGAGAAGAAAAAAGTTCATCAGACAATATCGCTGCGGTGAGCAAAGCGGTCGAGTCGACGAGGTGCGGGCACGAGCCGCGGTGCATCCAGACCGAAACTCTTGCTACAGCTTTTTGCTTGCTCAGGGATTGCTGTTGTTGTTGAGACGGAGAAGAAGAAGAAGAAAAGTGCTCGGGGTAAAACTCTCGGCGGATCTGTAAGAGTTCGCTGCGGTTGCGCCAGGGGGTGAAGATGTATTGCACCATTATTATTTTTCCTGCCTTTTAGTGCTGCAGTGATGACTACTTATGTATTCGGAAAGAAAAAAGGTTTATGGGAGGGCGTTGGTGGAGTTGTTGTGACGGTGAGGTGTTGCCAATGTTTAGCTGAAAGATTGCACGGATATCTCCAAAAATTTTGTGGAGGGTTTAGAAATTCATATATGAGTGAATGAAATTGGCATCTGTGACGAGCAAACAAGATTAACATGCAAGCCACACCTGGAACCAAACTGCTTCAACTTTTTTAATCACATCAGACGGAAATGGTTCCTGAGATTGTTTCCATGTGCTTTCCTTGCTCGTCCAAGAATTGCGGGATTCATGCAGCTACCTTAACTGCATGGACAATACCGCAGCGGTGATGTGTAAGTAGGAGGTGAGATGGCACGCACCAAAGATCTTTTGCAAGCGTTCCAACCACCACATAACTACCAAGTGAGATATCGACGCCACGTATAGTGTTGTTATCATGTTGAGTACTAATCTGATTAAGGTAGATCAAAATCACAAGGATCGTGTATTTCATCAATGTCATTTATATTCTTTTTTTAATCTACCCATTTCATATATGTGTAGGCCTGGGGGGTTTTTTTTAATATCATCAAGAACACCGCCAGATTTCAATGTTCCAATCTCTTTCATAACTGATCATCGCTTCTTTCTTTTTGTCTATGCCCACGCCGCGGGGGGGGGGGGGGGGGGGGGGGGGGGGGGGGGGGGGGGGGGGGGGGGGGGGGGGGGGGGGGGGGGGGGGGGGGC